>CM040930.1:18689405-19289405 GCA_023029165.1 Gobiocypris rarus | reverse complement strand
CACGGATAGCGAGGAAGAGATCAGAGAAGCATTCAGAGTGTTTGATAAGGTAGAATAGGTTTTCTTGGAAACATGTACACCTTATTGAAAAAAAAATGGGAAAGAATATTTTCCTCACTCAGTGACTAATGCTTTACAGGATGGGAACGGTTATATCAGTGCAGCAGAGTTGCGTCATGTCATGACAAATCTGGGGGAGAAGCTTACAGACGAGGAAGTGGACGAGATGATCCGGGAGGCAGATATTGATGGAGATGGCCAGGTCAACTATGAAGGTATTTCCACATGTTAATGTCATGTCAATGTTTTTATATGCAAGTGTGTATTGTCTGCTTTAACGCCAAGCTTGTGGTTAAGGCATTTAGAACAATTCAAGGGTCACATGACCATTTTTAGAAAAAGCCATTAAGATTTTTTTGTAGAATTTTTGTAAAAATCAGTTTGTAAAGGTTTGCTATTTTTTCTCACCCCAATTTTTCAGAGTTTGTCCAGATGATGACAGCGAAGTAAAACTGGAAACCAAAAGGAGCACAACAGACCAAACAGTGGGCAGCACTCTCACTGTCAACTTTCAACAAGCATTCACAACCCAATCTCACTCCTCCATTTAGTTTTGCTCTCCTCTACTTTCCCTTAGTTGAAACAGTCCCCTGCTCTGCTTGTTTTTACTTATGATCTTCTGTAATCTTTTTCCTACATGATCTGGTTTTCTTTGGAAGAAAATATTTACATGCACAACAAAGTTTAAATCTTGCATATATGATGGTAATAACAGCAGTGTAACACATGTATCAATATTTTAAAGATTGTGACATACTATATGGACAAGAGCAATGCATGCTTTGTTTACGTTTGGCATGTTTCTGTTTTTTCGTTTTGTTTTTTATTTTATTTTATTCCCAGCTTGCCTCTTTTTCTATCTTGCTAGTTCTCCTTTAACTGCATGTTTCTCATGCAACCTCTGCTCAGTGGTCTTAGAACTGTATGGTGAATAACCATTCATGGATAATCAGGGGCTTTATATAACAAAATGGCTCAACTTCCATGTCATAGTGTGATTGTTTTTAGTGTAGATCTGTGTGTCTGAGCGAGTGCTTGTAGTTGGAATTAAAGTGGAGCCACTCAGTAAAGTTTACGTTTTGGTATAGGGCTTGTTCTTTAGGGACCACATGATTAATGTGCAAGTTAGTAAAAAAAAAAAAAAACTTAGACAAACATGTAGAATAATCCAGAGATGGTTAATTGGGGACCAATTATTTCAGTTAGTCTTCTGGTTTGCCCCTTCTTTGTATTATTTGAGAGAAACATGATGGAAAGTCTTAACCTTCTTTCCAACTTCCATTTCCTCACTAATTTTACTACCCCAAAGCAATTGTCACCTATTTGTTCTAGACTGGTGTAGAGAGGTTTAATGTTTGGTTTGAGCTCTATAAGTGTGGAGTTTTACTGAAGATGTAGAATAGTTTTCACCTTAATATACAGTCTTACATTTTGATGCTGCACTTGGTGTCCTAGTCAGTGGACAATTTCTGTCTAGGGAAAAATATGAAATTTAAGCTGTGTGCTGATTCTTCCTGCAGGCTGTTCGATATATTTGTATACATCCATAGCACCTGTATTTTATGATTTTTTTTTTTTTTTAAGAATTTCTCAGAAACAATGGCATGCTCTCCTCTTCCATGGTCCTGTAGTTGTGGTCCATGCACAGTGGCAATTGGGATGGTGCGTAAATGCTTGTCATCCAGTTAGACTGTTGTCTGCTGTGTTGGTGCATCAACTGCTGCCATGAAATGCAACTTTGAATGAAATCAGTTTTTTTTGTAACTGTATAGACCGTTAAACAAACAAATGGTTAAGGTTAAAGAAATGGCGTATAATGGTAGAATCACATTCATTATGGTGGTAGTATTGCATCTTCTGCCCCAGTTCTTAATTTATTCTACTGTTATGTTTTTTTATGACCTTTATATATTGTTGTTGTTGTTGTTTTTTTCTTCTGAGATCTAAGTTAACGGTCTGGTTCTTTTTTTCTCTCTTCCTCTGCCCATATGGTAATATAGTAAAAAGAGAAAGGTTATGCATTCCATTGCAGAACTCTGGTTTTCTTGCTAAATAAACATCTTGGACCTCTGTTTCTAAATTACCTCTTTTTGTTCATAACACTGTTGCCTATATAACTGTAAATCTGCATGGGCTTATTATTAAAAATAGTGTAAGAGAGACAGAAAAGTGCATTTGATGTATATCGTGTTTATTGTCATTTGTTTGCACAAGGAAATATTAAGCCTATTGAATTACATTTCGAGTAATATATCACTTAGAAACACACATACAGACAAACATACATAGCAAATACTACAAACAAAATAGTTTAATAGATTTAGTTTAATAGGGTTTTTTTATTCTAACTTTGGGATATGTACAATTAGAAACGAGTGAGGGTAACAGAAACGTCCACATGACAATGTCTGCTGTAATTATAATCCGTTTGTAGTATTGTCCCGTCACGAAACTACAACACCCAAGGTTCCCCCAAACATACGAGTCCGGTACCGTTCAGAGCTGTTGAAGATTGACGTGACGGAGAACGAATAAGGCACCGCCGATTTCAGCGCCAACCAATCACATCAATGACAAGTGAAACGGGCGAGGACGCCAGTCTCAGAACATACACCAATAGTTTGCCAGCATACAGATGGGTGGTTTATTGATTCAAGAAAAAAAAATGTTGCAACGGGCCAAATACTGAAGGGTGTTCAATTGATTTTTGGCAGGCAAGCCAACTCAAACAATTTTAAAGAGTTGAACGTCCAGCGAAGAATCTGAACCCATCGCCTGCGATACAACGCCGTGTCAGGAGATGTAAATACGCTAGTTCAAGTCAGGCGCATTTTGTTACTTCGCTACGTATCCACGATTGACGTACAAGTGATATTCACTGAACTTACGCACCGAGGTTTTTACGTCTTCACGTTCCTTCTTCAAGGAACAGGATTGGATACCAGAACGCAACTGCTGTAAGACAAGAACAAGAAGGTAAGACTGCATTCTCGCATTTTTATCAGATGAAATGAGATGATACGCGTTTTTTGAGACTGCTGTCGTAGGCAATGTTATATTGCAAGTATGACGGGCACAAGTTGCTGCCCTAATAAACACTAGCTGCTTGATATGTTAACTTGGTCATAAGTGCAGTTTATTTAAATGAACAGACAGTCGTGGCTTCTGCAGTAAACATTTATAAAACGTGTTAGATGGAGTGTGTTTTTGAAGTCGTGCAGCATGCGACCAAAGGGCATTGCAATCTCATGCTTCCTCTGTTTGCTAATACATGTGCCAACTGATGAATCAAACTGGACAAGATGATATATGTAGAACATACACCAATAGTTTGCCAGTTTACAGATGGGTGGTTTATTTATTCAAGAAAAAATGATTGACCTATACACTATTCACTGCCACATAACCAGACATAAACACTTCATGGATGCACGTTAAAAGGGAAAGTTGAAGCTTCCTAATGGGACAGTGGTTATTCATTGCGCAGCAAATTCAGGTTCACATTTAAGTTGGCAGCTGTCGAGGACAGTTTTAACGCCCATCTATCCAATCCCAACCAAGGCATTTCAGTGTCAAACTGTTCCATATGATGCCAAAAGTTTACTACAAATAAAGAAACGAACAGTGATTTGGATATCAGTAACGTAATTTTTGATTTTGTAATAATAATAAAATAACTTCTAAAAAGCTTAAATATTATCTCTCTTTTTTTAAACTTTTACTTTTAAGTCGTTGTACAGCCGACATGTACTTTAAGATCCAGGTTTTATTTTGTTGGTTGAGCAGATTCAGCATGACTTAAAAATCTCCTTTAAAAAAATATACTTGCAGTTTTACGGGTGCACATGAATTAGGAGCTTAAATAAAATATTTGCACTTAAAAAAAAGTCTTAGCAGGTCCATTTAAAATGGGCTAGTGAAGTCAAAATGTAATTTTAAAAAGAGATCTAAGATATGGTGAGCATTGAGCAGTTACAAAACAAAACAGTTCTCTTGTGTAAATCTTGATGTTGAATTAAAAAAGAAAAGAAAAAAGGATGTAGTTCATGGATATGTTCTAGGCTTTATCTACTAGTTTCCATTTTTGTTAAAATCTGGTTCTTGGTCATTGTCATAGTCAGAGACTCACCCCTGACTTTTGTTATATATTATACACAGTTACGTAACACTGAACATGTTTTATGAAAAGCGGCAGGTGTCTGATAATATGACACTTATGGACATATTCAGAAACCTGATGACTCTTGAACAATGGGATATTGGAGTCATCATCATCAGCCACGTGGTGGCAACCGATAAAGTGCTAAAATCAGCAGAAACGTGCAGGCTGACTGTCTTCTAAGCCCATTTCACATTGACCTCTTACCATTGCTTGAGATAGATAACTACAGTCATATGTGAAAAAGAAAGTACACCCTTTTCAAGTTTATAGTTTTATTTATCAGGATATAATAATAATATTACAAAATATCTGGCCTTTAGCAGGTCTTAAAATGAGGTAAATACAACATCAGATTAACAACACATGACATATTACACTGTGTCATTATTTATTTAACAAAAACTAGGCCAAAATGGAAAAGCCATGGGTCACAAACTAAATACATTCCTGCTTGAAGAGCCATTTTAAGCAGCAATAAATTGAAGTAATCATTTGACTTTATCTCTCACATTGTTGTGGAGGAAATTTTGGCCCACTTTTTTACAACATTGCTTCAGTTTATTGAGGTTTGCGGGCATTTGTTTATACACTGCTCTCTTAAGGTCCTGCTGCAACATTTCGGTCGCGTTGAGGTCTGGACTTTGACTTGGCCACTGTAACACCTTGATTCTTTTCTTTTTCAGCCATTCTGTTGTAGATTTACTGGTGTTTTTGGGATTGTTGTCCTGTTGCATGACCCAATTTCGTTCAAGCTTTAGCTGTCAGACAGATGGCCTCACATTTGACTCTAGAATACTTTGGTTTACAGAAGAGTTCATGGTCGACTCAATGAAGTGCCCAGGTCCTGTGGCTGCAAAACAAGCCCAAATCATTACCCGTCCACCACCGTGCTGAATGTTGGTATGAAATGTTTGCGCCGATATGCGGTGTTTGTTTTTTGGCAAACGTGATTCTGTGCATTATCGCCAAACATCTCCACTTTGGTCTCTTGTAACCCTTTCTATATTGATGGGCAGCAACAATTGTTTCTCCAGGATCATTGCTGATGTCTTTCCTCTTTGGCATTGTGTTAACACACAACTGAATGCTCCAGACCAGCAAACTGCCAAAACTTCTGCTTTTATAGAGCTGATCACGCTTGCTGATGATCAGTTAATCCAGGGGTAGGCAAGTTCGGTCCTAGAGAGCCGCTGTCCTGCAGAGTTTTACTCCAACCCTGAAAAACCTTCACCTGCTGGTAGCTTTAGTAATCCTGAAGACACTGATGAGCTTGTTCAGGTGTGTTTGATTAGGGCTGGATCTAAACTCTGCAGGACAGTGGCTCTCTAGGACCGAACTTGCCTACCCCTGAGTTAATCAAAGGCATCTGCTTAGCAGCGCCTGACTGCGGCTTACCCTCTTAATTCCTATGGAAGCAGTAAGACTAAGAGTCTACTTAGTTTGTCACACATAGCTTTTCCATTTTGGCCTAGTTTTTGCTAAATAAACCATGACATGTTTGTTGTTCACTTGAGATCATTTTAAGATCTGCCAAGCACCAGATTATTTTTTATTATGCCCTGAAAATCATAGAATTCAAAAGGGTGTACTACTTTCTTTTTCACATGATTATGTGTTATGTACATGCATGCATACATTGTGATTGGCAAACAGACTCCTTTGAGACCATTGTTTGTGGTGCATTTTGGGATTGGAATGTTCCAAGAAGAAAGTTGTTGGTTTATTGTGTGTTTAAATATAGTTTTTTCTCTATTTATAGGCAAATAAATGTCCCTGTGTTCTCATAAGTTGTGAGTGAGTTTGTAAGTGGATCTCTGAGCATACTAAGGTTTTCTTTTGAGTAGAGTAATTTTTTTTTATAGACCAAGCCCACAGGCTGTGCCAACATACTCTTGGACAAAAGATTTTATGTGAATGGTACACTAAATCTCTCAGAGCCACCTGCTTCCACCCAGTCAGGGTGAAATTATTTTGATGATGATGATCATTTTGCTACCAAATCACACCAATTCACCCCTCACTGTTTTATATGGCCCATTACACATGCAGAATACCATCCAATGCATTCTCATCTCCACAAACTCCTAAACCCTCACGCAAATGTGCTGCTGTAGTTTACAGCAGCTTCATATTGTGTCTCTTCTGCAGTGCTCATGTATCAGTGTCAGGTTCTCTCTCTCAGGCAGGACACAGTTGCTGTATTGTTGTGATTTTGGCAGAGGTATGTCTGTTATTCAGCAAAAAACAAGTATAAGGAACAGTCAAACCACTCACTAACCACAAAAGAGTGAAATAGGACACCTTAAATATGCTCCCATGTGAAATCAGCCTTAGCTTTTGTAGAGGAAATTTGGGTTTTGCCGATTTAGATAAGAATTTTTTCTCTCCCATTTCATCTGAGGGGCCATATAAACTGTGCAAATACCTTTTCTTTACAATGTAAATGACCTTTGAGCACTTAGTAGTTTTTTGCAATATCCAAATATATATATATATATATATAACTCCTTTTCAAATCCATGTGTTCTTTAGGAAATGGGCAATTATGAACTAGATGCGTTCTCTCTCTTTTTGTTCCAAATTAATTGATTTAAACCTGATGTTTTTTTCCAACTGGTCGTACTTCAGTACATTGGATGCATTTGACCCATCACAGTACCAGGATGACTTAAACAAAAAAAGTAAACAAAATATTATAGTTAAAAAAATCGTCTAGCACACAAAACAAAGTACTAACACTGGGCCAAATGTTGTATTTTGGAATGCATGCTATATTGTTACTATATTGGTATCTGCCGATATAGGATATTTAATTGTGCATGCTCAGTTCTCCTATTTTAACGTTTAGATTGAGCATTAGTTTATGAAAAAGGTAAAGTCAATCACAAATCAAAATGCATCTCATTTATATTATTGTGAATGAGTCATACTTGTTTTTGTTTTATTTTTAAATTAGTTTTGACCTTGTAATCGAAATGTTAAAATGTCATAATTAGACCTTCCGGTGAAAACGACGGACTGTTGATGTTCTGCTTCTTTCTTAAAGTCGACTGCGAGCTCCCATTCAGATCCATCCCACAAATTTTTGGTTGGTTAGTTTTTTGATAATACCACATGGATGTACATCACAATGTGGAAGAAAAGATCTGTCTCTGTTTCATTGTGACTTTAAATGTAATATTCACATTTTTTACTGTGTACATTACTATGTTGTGGTGCTAAAATAATTAGTAGCATTTCAAATTATTGATTTAAATTTTTGGTGTTTAAGTTTAAATTTAGACAAATAATATAGTATGAACATTATCATATGTCATTTTGCATTTTTAATTGCATTTTATTATTTTCATTTTTTCCTTGCTGTCTGTAGTCCACCAATTGAACCCTAATTTAAATGACTTTCTTTCAGAACAGCTTTGAAATTCCATCAAGTCTTTGTTACTTAGTAGTTTTTTTAAGTTTTTTTAACATTAGTGAGAGGCTGTGCTTTGACCTGAATGGCTTCATGTTTTGATTAGTCATGCTCTTTCATTAGATTTAAAATTTTACATCAGAATTGGGTTACTTTTACACGGTTGCCATGGGTTGTTTTTTTTTGTCTGCAGGTTGAAGTGTCCAAATCCCCACCCGCAGTGTGAATTTTTACCACCCGGTAACGCAATTTTTCCTGGGGGAACTCCCCACCTCAAATGCGATTGGGCTAGTATTGTGCAGGTTTTGTTACACAAACCTAGCAAACCTGTTTTCATTGTCTGTTTTAGTCTGTATAGCCTTTGGGCCAGATTTACTAAAAGCTTGCACCAGCACAAACCCTCTAAAACTACTTTTAGCTCCCACTACTTTGTACTGGGATAGTGATGACAGAGAGGAAGAATATACTACATAGATTGTTGTTGAAGTCAGGCATTTGGGTACATTTATCTTATGCCAGTTTGGAAAATGTGATCCATACTACAAACAGAGGGAAGATGCCACTGCCACTTGGCCTCACTACACGGAAGAAAGTGCTCCAAAAAGATGACTAAACAGGTCAAAATTGCGTTACATGTGGAAAGTGTGGTCTACGCTGAAAATAAGTGTCTTGTTGATTTTCACTTGTGCTACAATCATCGCTTTGGAATTTAAAGAAAGACATTTTGTGAAAAATCTTCAGCACTGTAGAATGATGGGCTTAAAATTGTTTGGAAGTGGCCTTGTAACCCTTTCTATATTGATGGGCAGTAGGCCTGTCACGATAACAAATTTTGCTGGACGATAAATTGGCCAAGAAATTATTGCGATAAACGATAATATTGTCGTTCTGAGACCATTTTCATCTAAAATAATGATAATGGCATTATAATGCAGGTACACCTTTTCAAAGATCAATAAACTTTTATTTCTAAAGACTATTTTTACTCTGAAATGGAAAGCATTTTAAATATCCACAATAAATGAACAAAACAACCAAAACAAACAAAGCAATGGACTCTCAGTCTGTTAACAAAAAAATGCACTTGAATAAACAGCTGGGAAAACTGCAACGGATGATTGTGTTTTAGGTATAGTCCTGGGAATCTATAAAAAAATTTTTTGAAACATTAATGATGTTATATTACAGTATAAATGAAAGCTACCAATTTCAACATTTATTAGGCTTTAAAAAAACTTTTAAGTGAACTTAAAACAATCTTTACATAACCCCATTATAATAAATATTATTTTACCTTATAATGTTAGACATATACAGAAATATAATAGTTATCAAACACCTTTCTTACCTGCACAATATAGATGAATCATCATTAAAGCTACAATTTTCTCTGTTCCCGTTGTTCTTTGATGAACATTAATGACATCATCAGTGCTCCTGTCACTTTAAGAACAGCCGCTGCCGAACATGACGCGGATCTCATTTCCTCACAACTCTTTAAGTTTATTTAAGATGTTATTTAACTGATTTAAGACTCATAATATGAGAATACTCAAAATGATCTCTGTTGTTGTTATTGTTTGTTAATAAGCAAAAGAGAACTCGATGTGAGCAGGAGACTGACGCGAGTCTGTCTGTGCGTCGAGTGTGTGTGTGTGTGTGTGTGTGTGTGTCAGAGTGTCCCTCGATAAGCTGACATGAGATGCAGCCACACAGACAGGAGAGGACATTGACATACACCGCATTCTCTTGTGTCTATCCGCGCTTACAAGCATTTACATGTATAAGAGCGTGATCATAATGTAACGCTCGGCAAAAATGGATATAAAAACGGGCGGAAAAATGGAAATTACCGCGGCCGGAAAAATCATCGAGCTCATTTTTTTTTTATCGTGCGATTAATTGACTTATTGACTATCGCGACAGGCCTAATGGGCAGCAACAATTGTTTTGCTAGGATCAGTAATGCTCATAGTATCAAGTTGTTTCACTACTTTTCAAGACATTTCACTACTTTTTCATGCAACAATGTTGTATCTGAATTTTTTGACATTTTCACATGCAAGTTAACATGCAGAAACCATGTAAAATGCATTTATATGTGAAGTTTCAGACAATTTGCCAAACATAGTTTACCCTATATAACAAAGGCAGAAACCCTAAAAAAGGTCAAAGGTCAGATTTTTAATATATGTAAAATATAACAACATACATTTTTTTCTAGCTGTGATTTCATAATTGGTCCCATAGAGGGTTAAACCAGACGCCAATTTGTTTTGCTAGATTGCGTTGGTCATTATGGAAATGATCTGGCTGTGTCAGTGTTCTTTTAATTAGCAGATCATGCGCAGAACTTTCCCCTCATATTGGCGCTTTTATGGAATTGCGCTCTCACGCTAATTTGCCTTGTTTAGTAAATCTGGCCCTTTGTCTCCTGAGGCTTCGTAGACTCTTCATAAACTGTTTCCCACTGAGTTTAATCAGTTCTGTTGTTGTTTCAGGTGTTCAGGCTCAGCCTTTGAAGCTTTGTCCACAGGCAATAGGATCGCAATATGACATTGTTTTGTTATTTTTGGCCCTGTGGGTACTTGACCTTGTTCATGTTTTTCAGTTTGTGTGGATATGCTTCAAATTCAGCTTTTTTAAAAAGACAGCCTTGAGTATCTTCTCACGTAGCAGAGGCCAGTCGTCTTTCTTTTTTCAAGTGCTTGAGGATTTGTTTGTCATTATATTTTGCAGAACTCATTTGTACTATATCAGGCTCGCATGCATTCTTATCCCTGACCTCACTTTCCCTTTAGTTCGAATGTTGACTCTTATTATCTCCTGAGCTCCTGTGTGAAATACTGCAAGGCTACTAATCACTTTGGTTCTTTACAGATGCAGATAACACTCAGTAGATATCACTACAGAAGCCTGAAGGAACTGCTTTCTGAAATGCCTATCTTTGGCTCTCGCTCTCTAGATGCTGCTGCAGGTGGGAGGACAGCGCACTGCCCTGGGGCTGTTGGCCATCAGGAGGGTGTGGATTATGACCCGCTCCGCCCATACCGCACCCCAGACATTGGAGTACAAACCCATCAAAAAGGTCATGGTGGCCAACCGAGGTGTGTCAGTGGCTGTGTTTTGAAAGGAGTACCAGCAACCTGCTTAATTATGTGTGCTGCTAACTTTTAAATTATACAGTTATTGAAACATTAATTTGACATAAAAAAAAAAAGTACAAAGTAGTATACACCAATCAGGCATAACATTATCCTAATATTGTGTCGGTCCCCTTTTGCTGCCAAAATAGCCCTGATCCATCGAGGCATGGACTTCACTAGACCCCTGAAGGTATGCTGTGGTATCTGGCACCAAGATGCGTAAGTCCTGTAAGTTGCGAGTTGGGACCTCCATGGATCAGACTTGAGTGTTCAGCACATTCCACAGATGCTTGATTTGATTGAGATCTGTGGAATTTGCAAAACCGTTGTTGTGCTTCTCAAACCATTTCTGAACCATTTTTGCGAGGCCACAGTCAACAGGGAACATTGTTTCCATGAAAGGGTGTTCATGGTCTTCGACAATGCTTTGGTAGGTGGTAAGTGTCAAAGTAACATCCACATCGATGGCAGGACCCAAGGTTTCCCAGCAGAACATTGCCCAAAGCATCACACTGCCTCCTCCGGCTTGCCTTTTTTCCATAGTGCATCCTGGTGCCATGTGTTCCCCAGCAACACATGCACCCGGCCATCCACTTGATGTAAAATAATTGATTCCTCAGACCAGGCCACCATCTTCCATTGCTCCGTGGTCCAGGTCTGATGCTCACATGCCCACTGTTTATGAATTTGGCAGTGGACAGGGATCATCATGGGCAACCTGGCTGGTCTGCGGCTATGCAGCCCCATATGCAACAAATAGCAATGTACTGTGTATTCTGACACCTTTCCATCAGAACCAGCATTAACTTCTTGAGCAATTTGAGCTACGTCTGTAGCTTGTCTGTTTGATCCGACCACACAGGCCAGCCTTTGCTCCACACGGGCATCAATGAGCTATGACCCTGTCGCCGGTTCACCACTGTTCCTTCCTTGGACCACTTTTGATAGATACTGACAGGTGCTATGATGAAGAGATAATCCGTGTTATTCACTTCACCTGTTAGTGGTCATAATTTCATGCCTGGTGTATATTTTACAAATTACATGAATATATATATATATGTACTAACTATCAGAGTCAGTACTAGTTTTTGTTTTATAGAAATGTATACTTTTGCTATGCTGCTCTTATGAACTTTCTATTCATCAAAAAAAGAAGTCTCACTTTTAATGCAAGTAGAAAACATTTTATGAAGTACACTTACTTTAGTAGTGAAAATGAATAGACTTATTCAGTAAGATTTTTACCAGAAAAGGTTTTAGAATTTTTATCTCATGTTAATGTTTAAAATCTTGTGTGTGTATATATATATATTATATACAGGACTTTGGTGAGACTTAGAAACATGAAAAAATCTTACAGACCCCAAACTTGTGAACTGTATTTAAAAAATAAATAAGTAAATAAATAAAGAAACGTTTCTTATTGCAATCAAGAATTTGAAAACCAATGCAGAAATAACAAATGTTGTATTCTATTCAGAACATAACTATTCTCAGTCTCTCTGTCTTCTGTCCTTCCTTAGGTATTAAAATACATGGCATGAATTTATTGTATACTCATGAATTGTAATTAATGAAATGCTCTTTGCAGGAGAGATTGCCATCCGGGTGTTTCGGGCATGCACAGAACTGGGGATTCGTACAGTGGCCGTCTACTCTGAGCAGGACACGGGACAGATGCACAGACAAAAGGCAGATGAAGCTTACCTCATTGGTAAAGGGCTGCCACCTGTAGCAGCCTACCTGCATATACCAGACATCATCAAAGTGGCCAAGGTAAGACCTTTCTTGCACTCGAGTGGGTTCAGTAAGCGTACTCTATACAGTAGTTCAGTTTTGTACTTTTCTACCACTGGCTCTAAAAAAATTTAAATTTACAATTTTTTAAATGAAATGTATAATATTATATTTACAATTATAATTTGACGCTTCTCATTTACATGTAAATTTATAGTTCAAAATAAGCTTTTACGCTCCTCAACGCTGCATTTATTTGATAAAAAATACACTGAAACTGAAAGTTTTTTAACTGTCCATCAATTTAATGATTTCTTGCTAAAGAAAAGTATTAATTTCTTTTTAAAAAAGTACTGTGCACAAACTTTTGAACGGTAGTAATTTTAAATTTTTATTTTGCAATATTATGCATTTATCACACAAAACAGGTATTTTTTTCACCCATTGGGCCTCATTCATGAAACTTTCGTAAATATATGAGCAAGTTCTGTTTAATTTGCGCGTAAAATTGACCTTTACGAAAACTCTCCTCTAGATTCACAAACGCTTCTTATACCACGGATTCGGTAACGTGTGTATATTAATAAATTCCAAACATGCGTAAATAGGATGCGCGTGCACACTCATTCATAATTAGCATAATCCCCGCCCATGAGTTACAACTGCAAATAAAATGTCCAGGAACGCATTGGACCCTTCTGGAATTCTTTCTCAGGTTTGGATCCAGTATTTTGCATAAATGCTAAAGAGACTAATTGGCCATATGACTAGCAATAAATATTAATTAATCGTCTGTCCACCAAAGCATTTTTAGCCAGCTAAAAACGCCTGGTGCTCTTCTGAAAACGGCCAGCTGGTGGCGCTTGAAAGCGCTTTGCAAGGACAGCATTTTTCAGCTGAGATACTTTGGTTGCTATGATACAGAATATCCATGGCAGTAATGTTACTAGTATCTAAATTTGAAGAATATTACTGAATTTAAAAATGCAGTAAAAAGCAGTATTAACTGCTCCATTATTGTTGTTCAGTCGGTGTACAAGTGGGATGATTGGTCGGTGTAGTTTTTGTCCTGCCCTTCCTCCACTGTGATTGGACTGTCTGGTAAGAAATAACAGTGACGAGTGCTGCCTATTACCCAATGTTAAACAGTAAAAACATACAAAAAAAAGACTCAAAAATTAACTCTTGAAATATTATTATGGTAGGCCTGCCCTGCATAGTGCATCAATATGTCATAAGTTTGCCTAAATTAGAACACAGAACGTTCAAATGTTTTACGCATCATTTACTCGTGGTAGGGAGCAGGTGTACATTTCTTTCATACCAACTAACATTTTGAAAATACAAATATTTTTCGTGAATCCGAAAATGTACTTAGAACGGCTTTACGAACGATATACACACAAATTTGTTCTGCTCGTGTTTCATGAATGAGGCCCAATACATTTTTGTTGCAAAGATAAGATGCAGAAATAGCTAGAAATTATACATATGCTTTGATTATTCAGGAAACTGACTTGCTGTTTGTGTCAAAAACCAGACTGTTTGGTTCAAAAGCAGCAATGTATTCACGTTTTTAACACCTGCGACTTTTTTGTTGTGTTTGTGTGGTGAAACAGTAGATTACGATCGCGTGACCTGTAAAGTACACATACAACCTGCAGTGATTGGACAAATAAAGCACAAACAGACCTGCAAAGAGCAGTAATTGCACATAATTGTGCCTTCTGACAAAAGAGTTCAGAGACTGCAGCCAAGATGCTGTAAAACCTTTGACAGGCAGCTGTTTTTCCACATCTCACTTTCTGATGAAACGCCACAGGCAACAGTCAATAGACAAGTTAGTTTATTGGCTTAATCAATACGTAAACGTACATTGCCTTTGCTTATCAATTAAACCCTTTACCTAATGTGTGTTTTAGAAAATGTCCATGTTGTGTTAAGTGCATGAAACATTCCTAACACCTTGTTATGACTTGTTTAAGAGAGCTACATCCGTTAACCTTAAATACAGGTCAATAAACAAAAGGATCCAGTCAGTTGGGGAAGTTGGGCTTTATTCTTGGAAGGTAGCCACTTCTGAGATTTATCTGATCATGGAATGAGCGCTGTATCTACAACTTTGTGGCTCAAAGTAATGAAGTACAGGGTTACTGGCAACACTAAGGTCATAGGTTTGAGTTCTCAGGGTATGCATACTGATAAATTTATACCACGAGCACGTTAAGTCGCAGTAGAATAAAAGCTTCCACTAAACGTGTAAATGCACTGGGGTCGTTAGGATATTTTAAGAAATATTTTTGAAAGAATTCTCTTTAAACAATAGTTTTCTATTTAATATATTTGGAAATGTAATTCATTCCTTTAATGGACAAGCAGAATTATAATTTTTTTTTAAATAACATTTATTTAAAATAGAAATCTTTTGTAACACTATAAATGTCTGTCACTTAAAACTGTTATTTATTTAAAAAAAAAAAACTTTTGAATGGTAGTTTATATGAATCTCCTTTTTTGTGTGTGTGTGTTTTCACTTGTCATTCTGAATAATAAATGTGATCATACCGCAGTCATAATAGGTTATGAGGATTAATTGTGACAGACTACTTGTGCTCCAAATGGTAATATTTCACAATATGTGTCTGGCAGGAGAATGATGTAGATGCCATCCACCCAGGCTATGGCTTCCTGTCAGAACGAGCAGATTTTGCCCAGGCATGTATGGATGCTGGGGTACGTTTTATCGGCCCCACCCCAGAAGTGGTGCGCAAGATGGGGGACAAAGTTGAGGCTCGTACCATTGCCATCAATGCAGGTAAAGCGTTATCACCTACCCTGCTCTCTCTCATCACAATATATCTTCAGTTGTGATGTTGAATAGAGTGCAATTGTGCCCGTCCACCTTTTCAGTGCCTTTGTTCCTGAAGTATTTTCCCCTAGGGATTTTTAAAAAGGTATTTGACAAAGAGCTATAAGCCATGAACGAGGTGATTCACCGACTCACAACAAACTCTTGCTTCTATATACTCTTGTGTACTGACTTCATTTTTTTTGTTTTTCCTTGTCGTTGGTTAGTCAGTGCTTTGTTTTTTTCAATGCTTTAGTTTGCTTCGCTTCTGCCATGATAATGAGACATCCACACCTGCATCACATGTTTGTGCATTTTGGGGACGGAGAAAGGAAGGGAGGGGTGTTTTTGTCTGGGTTGATTTTCAAATAAAAAGTATTCAGCAATGATTCTCAGAAATCGCCTGCTGCACCTTAACAGCTTTAATGAGGAAAATAACTACAATCCCATAAAGCATTGCAAATGACGATCAAAATAAAAATAGAAATATATAACTATTAATTGATATGTTTGGTTTTAAGTTTTCTTGCAAAATATTTGCTAATTCAGGGAAAAAGAGCTGTTGTATTTACCGGTTTAAAATGTAAATGTTTACTGTAAATATGTTTACTTTCTACTTTATTTAACTGGATTTTTTACTGGGTACGTTTCAGTTACTTGGCCTGCGAGTCGTATGTTTTGCACCCCTGTTGTAGGGAGTGACTCTATTTACAGCATTTTCAGTGTTTCATGGAAATAAGCGGTGTTCTTTTGGTGCGATTTACTCATTACAGTGCTCTGATTGGTGGAGATTTTTTTGCAGAATCATGGGTAATGTAGTTTCTCACCAGGGACTCTGCTGTTAAACACGATTATTTAAAAAGTTTTTCACATTAAAAATTCATTCCCCTATGAAGATTCCCCCTATTTTTTTAATTTAATGATTTTTTTTTAAAATGCTTATGTAATGAGCATAGTTCAAGTTCTTTCTTAGTTCAAGGAGGAAGGAGGTGGGAACCGGCAAACGTTTAAAAGATTTTAATCAAATAAATAAACAAACTGAAAGTAACGCGGACAGCCCCTCACGGAAGACTGCCACACGCACACACATAATAAAACGTAAATAAAACACAATGTAAAGTCCAGGTCTGGTCCTCTCTCGTACTTCACTGGCGTCGCGCATCCTTATATGCCTCCGAGCTCCCTCATGAGAGGACATGAGACTGGTGTGACTCGCAGGTGACGCTCATTCTCAATCACGCACCGGTCTCACTCGCTCCTCCCCACGTATCTCGCTCGTCTACCTTGCCACAGCTTTTTAAAATGAAAATTACTAAAATTACTGTTAACTTAAATTTGTCTACTAAACTAGTGTATCACAATATTTACATGGTACTTAAGAGAATGGCATGGCATTGCTATGGTACAAAGATTTATCTGGTCACCCTGCAGGTGTGCCGGTGGTACCTGGAACAGACGGTCCCATCTCATCTTTGCAGGAAGCACAAGAGTTCTCCAACAGCTACGGCTTCCCGATTATCTTCAAGGCTGCGTACGGGGGCGGAGGCCGTGGAATGCGGGTGGTCAGAGAGTATGAGGTATTGCAGCTGAAAGTACATTTTATAGGGGGTTGGTACACATTTAATCTTTGCTCCATTCCTTTAAAGAGCCAGTTGCAAGCTTTGACACTGTAGGGCTTTTAAATGAGTGCTAAAGCGAAGCCCTTGTGTGCACTTAGATTTGTGTGCTGTTCAGTTAGTGGTGCAGTATGAATTGGTGTGCTGATTTGCACTGGGTGACCCTGTGGCTGTGTGTGTGATCAGGAACTAGAGGAGAACTATCAGCGAGCGTACTCGGAGGCCCTGACAGCCTTTGGCAATGGAGCTCTGTTTGTGGAGAAGTTCATTGAGAAACCCAGACACATTGAGGTGCAGATCCTTGGTAAGTGAGTTTATTATTAGTTTGTGTTGGGCTAGTCTCTGGTCAAGAACTGCATATCAAGGATTCTAATATTTAAAAAAGTGGTTCAAAAATGAATATTCTGTCATAATTTACTCACTTCCATGTCATTCCAAGCCTGTATGACTTTCTGTACACAAAAGGAAAAATGTTGCTCTTTTCCATGCATTTATTTTGAAAGGGGTCTTTTTGAAAAAGCATTTACTCTTCAAAAAGGGGACAAAAGCACCATAAAAGTGTCCCACATTACTTGTTTGTTATATTCCGAGTCTTTTGAAGCCATATAGTAGCTTAGACAGACTGAAATTGAAGTCATATTCACTGATAACCATCACCTTTAAGTGGGCTGTTAAACACTGATCGGATCAGTAGGTATGTTTACATTCACACATTTTTGTCATTCTGAATTAATCTAATCCAGTTTCAGATTCTGAAGTTCTGTTTATATGTACCATAAACTTTGCAGTCCAATTAACATATCTCTACATCTTATACATGTGCATTACGAGTATCCAGAACCAAATTTCAGCACATTCAGCCACATTTAAAAATGGCGGAAGTCCCAATTTTGTAAAACCTAATCCTGACTTAATCTAAACCCTGTCTGTGAAACCAGCCCTTAGTCTCCTCCACTGACCAGTTCGAAGGCATGCGCACATTTGCATCATGGCACTGCACATATGATCTTTGTCAAATAGGTTAATAAATCTACACCCCCATATCAAAATGTCAAGATTTCCAATGAATAATATTTCAAAATATAATTTATATGGCTTCAGAAGAGACAATCTAGAACGTAAGTAAGGCATATATATATATATATATATATTTATAATACATTATGGTGCTTTTAAAATTTGAAAGCTTCAGTCCTCATTCATTGTAATTGCATGCAAAAGAACAACCAGGACTCTTTAAAATTTCTCCTTGTGTGTCCCATTGAAAGTCACACAGGTTTGGAATGACATGAGGGTGAGTGAACAGGATTTTTCCTTTAAATCTGTTCCCAGACATCCTCACTGAAGAAGCGCCAAAAACAAATTAGATTTAAATGCATTGTCTGGCAGTTAATTAAAACATATTTGGATATTTGCATATAGCACACTGTTCTGAACAGTGAACAGAATGGTGCAGTGCTCTGTTGCCTGCTAATTTGCATAGTGTTGTTTATTGATTTGTTATTTGATTGTGTTTGTTATATTTTGGAAAAAAATACTAGCAGATGAGTTTGTTAACACTGCCAGATGGGTGTAAGACTTCAGTGTAATGCTCAATGAGTTGGTCGGTCCATTGTGTGTAGGCGATAAATATGGCAATGTCATTCACCTGTACGAGAGGGACTGCTCCATCCAGAGGAGACACCAGAAGGTGGTGGAGATCGCACCGGCCTCACAGCTGGACCCACACCTCAGAGACAGACTGACTGCTGACTCCGTGAACCTCGCTCGACAGGTACAAGTCAACACATCTGACAGATGTCAGCTTCCAAACTGTATGCAAATTCCGATATCAAGTTACAGGTGACAAACCCAAAACACCCATTTAGAACTAAAATCTAAATGCAGAATAAACTTGCATCGTTCATTTTTACAGTTTGTCTTTTGATGCAGACATCCTTTGAAGTTATACTGTATTTTGTCATATATTTACTGATCTGAAATAGCATCTTAAATGCAAAATTTAACAAAATATTTATAGTAATTATGAATTAATATAATTCATCAATAATATTTGAATTAATAATAATACTATTAAAATTATTACTTCTTAATCAAATATTAATATTTAAATATGTAACAAAAAATGAAGTAACATGGATACTGTTGTAAACAGTGCATAGTTTGATGAGATGTAAGCTGTAATATTATGTTTATGTTGTGTATATCTGATTAGCGCCATGATTAGCGCTCGCAAAGCTCTTCAGTTTATCGGTGTTGATTTATCTTTAGTTTAGCAGTTCAGCTTCATCTTGCACAGCTGAATCTCATATATTGACTGTTGTTGTTTTGTTTCAAACAATCACATTTTTCCCCTAGATGTTTTCTTAAAAAAAAAAAAAAAAACATTGGTGTGTTGTTAAAGGGATAGTTCACCCAAAAATGTAAATGTTGTCATCATTTACTCACCATTAAGTTGTTCCAAAACTGTATGAATATGGTATCTTTCTTCTGCTAAACACAGAAGATGATATTTTGAAGAATGCTGATAACCAAAAATTTGATTGACCCCATTGCCTTCCATACAATTTTTTTGTTGTTGAGTGAAATATCCCTTTATTGTCTTAGTGTTTATCTTTATATGTCCATCAACAGTATGTTTTAGTTAAAATCATTTACTTGTCAAATGCCCCCCCAAATTCCAACCAGCAAGGATGAAATTGAGAAAACAAAACAGTGACTACATTAAGGTCTATTGCAGTACCTGAGGATACAGTACACTAAACTAGACAGCAGGTGGTGCTGCTGTGCCATTGGTTTGAGAAACCTAATCAAACTTTTCCCTTCTTCCATTTCACTGCATAAACATATGCCAAGACCAAAAAATGGTTTGTTATTGCTGCAGCAGACAAGCTGTTAGAGAAACACAGTAACATCTGCCTTAAAGTAACAAAGCTCCTGAATATCTCTATAGCAATCCATTACTTTTATTGATAACTGGTTTCGACCATAAAATTACTTTTGCTGTAACCTCTTAGCATTTTTCAGACGATTTCCAGATGGGACTTGACATTGATATCTGTTCATTATTACAGGAGTTTTTTTTTTTCTTCATATGTTCATCTGGTTGACTCTCATCTCTGTATGCCAGTCTGAGCAAGCATATGGGGTGCCTGCTCTGGCATTTGGCAAGGTTTGAACCTCTCAATTGTAATTTTTAATATTTTATCTCGACGAGATATATGAGAGTTTTTTTTTTTTTTGGTGGGGGGCAGAGGATTTTGCCTCTAGGTTACAAAAACGTATGGGTCCATCTGAAGCTGCACTGCAAACCATGCCAATTTTTTTCTTTTGATAAGCTTCTCCTCTCTTGGTTACTGTTTGCTAACTCAGACAAGCTTTAAATAATGTCTCAAAGAAAATGTGATTTTTCATTTAAATGCGATACAGTATAGTACAGAACATAGTAATATATACTAATAATTAAGTATAAATGGATTTGGATATTCTTAAGTAGGCTGGAGTGAATAAGGTCATTACACAGCATTTTTATCTGCCATTTATATTTTAACTAAATTAAATTAAACGATCATGTTATTTAAAAACAGAATTGAGGTAAACATTTAAAGCATTTTGATGCAAAAAAAAGCTTATTTTAATAGAGATTACAGCAGATGTCATTAGTGTGGAGTGTCAAGAACGGTTCTTCTACATTCACCAGCACTGTGAACTCTGCTTTGACCTGAATCAATAAGTAAATGAATTAACTTCTTTACTTAGTAAGGTTAATTTACCTTGGAGCAAATGTGGGTGTCCTTAACGCTTATTACTGTGTCATTTGGGAGCAGAGGCTGACATATGACAGCATACCCCGTCAAGATTTATTTTTGTTTTGAAAAAGGAAAACAACACCATTTTTATTTCTCTGTTGCTAATCCACTGTTCCACTGCTAATCTCTGTAGTAGATAATTTTTGAATAATTCAGTTTAAAAGAAACCAAATAAACAGAACTTCTATGTACCTACTATACTGCAAAAGTATTGGGACATCCCTCCAAATCATTGAATTCAGGTGATCCAATCACTTCCATGGCCACAGGTGTATAAAGTCAAGCACCTAGGCATGCAGACACTTCTACAAACATTCGTGAAATAACGGGTCGCTCTCAGGAGCTCAGTGAATTCAAGCGTGGTGCTGTGATAGGTTTCCACCTGTGCAATAAGTCCATTCGTGAAGTTTCCTCTCTACTAAATATTCCACGGTAAACTGTTGGTGGTATTATAACAAAGTGGAAGAAATTGGGAACAACAGCAACTCAGCCACAAAGTGGTAGGCCATGTAAAATCACAGAGCGGGGTCAGCGCATGCTGAGGCGCACAGTGCGCAGAAGTAGCCAACTTTCTGTAGAGTCAATAGCTACAGACCTCTAGACTTTGTGTGGCCTTCAGATTAGCTCAAGAACAGTGCGTAGAGAGCTTCATGGAATGGGTTTTCATGGCCGGGCTTCCTCCAAGCCTTAAATCACCAAGTGCAATGCAAAGGCCTTCTCGTCCAACATCAGTGCCTGACCTCACAAATGCACTTCCCATAAACACACTCCCAAACCTTGTGGAAAGAGTTGAAGCTGTTATATAAATTTAACCTTCATATTAAACCCTATGGATTAAGAATGGGATGTCATTAATGTTCATGTGCACCCCAAAACGTTTTGGCAATATAGTGTTAGAAAAAGCAAAGGCTTGTCTGAAATGGCAGATGGCATCTATTGTTAACAATATTGATGATACATTTTTTGAGACACGCTTTTTCTTTTATAAAACGAACTACAGACACTATATTTTGCTCCTAAATAGTAGATTTTCAAGTAGATTTATCATAATATAATATAATAAAAATATCTGCCAATTGTATAAATGTAAATGGAAACCCCCTGTTGTCTTACATGTGTTCCTCATCTTCACTGTGTTTTCATTTGCTGTACATTGGAGGGTTGTATTTAAAAATAGTGTTATTGACTGATTATTGACATGCATGTGCAATGAGCTGACCTCATATGTGGAAAAGTAATTATAAACAGAAAGAAAAGTTGAATTACTCTCGGAGTGAAGATTGAATTGACTTCTCTGGTCAAGTAGAAGAATTGCTTGAAATGTTAATTTTGTCTTTGTAGTCTTGTGCTTTTGCATTTTATTCACCTAAAAACTATTTGTTCACCAAACCAATGTCTTTCCAAATTTGCATGACTTTCTTCTTTTTGGTTTTTTGTCCATGTTAAAAAACAATGGGGCCCAATGGGTTTTGGACCCTAATGTTCTTCAAAATATCTTATTTTAATATTCCACAGAAGAAAGAGTTATACATGACATGAGGGTGAGTAAATGGTATTGAATTTTTGGTATGGCTTTTCATTTTTGGGTGAACTATCCCTTTAACAGCCAAGGGAAGACTGGAGAAGAAGGGAGCGAATGTCGTGAGGTGGATTTAAACTTGCAAAACCTATTTGAGCAGCATGGCTCAGCGTGTTGGACCGTGGTTTCAGAACCTGGCTTCACACTGGAAATGTAATTCATTTCATGGTTGGTAGCAATTTCCGCAATTTCTGTTGACTTGTTTGTGCGAGTGCGTGTAATCATGTCCACGCACAGATACACCACGTCCTACTATGTGCGCCATTGCACGTCTTCCTCGCACTGTTTGTGTCAGTCTGATGAATCACAAACATGACATTTCTTGCATAGTATTAATAAAGCTTTTGACTATTCATGAAAGTTCTTGCACATGGTGGATTTGTTCCCTAGTTGAAGACATTTACTTTTTGCAGGCAATTTTAGATATAGAGTTCCTGAATAAACATGCATGATTATGTTCGGAAAGGCTGTAATCAGGTGCCACATTGAAAAGATTCATTCAGTGTGTTATCAGTGTAGAGTTCCTTTCGACTTCCACTTCTGAATTCACGTACAGATAAAATACAGCGCCGATCACCCGTCTTTCACCCCTTCTGGACTCTCTGCTGACAGTTGTTTAGCGTTCTGCAGAATATGAATGCATTAGCATTTATATGCGTGCGTGCGTGTGTGTGTGTGTGTGTGAGCGAGATGGAGTATTGTCTGTGTGAGTGTGAAGTGAAGGAACTTGGTGAAGGAGGAGAGCGGGAGAGATAAAGGGAGAGGGAGAGCTTAAAATCTCTCCTCCATCTGTTCTATCATATGGACAAGGGAAATGGAGATGATGGCCAGGCTTTCAGATTTCTCAGAGCAAGCATTAAAACCTCATTTGAGCTTTTGACATGTTCCCTTAGACGCTTGAAGCTCCCCTCAATCTCATTTTCTAATGCTGAGTACAGCTTTTCTCTTAAGAGCAGCGGGATGCATCCCTCTGTTCTCTCACCGTTGGCTCCGTCTTTAATGTCAAAGAAAATTCTCCCTGGCTCTTTTAATTGTCTAATTCCATTTTTGAAGCGTGGCAGAAGTTTCACTCGACTCCGTAAGAATGAAATGGCCTATCACCATCATGTTTAATCATTAGGACTGTATGTCACAGAAATGGAAATGTCATGTGTGATCATGTTTCCCCTTCTTCATGTTGTGGCAAACATGACTTGAACTGACATTTAGCAGATGTTCAACACTGTTTCTAGCACTAGCCATAAGAATTTGGCATTCTATGAGATGGGGATTTTTTTTTTTTTATAAGGTTTAATTCCCTTAAGTTTTCGGTGTATTTTTAAACATTCAATGAGACAAGTTGTATGCGTGAGTATTGCACTCTACCACCTTAAGTTAAATGTGTACAGGTAACAGGCTTGACATTTTTGCCAGTTTATTATGCTCAAGGCCATGAAACTACAAAGCATTTTTTGAGAATTCAGTGCTGATGTTTACAATATACTCCTTGTAACATTTTGATAGAGTTGACATTTTAAGATTGTGACCTGTACTCCCAAAAATAATAAAACAAAAGACAGAAGGATGAAAATGAGTGGGTTTTAATTAGTGCCGTTTATTTTCTGAAAGGACAACATTGCCATTATGACATGTTATAATATTTATTTAAAGAAAATTTTATAGTTTGTTACTTTGAAAAGGGCAGAAATATCAGGCAAAGGCTATTTGGACTTAGCACAGTATGTATGATTTTTGGATTAAAATATCCTAAAACCACTAGAACAAAGTTATATATTTTATTGACATGTGTACATTATCCCAAATGTTTCCAAAAATGTTTAAATCCAGAGAAATAAGCCGTTTTAACCAGGACATCATACCTGCATAACCCTCGATTTCTGGTTCTATTTTGTAGAAACCATGAAAACACCAAAGACGCTTTAATATATTATGGGCCAGATTTGCTAACAGCTCAGCGCAACCCCCCTTTTTCCATTTAAAAAAAGCTATTGTCAAGATTTACTACACGTGAGAAATTTGCTCTGAAAAGGCGTGGACAGTTATTTTTGCGGCTGATCTAATTGCATATGCATCTGATAGGAGGAGAGTACTTAAAGGAATCTTGCAAGGTGATTTACTGAGGTTTGTGCTCATCAATTTACTGGGATTTGTGCCATTTATTTACCACCCCAAAAAAACGCTATTTGCGTTGCGCTTGGTAGATTGCGTCGGAAATTATCCGGCTGCGTCTGTGTTCTTTAATTAGCGTGTCGTCAGTAGATCACGTGCAGAACATTCCACTCCCATTGGCGCTTTTGTGGAATTGCGCTCTCACACTAATTTCCCCTGTTTAGTAAATATGGCCCTATGTGTTTTATTAGACAGGTGAGCAACTGTTTGGACATTAATCGCAGAACACGAATCATTGTCTTATTGCTTAAGTCTCGTTTTCTTGATTTACATCGAGTACCATGCTTTACCATGCCTAAAATGGATCTAACTTACTGCAGTGTGAGTGTCTCGTAGTAGCCGCCCAGCGAACGCACAGAGTAGCATTATAACAGCTTTCAACACAAGCAAATGTATCTAATATGATAAAAGCTCCACTGCTGTCGAGCCGTGTGTTGTGCTTGTCTCTCATTTGCAATCGCTCCAGCCTATATTACATATTGTGCCTTTAAATATGCGTTTGGCACTTTATTTACCTTTTCACGTTTCAAATATTGTCTTAATTTTTATTTAAAATAAATGCCTCTCCAAGATGACATGCAATGAGAAAAGGACTTCGGACAAAGGCGGATTCAAACTCGGGTCGCGTCAAAAGATAACGCCTAAACCAGCCTACACCTCACCACTGCTCCTGATCAGTGGGACTTCTTTGGTAATTTTGTGTGGCTCAATTAAATGATGGTGGGCAGAGTTATTGTAAATGGCATCAGACAACAAGGCAGGCTATTTGCACTTTGGAAGTATTATGGTTACAAAAAACTGCTAAAACCAGCCTAGGCTACTTTGCTGGTCTTAGTTGGTTTGAGCTGGTTTTCCAGGCTGGTCAAGCTGGTGTTCAGCTGGTTTTAGCTGGTCTCCCAGATTGACCAGCCTGGTCAGCTAAAAAAGAGGATCTGAAACCAACCTCAGAGACCAGCCAACCAGCTTAGGCTGGTTTCAGCTGTTTGTTTGTTTTTCAGCAGGGAGGGTTGATGCATAATTTAGGGAGTCTTTTTAATAATAATACATGGTCAAAAAAATCTCTTAATAATAATCTGTGTGTTTGTATATGTATGTATGTATGTATGTACAGTCCCTGACAAAAGTCTTGTCGCTTGTTTACAAATTGAACTGAAGTGCCGCTGAAAAATATTTCTTATCAAGATTTTTTTACAAGAAATGGCTCATTTTAATCCCAACAGCTTTTGTACTAATGTTTCAGTGCAAAAAGAAACTGTCAAAAAATATTCTAATATTCACAGCTTGGTAAAGCCCATTGAGTGAATTTTTGTAAAGGCATAAGCGTTGTCGCCTTGTCATATGAGCTTCACCAGTGACTAATAATGGATCAATTAGATATCAGGTGTGTATAAAAAGAACCCCAGTGCACTAGACATTCACATCAACTGCAACTAGACCTCTGCAAACATGCCTAAGATTCACCCTGAGACTAAAGTTTTGATTATCAAGAGGCTGAAGACCAGATCCACTGCAGACCTTCAAAGTGTCTCAGCGTCAAGTACAGAGGATAAAAAAAGATTTGAAGAGACTGGAGACGTTTATGACAAACCCAGACCCTGCAAGACAACTGCTCGAGAGGACCGTTTGTTGGCTCGAAAATCCAAGGCCAGCCCATTTTCCAATGCAGCAGAGCTCCACGAGACCTGGTCACCTGAAGTCCCTGTGTCAACCAGAACAGTTTGTCGGATTCTGTCTCGAAATGGCCTCCATGGTCGAATCAGTGCCCAGAAGCTAGCACTAAACAAAAGACAATTGAAAAACCGTGTGGCATTTGCCAAAGCCCACAGCCTGCTAAAAGGATGGACGCTGGAAAAGTGGCAGAAGGATTTTTTAGATGAATCTTCTGTTGAATTACACCACAGTCGCGGAAATATTGCAGGAGAACTACTGGAGCCTGCATGGATCCGAGATTCACCCAGAAAACAGTGAAGTTTGGTGGCGGAAAAATCATGTATCATGTTACATCCAGTATGGGGGTGTGCGAGAGATCTGCAGGGTGGAAGGCAACTTCAATACCAAGAAATACCAAGAAATCTTATACCTCTTATATTCCCAACCATAAAAGAGGCCAAATTCTGCAGCAAGATGGTGCTCCATCGCATTCTTCCATCTCCACATCAAAGTTCCTCAAGGTGAAGAAGATCAAGATGCTCCAGGATTGGCCAGCCCAGTCACCAGACATGAACATCATTGAGCATATGTGGGGTAAGATGAAAGAGGAAGCATGGAAGACGAAACCAAAGAATATTGATGAACTCTGGGAGGCATGCAAGACTGCTTTCTTTGCTATTCCTGATGACTTCATCAATAAATTGTATGAGTCCTTGCCAAACCACATGGATGCAGTCCTTCAAGCTCATGGAAGTCATACAAGATATTAAATTTGGATCTCACAGAACCACTACTTAATTTGCTGACATATTATTTGCAGTAAATTTGTTCAATTTCTGTATAGGCGACAACTTTTGTCTTGCCAAAATTGGACCTTTCTGTCTTGATTAATTGATAAATCTTTTTTCAGTGAAACTAATTTATTTCAGTGCATTAAACGTCATTTGGGACGGTTTTAGCTTTTCATATGAGCTATTTCTAACACCAATTGATGAATTAAAAGTCAGGATAATAGCAGGTGTTTCTACAAAATAGATAAGCGACACAACTTTTGTCAGGGACTGTATATGTATATGTATATTTTAGTGTATATATATATATATATATATATATATATATATATATATATATATATATATATATATATATAGTGTATATAGTGTATATATATATATAGTGTATATATATATATAGTGTATATGTATGTATGAAAAACAAGCAAAGACAAAATATATTTATATAATAAATATATGTACAAATTGCATCTGTTTTGTCTCAACTAGATGCTACACAGTTATGAGATCTCATCCATGTCCTTGTTAATAAAAACGGAGGGTATGCCATTGTTCTCTCTGACCTTCAGAGCTTTTGCCATTTTCATGCTCTGTGTTTTTATTCTCTTGTACTGGATGTCTGTCTATTTGTCTCTTTCTGCTCTCCGAGGGCTTGAAGCAATGTTTGCCGGCACAGATTTCCTCTCAGTAATCAATTTAATTTTTCCATTCAGTTCTCAATGCTGACACAATGATGTTCAGACTTGTAATTTGTCCTTTTTGTCAAACCCCTATCAAACGGGTAAACGTGTTGTCACGGAGGAAGGAATATGTGAGAAGACTCTCTCCACCAATTATGTAACGCACATTTTGTTGACCTTGTTCTTCATTGGGGTGCTGCTTAAATTGTTGTGGTCACTTTTACAGATTTCTCATGTGTTGTGTTTGGTCAGACGTCAGGATGGGGAATTAAATGGCATTAACATGACAGAAACATCTCCCCTGTTTTAACGTCTTTTTTCTTTTTTGGTTTTATGGCAGCTGTTGCCATGGAGACAGCTGCTCTACCCACGGTGCCTGAAGCACAGGTTGGGGATCACAGCCTTGATGTGGTTTCAGACCCACAGTCAAGACTCACTGTCATAAACCCTGTTTGCATGTGTTTGAGGCAAGCTGAGGTTGATTGTGAACATAAAGCATCTTCGCTGCTAATCATCAGTAAAAGACGGGGGTATTTACATAATTCTGTTTAACTTCAGTGATTGCATCATCATTTAGAGTCGTTCTTCTGTCTTCTCTGCTTGTCAGAATCTCTGTTTCTCACCCTCACTGCTGTCTCTGTCTTGTTCATGCAAGGATGTAACTGAATCTACAAAAAACCCACAAATGTCATTTATTCACCATCATGCTTTTCATATTATCGACTTTCTTGTGTGAAGAACAAAATGTATTTTTGGTACATCAAGCCATTGCATACAATTGATTATTACAACCCCATATTGTTTTTTTCTTTCTTCCACTACTCTACTCAAGAAAACATTTTAAACTGTCAGAGCATGTTTTGAATACGAGCAAAATTGATTTGATAATGATTTAATAAATAGAACTGAAAAAGACTAGTTAAAGTAGTCCATGTGACTCATATGACCCATTTTCCAAGTCTTATGGAGTCATATGTCTTGAAAACAGTGAAAAACAGACTTTTCCTTCACACCTCTAAATTTTTGCACCGGTTTTGATAGATGCAAAACACCATTGTTTTCCTCATTCACGTGACCAACTCTGGATTTACATAATTAAGAGATTGATATCTACACCAGAGGAGACATCAGTAAACTATGACACATTTTTCAGACTATTCCGTACACAAACCTATCAAATGACTTCAGAAGACTTCAATATAGCTGCACAAGTCAAGTAAAAAAGCTCTACTTTTATGAAATTTTAATGCTGCTTTAATGTTATAAAATCACAATCCACTTACCTTGTCTTAGAGAAACAAGTCTGCCTAAGATCTCTATATTTATGTCTCATGACGTTTGACATTTTTGTTTATAACCATAAAACCATCAAAAGTAGAATTACTTGGGGAAAAGGTTTAATCAAAAACACAGTAAAAACCGTTATACTGTGAAATATTATTTCAATTTAAAACAACTGTTTTCTATTTTATTCCTTTCTTGTGATGGCTGCTGAAAATTCAGCTTTGTTACTCCAGTCGTCAGTGTCACATGATCCTTCAGAAATCATTCTAATATGCTGATTTGCTGTTACTGTTTAATATTTGCTTAATATACTGCTGTTTATAAACCTACACTATATTGCCAAAAGTTTTGGGACGTCTGCCTTTACATGCACATGAACTTTAATGACATCCCATTCTTAATCCGTAGGGTTTAATATGGAGTTGGCTTCAACTCATCTTGGCTTTAGCTTCAACTCTTCTAGGAAAGCTTTCCACAAGGTTTAGGGAACGTTTATGGATTTTTTTTTAAATCATTCTTCTAAAAGTGCATTTGTGAGGTCAGGCCCTGATGTTCGCAGTCTCTGCTCTAATTCATCCCAAAGTTGTTCAATTGTGTTGAGGTCAGGACTCTGTGCAGGCCAGTCAAGTTCCTCCACACCATGTCTTTATGGACTTTTCTTTGCGCATTGGTGCACTGTGATGTTGGAACAGGAAGGGGCCGTCATTTATGAGTTTCATTGGAACTATGGGGCCAAGCCCAACCCTTGAAAAACAACCCCACAACATAATCCACCAAACTTTACACTTGGCACAATGCCGTCAGGCAAGTATCGTTCTCCTGGCAACCGCCAAACCCAGACTCGTCCATCGGATTGCCAGACAGAGAAGCGTGATTCGTCACACCAGAGAACACGTCTCCACTGCTCTAGAGTCCAGTGGAGGCGTGCTTTACACCACTACATCCAACGATTTGCATTGCACTTGCTAATGTAAGGCTTGGATGAAGCTGCTCTGCTAAGGAAACCCATTCCATGAAGCTCTCTACGCAGTGTTCTTGAGCTAATCTGAACGCCAAACAAAGTTTGGAGGTCTGTAGCTATTGACTCTGCAGAGAGTTGGCTACTTCTGCGCGCCTCAGCATGCGCTGACCCCGCTCTGTGATTTTAAGTGGCCTACCACTTTGTGACTGCGTTGCTGTTGTTCCCAATTGCTTCTACTTTGTTTATAATACCACTAAAAGTTAAACGTGGAATATTTAGTAGTGAGGAAATTTCACGAATGGACTTGCAAAGGTGGCAACCCATCACAGTACCATGCTTGAATTCACGGAGCTCCTGAGAGCGACCCATTCTTTCACAAATGTTTGTAGAAGTGTCTGCATGCCTAGGTGCTTGATTTTATACACATGGCCATGGAAGTGATTGGAACACCTGAATTCAATGATTTTGGGGGGGTGTTCCAATACTTTTGGCAATATAGTGTATATTATTTTTTACACTAATTTGAATTTAAACTTGGATGTTTCCCTCTTAATGTTGGTTACAGCTCCGCTCAAGCCCTTTCTCTGTTTCTCTTTCCTTTCAGTCATAATTCCATATTTTGAGTCTTACATGAGAACCAACCCAAATAGTCCCTCCATGTTTGATCTATCTTTTGTCGTAGCCTGTCGGCAGACCCTGTTTATGCTATGGATGTTGTGATGTAATTAGAAATTGTATCAAGCTGTGAAACTCATAATTACTCCTCTCTCTTCCTCCTTCTTTCTCACCCTCTTTAGTCCTCTCGGTGGAATGCCATCTGTCCTCCTGTCTTGCTCTCCTTCCTTTCCTCCTTTCATTTTACCCATTTAATTACCTGTCTGTACCTTTCTTCTCATGGGCACTGAGCACTCTGTTTATTTTCATCTCTTTCATTGTGACAGTCTAATAGTTTTAATCTGCTCACCTTATTTCAGTGTGTCTAAGTGTGAGAAAGTGCTGAGAGTGATAGATGTTCTCAAGCCTGAGTGTACAGCCTTCATATCTTCTCCCGGTCTCATAGGGCTTGCAAGATTTTCAAGCGGGTGTGAGTATGAATATCAGCCAGGAATTTGAAGGGTTAGTTGTTTGATCTCAGTGTGTGTTGGCAGCCAGTTATCAAGGATGCTTTACTCTCCAAATGCTATGTCTGTGTGTGTGAGGCAGTGTGTGTATCATAATTTGGCAGCTGAGACAGGCCTAAGAACGAATTGGATTGCATTTCTGCGAAATTTGGGGACAGGATTATAGAACCTCCTATTGGGCTTTATGTGGTGCGTGTGTGTCAAGATGTGGTCTAGTAAGAGGCAACCTGCAGTCTTGGTGCCTTTCTAATAATCTGCCCATACCACAATTTACCATAATTTACACTAAAATATACCACATTTGTTATTATTACTGCAATAAAACTGGTAACATGGTATTAGACAAAATTACCATAAATTTATTAAAATTGAAATTGTAATACATTTTTACATAAAATCCCATAATAATTAACCATGATTGTACAGTAGTAATAATATTCAAGTCTCTGCAAGTTGGAGTAATGGGTGTGCCGAATGGTCTTTACAATTGGTCACGAAAGCTGCCTGTTCCGCACAATGACTGGCTGTAAGCTTAAACGCTATTGGCCTACAGATTAAAAGGAAGTAATAAATCCAACATAGACAATAGTTGTGTACATTGGCAGCGCTGTCATATTGTCTTAAGACCACGAAATCAACAATGTCACTAAAGAAGTGTGTTAAGGACCCTTTAAAATAACACTGCACTAGCTTTTCATAAATGCAGAATTATTTTTGTGTCTGCCTATGATTGCACATGGTAGTCAAAATATGTTATAGAAGCAATTATTCCTACTGTTGTACTTGTAATACAACTATGAACTACAAATGTATGTTTTTTTTTTTTTTTGTAGATATGGTTAATCATAAAACATTCACCACAGATTTATAAAAACACAGATTTCCGTTTGTGTATGATTTAAGAACAGTTTATAACCTTATGTTAAGTGGCATTAAGCAGTTTAGCAAACCCATTCCATCCATCCAATCCAATCCAATCCAATCCATCCATCCCATCCCATCCAATCCATCCAATCCATCCATCCAAATCCTAATCCATCGCAAATAGTCAGTTTTTGTCTTACTGAAGCGTGTCTGTCAACAACAATACAATGACCAAACTGTAAGATATAACACAACTGGAATAATAAATTGATTGTAGTTTAACAAGCTATTGTAATTAGTGCTTTCAAGCGATTCATTTTTAATCCAACTTGTTTTTCTTCAGAAACTGCATCTGAAGTGGCATTTAGCTATATTTACACCATTTAGCTCAGAGCAGTGGCAGGAATGCAGTTACAATTATGTAAATAATGTTTTGAGATTAATCAGTTTTGAATGGGTATTAATGGGTTTAAAAAAAGTTAATATTAAAATATGAAATAAAAATAAATAAATTATATTATAAATATGAAACTGAAACTGCCAGTGGGTAGCGTCAAGTCACTGAATTAATGAGTGATTCACCATTTCATTAAAACTGCTAATTTTTTCCGGAATGAAGCGAGTGAGTCTTATCTTTATGAATGGGACACTGAATCATTGGCTCACTAGATTTAAAAAAAAAAAATGGATTCATTCAATAACGTGGCTCGGAGACACTACAGTTCTGCTGTAGCTTTGCTGGAACTATTTTCGTTGACGAATATTGACGGTGTCTAAAATGTAACACAAGATTAACTTCTTGTTTACTGATTGTAAAAAAATCAGAATCACATTTGCAATCATGCAGATACTCTGCACTCGTGCTCTTGTAATATTGCTATATCATGTACAAATATAAGAGAAAAACCCATACGGGACAGTTTTTTCCTTAATACCTTGCATTTTAGGGGCATTATAACTGCGTTCTAATAGACTTCATCACAAAGTCAGTCTTTGCACTGCATCATGTTCGTCATTAAGCATCAATCAATCAATCAATCAACTTTATTTATATAGCGCTTTTACAATGACGATTGTTTCAAAGCAGCTTCACAGTGTTAAACAGGACAACATTGCAACAAAATTTGATTTGGCTAGTTTAATTTGGATAGTTTATAGAATTATATATGACCAAATTAATAAATTCTATTTGTATATTTAGTTGAGTAACTTGGATCATAATTTGAGTGTCCCCAACTGAGCAAGCCAAGCCAAAGGCGACAGTGGCAAGGAACCAAAACTCCATCAGGGCATGATGGAGAAAAATAAACCTTGGGAGAAACCAGACTCAGTCGGGGTGCCAGTTCTCCTCTGGCCTATTATTAACAGTGTATAATTATTACTCTGGCAACCTTGCAGGTCATAAATCATATTAGATAGGAATATTCGAAATGTTGGGTATGACGCACGAGACGGGCTCATTTAGGATGGCGCGATTACACAAGAATATGAATACTTGAAAGATCGGAGTTATTGCGCGGACGGGTTAATTGAGGATCACGTTCGGTGAGGCGAATTCAGAGGAGACACTAATGGACACGGTCTCAGCAGACACTCCAGGATGAGCTGGTCATGTCCAGATGCAGGTCCACCATCCGATCCGGACACGGCCTGGATCCGCCGACTGCAGTAAACCTCGGGATAAACAGAGAGACTAACATTAGTGTGGATGCCACTCTTTTATGATGTAACGAGTACATCAGGTGTTATGGGAAGTGTTCCCGGTTCCGCTGACCTAGTTAATGCAGCCTAACAATCAGTCATTTGATTTGAATAAAGAAAGTTAAAAATGTTCTATGTGTATGCCATAGTAAAGAGATGTGTTTTTAGTCTAGATTTAAACTGACAGAGTGTGTGCTTCCGAACAATGCTAGGAAGACTGTTCCAGAGTTTAGGTGCTAAATAGGAAAAGGATCGACCGCCTGCAGTTGATTTAGATATTCTAGGTATTTTCAACTGGCCAGAGTTTAGAGACCGCAATTGACGTGATGGAGTATAATGCGTTAAGAGCTCGCTTAAGTACTGGGGAGCTAAACCATTTATTGCTTTATAAGTAATAAGCAAGATTTTAAAATGTATGCGATGTTTAATAGGGAGCCAGTGCAGTGTTGACAGAACTGGACTAATATGATCGTACTTCCTGGTTCTAGTAAGAACTCGAGCTGCTGCGTTTTGGACCAGCTGGAGTTTATTTATTAAGCGAGCAGGGCAACCACCCAGTAGAGCATTACAATAATCTAGCCTTGAGCTCATGAACGAACATAAGCATGCAATGTAAGATCTGAGTCTGAATAGGGGTTGAGGGCATTAAATGCATTTAATCATTTTAATGTGTTAATTTTTCCATAATTAATCTCACCAAATGGATGTGTAAAATCGACAGCAGAATTGTAATATACATATCTATGAAAAATACAGCATCAAACCATGTTTGCCGTCTTCTTCCAGCTTAAAGGAATGACATATATGTATGATTAACGCTGATTGGCTAACGCAATTGTCAATAAGATGCCCCCTGTCGCATTTAGAGTTTATTTGTTCATGTTTAGAGTTTGTTTTTTCAGTTTGATCAGTTTCTCTTTTCTGTTCATGTATGAATTTCATTATTAATTGGGTGTGTCTTGTTTATTAGCTGCTCTATTTAAGCCCTGTGTTTTGTCCTGTTCAGTTGTCTATCGTCGTTGCTATATGCCTGGTTGATCTGTTTCATGTCAAGAGGTTATTACCTGAGTGTTTTGTTTCTTTTATGTTCTTGGAAAATAAAGTGAAGCTGCTGCATGTAGAACCTCTTTCTCCTGGTTTCTGCAACCCAACCTTGATACCTACCTTTCTTGGGCCTTCAGCTATCTCGGTCTCAGTATTTTTTTTTGTTGTGCTTTCCATGATTAACATATATTTAATGTCCCATTAATTTAAAGACAAAAATCTGTTTTCTTTGGATAGAGAATTATTAGATATGTTTGATAAACTGTTATTTAACAAAAATCAATATGGAAGTTGTTGTAAATATCGGTTAAAAGCATCTGTCAAGCTCAACAGTTCAACCTTGTTATTAAAGTTATTGTACAGAAAATAACAAAGGACAAACTAATATTTTTTTATTTTTATGTTGTAAACTATATTACGTTATGTACCTGAGTTTGGTAACAAGGTTGCAACAAATGTCACAAAAATAAAACAAATGACAAAAACATAATGGTATGTAATAATATTTAGTTTGAACTTCTGAGATAGACAAACAGCATTTCTGAAGGTTAAGTATGTTTTTACACTTAAGGATTAGTTCACTTTAAAATGAAAATGACCCCATGATTTACTCACCCTCAAGGCCTTATGAAGTGAAGCGATGTGTTTATGTTCGAAAAATATCCATATTTAAAACTTTATATCTACAGTGAGGAAAATAAGTATATGAACAGCCTGCTATTTTGCAAGTTCTCCCACTTAGAAATCATGGAGGGGTCTGAAAGTGACATCGTAGGTGCATGTCCACTGTGAGAGACATACAAATCCAGAAATCACAATGTATGATTTTTTTTAACTATTTATTTGTATAATACAGCTGCAAATAAGTGTTTGAACATCTGAGAAAATCAATGTTAATATTTGGTACAGTAGCCTTTGTTTGCAATTACAGAGGTCAAAAGTTTCCTGTAGTTTTTCACCAGGTTTGCACACACTGCAGGAGGGATTTTGGCCCACTCCTCCACACAGATCTTCTCTAGATCAGTCAGGTTTCTGGCCTTTCGCTGAGAAACACAGAGTTTGAGTTCCCTCCAAAGATTCTCTATTGGGTTTAGGTCTGGAGACTGGCTAGGCCACGCCAGAACCTTGATATGCTTCTTACAGAGCCACTCATTGGTTATCCTGGCTGTGTGCTTTGGGTCATTGTCATGTTGGAAGACCCAGCCTCGACCCATCTTCAATGCTCTAGCTGAGGGAAGGAGGTTGTTCCCCAAAATCTCGCAATACATTGCCCGGTCATCCTCTCCTTAATACAGTGCAGTCGCCCTGTCCCATGTGCAGAAAAACACCCCCAAAGCATGATGCTACCACCCCCATGCTTCACAGTAGGGATGGTGTTCTTGGGATGGTACTCACCATTATTCTTCCTCCAAACACTTTTAGTGGAATTATGACCAAAAAAGTTATATTTTGGTCTCATCTGACCCCATGACTTTCTCCCATGACTCCTCTGGATCATCCAAATGGTAATTGGCAAACTTAAGACGGGCCTGGACATGTGCTGGTTTAAGCAGGGGAACCTTCCGTGCCATACATGATTTCAAACCATGACGTCTTAGTGTATTACCAACAGTAACCTTGGAAACGGTGGTCCCAGCTCTTTTCAGGTTATTGACCAGCTCCTCCCGTGTAGTTCTGGGCTGATTTCTCACCTTTCTTAGGATCATTGAGACCCCACGAGGTGAGATCTTGCATGGAGCCCCAGTCCGAGGGAGATTGACAGTCATGTTTAGCTTCTTCCATTTTCTAATGATTGCTCCAACAGTGGACCTTTTTTCACCAAACTGTTTGGCAAATCCCCCGTAGCTCTTTCCAGCCTTGTAGAGGTGTACAATTTTGTCTCTAGTGTCTTTGGACAGCTCTTTGGTCTTGGCCATGTTAGTAGTTGGATTCTTACTGATTGTATGGGGTGGAGAGGTGTCTTTATGCAGCTAACGACCTCAAACAGGTGCATCTAATTTATGATAATAAATGGAGTGGAGGTGGACATTTTAAAGGTAGACTAACAGGTCTTTTAGGGACAGAATTCTAGCTGATAGACAGGTGTTCAAATACTTATTTGCAGCTGTATCATATAAATAAATAGTTAAAAACTCAAATATTGTGATTTCTGGATTTTTTAGATAATGTCTCTCAAAGTGGACATGCACCTACAATGACAATTTCAGACCCCTCCATGATTTCTAAGTGGGAGAACTTGCAAAATAGCAGGGTGTTCAAATACTTATATTCCTCACTGTAGCTCCCATCAGACCACAAAAAAATATTATGGTGGCCACCAAAATTAATCTGTGTCCCGGCAAATATTTATTTGATAATTTAATATGACAATACCTTCCATTTCTGCAGTACCGGGGCATGCTGATATCTGGCTGCTTTAAAAGGCTCCCATGAGTGTTTGTGTAAGCGTCAAAGGTTTCTATTTACAACAAGTTTTTAAAGCGTTGAGCTTTGTAGACTCTCACAGACATATCTGTTGAGCATGTGAATGCAATGGCCAATCAGATGTGTTTAATCCACTCAACAGCGCTTAAAACGGTGGAGTTTTTGTATACTCACAAATCCATTCATTATATAACCAACAAAGTATAAACATGATGTCAATAAGAGATTTATTGCACAGCGTAGACAGCTTATGGAAAATAATGGGAGTTTTCTCAAGTGTAGCTTTGTGTACCTGACTGTGATTATTTTTTCCTGACAGTGATTTATATTTCATGAATAAATAGGATAAGTTAATATTACACTGTTTCTTGCCCTTTTAAAAAAATGTATTGTCAGCACTGGGCTTTCAGTTTGCATGGGTAGGTTACTTTTTTACTGTGTGTGTGTGTCCACCAAAAACCGATGAACATTTTTGACCCTATATACACTATTTGTTGATTTTTCCTTAATACCTGTGTGGTTTGGAGGAAATTATGACTAACATTGTAAATGTTTTAAGGGCCACATATAATTTTAAAGACAATGTGCTACAACACTAGTGCATCATTCCTTTCACAAAAAAAATCACTTTTTGTTAGGACATTAAATTGTGAAGTTAAAGTGCCTGTGAAGTTCTGAAAAGTTTATATATTTTTTTATAGCTATTTTTTTCTATTTCCTTTCTGTCCTCAGGTCAGTTATGAGAACGCAGGCACAGTGGAGTTCCTGGTGGATAAACATGGTAAACATTACTTCATCGAGGTCAACTCCCGTCTGCAGGTGGAGCACACAGTTACTGAGGAGATCACAGAGTGAGTGTCTTTAGTTTCTGTCTGCCTTCACATCAGTAAAACTCACTCAAACCACGAAACTGAGTGTTTTTAAGATGCATCACCTGACTATCTGACATTTAGATTCTGAGAAGATGAGAAGATATATATATATATATATATATATATAATACAGTCGTGCTCAAAATTGTTGGCACCCCTGATAAATATGATCAAATATGGCTGTAAGAAATAAATCTGCATTGTTTATCCTTTTGATCTTTTATTTAAAAAATTCACAAAAATCTAACATTTCATTGAAGTTAAAGAATTGAAAATGGGGGGTAAATCACATTATGTAATAAATGCTTTTCTCCAAAACACGTTGGCCATAATTGTTGGCACTTCTTAAAAATGTTATGAGTAATATATCTCTGAAGTATATTCCATTAATATTTACATTTTTTAGCACACCAAGGTGACGAGGAACATGAAATTGTCCAGCTATGATGTCTTGTTTCACAGAAGTATAAATATAAGGAAGCACAAAGGCCAAATTCCCTTAATCATTCATCACAATGAGTAAAACCACAGAATATAGTTCTGATGTCCAGAAAAAGATTGTTGCGCTTCACAAAATAGAAAGTGGCTGTAGGAAAATAGCTAAAGCATTGAAAACCCCCATTTCCACCATCAGGGAAATAATTCTTCTTAATTATTTCCCTGATGGTGGAAATGGGGGTTTTCAATGCTTTAGCTATTTTCCTACAGCCACTTTCTATTTTGTCCAATCAACTAAAGATGTTATGAATCTGACTGGAAGAGGACGCGTGTCTATGTTGTCCTAATGCAAGGCAAGGAGGAGAGTTTGAGTGGACAAAGACTCTCCAAGGATCACAGATGGAGAATCACAGAGATTAGTTGAGTCTTGGGGTCAGAAAGCCTATAAAAAATAAATCAAACAAACCCCTACATCGCCACATGTTGTTTGGGAGGTATTCAATAAAAATCCTCCTCGCTCATCCAGAAACAAACTCCAGCATATTCAGTGGTCAGACACAACTGGAACTTTAGACGGGACCTGGTTCTGTGGTCAGATAACTGTAAAAAGAGCTTTTTGGCAGCAAATCTACCAGAAAGGTTTTGTGCAAACAGGGATAAAAAGTACCCCATGGCCACGGCTAAAAATACAGCTGGAACTTTAACGTTGAGGGCCTATTTTTTTTGCTGGAGGTCCTGGACATCTTGTTCAGACACATGGTATAATGGATTCTAGCAAATACCAACAGATAAAAAATCAAAACCTGACTACCTCTGCTAGAAATCTTATAATCTTCTATCAGGACAAAGATCCAAAACAAACATCAAAATCAACACACAAATGTGTCACTGAACACAAAATGAAGCTTCTGTCATGGCCATCCCAGTCCCCTGACCTGAACCCTATAGGGAATGAGAGGCTGAACTGAAGAGAAGAAGCACCAACATGGATCTGGGAATCTGAATGATCTGGAGAGATTCTGTATGGATGAATGGTGTCTGATCTCTTGTCAGGTTTCTCCAAACTCATCAGGCATTAGAGGAGAAGACTCAGAGCTGTTATCTTGGGAAAAGGAGGTTGCAAAAAGTATTTAAAAAAAGGGTGCCAACAATTGTGGCCATCGTGTTTTGGAGAAAAGCATTTATTTCTTATTGTGATTTGCCCCCCATTTTCAATTCATTTACTTCAATGAAAGGTTAGATTTTTGTGAATTTTTAAATAAAAGATCAAAAGGATAAACAATGCAGATTTATTTTTCTACAGCCATATTTGATCATATTTACCAGGGGTGCCAATAATTTTGAGCACGACTGTAAATATATATATATATATATATCCTTCTCAAAAAATTTGCATATTGTGATAAAAGTTCATTAATTTCCATAATGTAATGATAAAAATAAAATGTCATATATATTAGATTCATTGCACACCAACTGAAATATTTCAGGTCTTTTATTGTTTTAATACTGATGATTTTGGCCATCTGGACAGCAGTCAGGTCGGCAGTCTTACCCATGATTGCGGTTTTGAGTAATGAACCAGGCTGGGAGTTTTTAAAAGCCTCAGGAATCTTTTGCAGGTGTTTAGAGTTAATTAGTTGATTCAGATGATTAGGGTAATAGCTCGTTTAGAGAACCTTTTCATGATATGCAAATTTTTTGAGATAGGAATTTTGGGTTTTCATGAGCTGTATGCCAAAATTATCAGTATTTTAAACAATAAAAGACCTGAAATATGTCAGTTGGTGTGCAGTGAATCTAAAATATGACATTTTAATTTTATCATTACATCATGGAAAATAATGAACTTTTATCACAATATGCTAATTTTTTGAGAAGGACCTCTATATATAATATATATATATTTTTTTTTTTGTGAAAAATAATGACTCTGCTAAATATTCGTTGACATTTATGAAGACATTTTTGTGTGGCCAAATGCAATTAAACTTGCATAACTTTGGGGCGATGTTCAGCAGCCCTATAACACTAATTAACACTCAAAATTTGTATTGTACTCTGGCTGTTAAAATGTCAGTGTGGCAATAAAAAAAAGATAATAAGTGCAAGACATCATCATCATCTTAGACCCTTTGAAACCTGTAAGATTGTCAGTGGGCTTGTATCTGAAACAAATCCCTCCTCATTTTAGTAAAGAGCTCAGATAGAAGTGTGCCTTAGAGAGAGAAGGGAAGTGCTTTGTTGTTATCTTATTCATCCCAGAGGCAAAAGATGCCAAGAAGTAGAGAGAGAGAGTGTGTGTGTGTGTATATGTGTGTGTGTGGTGGTTGATTCTTCTAACACATTTTGATGCCAACAAGTTTTTTTTTTAATTGACTGAGTTTATATTGTGCTTAAAAGGGGAACATGATTATTTAAAACTCAAAGAATTAATTAATGTGTTGGAATTTGAAGTATGTACACATGCACACTTGGATGAATACTTGTGATCCTGACTTTTCTGGACGATTTCCGTTTTTGCTGCTGGTTTTGACTTGGTGAATTAGTAGAGCATGACTGCCTGAGCAGACGTACCAGGGCTCCATTCATTATAAATGTCCATCTTGTCGCATGAAATTGAGGCTGTCAGCTTCGCAATTGGCATTGCGTGGCAACCCAGCTGTGAGTGAGAGGCCTTTGAAACGCATATGACTGTAATGAACTTGATTTCCAGCTCTCTAGCCAGTAGTGGGGCTTGTATGCCAAGACCTTCACCAGCAGCCACCTTCTGTTCCTCCATACTGAGTCACTCTACACCCCACCTGCTCTGCTATCTCGCTGGCTTTTATGCTGGACTGCGATCAAGTCTTCGCACACGCTTCAAATCTAAAGTTTGACCATTAACAGCAAGTCAGATAAAATTATGACCATTTACATTACGCCAATGCCATATGTCACTCTTTTCTGGTTGTTAATAAGTATAGTTTAGTATATGTACTATATATGAAACATTATTAATAATTTTATAATAACAAATCAAAGTGTGATATATTTTAAAATATTTTTGAAATATTTTAGACATTGGTGGGTTCATAAAGATCTATTGAGCTGAATACAGTGCATCCGGAAAGAATGAACTTTTATAACAATATGCACATTTTTTGAGAAGGACCTGTATAATACAAATAAAATAGTTGCACACTATTTTACAGCGTGTGAACTTTTAATGTACTTACAGTGTACTTACCCACGAAAGTACAGGGTAATGTATGGGTTAAGGCTATAGGTTTAGGTGTAGGTTCAAGGTTAGTACCTAGTTATTACCCAGTTAGTGTCATTACTACAATAGTACATAGTATACACATGCACAACAAGACTAAAATAAAGTGCTACCAATAAAATAATCTGTGCGGAAAGAAATGCTATAAAAAAGCAATCAAGCAAATTATACACTGCTGTTCAAAAGGTTTTTTTATTTTTTATTTTTTTATTTTTTTATTTTAAAGCCTCACCATTGCTGCATTTATTTGATAAAAAAATACAGTAAAACAATAATGTTGTGAAATATTATGAATTTTTTTCTTAAAACCTTTTTTTTTACTTTGTATTTTTTATAATATACCTTTTTATTACAGCAGCTCCACTTTTTTTTTAATACACCTTCCTCTGTTGCTGTAACCCTCCATTAAGATGAAAATTTGCATTATCATATGGCTTGTATTTTGCTTTTAAAACAGTCTGTATTTCCAGACAGGTTTATTAAAGCATGTGAATGACAAGTGCTTTTTCGGTTGGTTTCCTTTGTGTGAGTAGGCCTTTAAAGCAAGGCAAAAGGGCGGGATTTTTTTTTTTTTTTTTCAGACTCCAGTAACAACAGCCTCGTTCCTCCTGACCCTTCCTGCCAATTACTCTCTCTTAATCACTGGTGTGTGTATTGTTGATCCCGAGACAACCATATTCAGCTGTGTATTTGTATTCAGCTGGTCTTTCCTCTGTCCCCTAGTCTCATTCTTTGTGTCGATGATATGACCTTCATTTGGGCACAGTAATTAAGATCAATTACCCTCTGCCACTCTGTCGTTCCATGCCACTGGCAAGGTAATAAAATATGCCAGCTGCCCATAATTACCCATCATGTTTTCATAATTTGATATCTCCTCCATCTTTCTGTCATTCCTTCGGGTCAGAAAATTTTAGGACAGTAATAAGATGGCTGACCACAGTGAGAGTTGGTGGTAAAATACAGTTCAGTACAGTTTCCGTTCTGGCTTGCAGTTTAGAGTCTGTATGCATACTGCCCACAAAAATGGCTGATTGTCTCCCTTCATTAGCAATTACCCTGTGACATGAAAGGCAGCAGGCAGGGAAGAATTAGTCACACCTGAAGACAATCTGGCACTCGTTCAACATTTACTGTAGTATAATAACATTTGTTATAATATACACCTGAGCTAAAGAAATTGCATTTTGATTGTGTATTAAAAGTCTTTCAGAAAAGGTTGTCTTGACAAACAAATTATGTTGAGGGTTTTTTGTTGTTGTAATTTTTCAATTATTTTCTTAATTAACATTTATATTTACATTTATACAATTATTATATTTTATTATATCAATTATATTATTATAAATTGTATTTACAATTGGGACTGTACATTTTAATCAGCATCATTTTTGTATTATTTATAAGCTAGTATTTCTATTTTTATGTATTTATTTTAAAGTAAATTTGAGTAATTTATGCATGTTGTGCTTTTGTCATTACATTTTTCTTTAAACGTGTTTTCAGCTTTATTTAAATTACCAAAAAACATTAATAGTTTAACAACACTGATGTAAAAATGTTTTAAAATCAGTCCTCACGTTTTTTGTTTTTTATATACTGCAAATGTAACTTTGTCTGTTACACTTCATTTTTCCTGGTTATTTTTTGAACTAACTAAGTTCTATTTATTAAAACCAAGTATAAATTTAATCAAGTTAGTGTTTTTCGCATCTTTTCCATTTATTCCAAAATAATAACTAAAGGCAGTAACAATTTAAACAATATATATTATTTGTAAACTGATGTTCAGCTTTTCTTTTTAATAGTTAACTTATTTTCAGTCATCAAGCTGCTGCTCACTGGTCACAGATACAGACACAGATAAAGTCTTCCTTTAATTTCGCCGAGCTGATTGCTAACTAAAAAAACCACAGTCATCATGTTTTCAGGCCATTTCAAGTTTGATTTTGAGGTGACGTAAAGCAGTAATCTCTAAATGGCTGAGTTGTTTAGGCTACTTGCTTTTTAATTAGTCTTCCCATTAATGGCATAGTTGTCTTCATTCAGGCTGATGAGAACGCAAATGAAATCAAGTTGCAGGATTTATCGCATGAACCAATCATATCCAATCACCGATTGCCTCCTCTCACATGACTTTCCCCCATATATTCTCATCCCATTAAACCCACCACACGCTTTAGGGTGTCTGTTTTAAGTCAGTGAGCTGAGAGGAGGCATGAGACATGGATTCCCGCTGTTTGACAGTGTTACTTTAGAAAAATGAGTGACTTATACACTTTTTATGTCACATATTGTAATATTAGTTTTATTTTTGTAATATTGATTTTCTTTTTTCAGTTTTTTTGAGGAGACGCTTCCTCTTCAATTAGATTCAATTCCTGGCGTCTATCGGCTTAGGCTAACTGGACCATGCTAACCAGCCAAAGCCTGACCTTTTCCAGACTTTATGCTGATACTCTGGCTACACAAGACTACTTACCCCATTTCTCCCCGATTATGCTGAAGCCTGCAAGTGCATGGCAAAGAGTTGATTGAGTGCTTCACTCACTGCCTCCTTCCACGCCTCACAGCTGTGCAGTTATGCTGTGACTTTTCAAGCTCATTCTGCATTCATGTTTGTTTGCTGTGTGTGAGAGAATGTGTGTCCTTTGTGTTTGTTTGTGTGGGTGCGCTGTCTCTGGGTGACCCTGGTAATGGGTTTCTAATTACTTTGGGTTGTTGCTAAATTGCAGCTGCTCATTTGTATTGGTCCATTTTTGCCGGAAAGAGATTGGACAAGGACATTAGGGGGCTTGGAAAGACAGAGTGATGGAGGTGCAGGAGAGAGTGAGGAAAAAGACACGGCGAGAGAGAAACAAGATGAATGAGGCGGATGAACCTTTCTCACCTAATAGGGGAACGGGCCGAGACATTAGTGCATTGTTGTAGGGTGTTTTCTGCTAGCTTATTGATTTATTTTTTAATGGACAGGCAACTAATGGTATAGATCATTATTGGACGTACGAGATGCCAAAAGTTTTAAGGGTGAAAGTTAGCTGGAGGGAAGACTTGGTAATTAAAGGTCAGATATTTTGAGGTTAATGGCGTAGAACGAAAGAAACTGATTGATGTGAAGTTATTTAAGCTGAATGTGGACTACCCACACCATCTCGTTGCTCTCTCCTGGGGGGGGGGTTCATTCCTTTGTGGTTTTGGTCTTATGACCTTTCGCTTATAGTGTTGCATCAGATAATGGAGTGAGCGTGTCAATGTGATTTTAGTTGTTTGGATTTGTTGCGGTATTGATGTCTAAAACGTCTGTCCTTTCTTATTTCCCTCTGAATGGACCAGATAAAACAACTGTTCCTAGGGGTCCCTTGAGAGCTCTCTATGTGATGACAGAGACTTGGTCCGTGCCAGCATCCCTCTCCAGGTGTGTTTGTGTGTGTTTCCTTAGCAGCATGTAACCATAGGCTGATCGGCTCAAGCACTGTGTCAACAGCGGTGTGTAATGATGCTGTTTAAACAGGCTGGTTGGACCTGACACCTGCGCACACTTATGATCAGAGATAAGATGGTGAGGGACAGTGTTCCTGTGAAGCGGTACATGCACTCTTCTGTTATTCCCCTGCAGACAAAACGATAAAGTTTCTAGAGCGTTCTGTCCAGCGTTCTGTCCCGTCAGTCAGTCGGTCTGTCGGTCAGTCTGTCTAGAGTTCTATCTGTCTAATGTTCTGTCGGTCTGTCTGTCTGTCTGATGTTCTGTTCGTGTTTTTCGAATGTTCTGTTTGTTTGCTTGTTTGTCTGTCTGTCTGTCTAATGTTCTGTTTGTTTGTTTGTCTGTCTGTCTAATGTTCTGTTTGTTTGTTTGTCTGTCTGTCTAATGTTCTGTTTGTTTGTTTGTCTGTCTGTCTAATGTTCTGTTTGTTTGTTTTTCTGTCTGTCTAATGATCTGTTTGTTTGTTTGTCTGTCTGTCTAATGTTCTGTTTGTTTGTCTGTCTGTCTAATGTTCTGTTTGTTTGTCTGTCTGTCTAATGTTCTGTTAGTTTGTTTGTCTGTCTTTCTAATGTTCTGTCTGTTTGTTTGTCTTTCTGTCTGTCTAATGTTCTGTTTCTTTGTCTGTCTGTCTTTCTAATGTTCTGTTTGTTTGTTTGTCTGTCTGTCTAATGTTCCGTTTGTTTGTTTGTTTGTCTGTCTAATGTTCCGTTTGTTTGTTTGTCTGTCTGTCTAATGTTCTGTTTGTTTGTCTGTCTGTCTAAACTTTCAATAATGTGTTTAATAAATATGTTATTTTTAAATAAATAAAACATTAAACATATAAATGTGTATGTCTAGACAAACAAAATTAATAATGGGTCAATAAAAATTAAAAGGAAATGATGAGGGTATATTGCCACACCTTCTCATACTTTAAAGTTTTTTTGTCTTTGATACACAATTGTCATCATATAATGGTTTCTTTAAACTCTGGTATGATCCTATTCATCAACATTGGCAGATATTAATCATGGTGGAGAACACACGCAGTCAATCACACGACAACACAGTGTCACTCAGGGGCTCAGTCTGTGTTGTATGACTGACTGGGACTACTCCACTCCCACATCATTTCTGCATATGCTGCTGCCTGGCTTTTGGCAATTAAAATGGAGTAGAGAATCAGACTGAATACATTAACATGGCTCCCCCACCTCATCACTGAGCAGCTCCCATCACCATTCTCTTGCTGTTTGCTGCAGTCGGCTCTCTTCTGCTGTCCTCCTTTTTTGCTTTGCTCTCTTGTTTCCTCTGTCTAATGCTCCCAGTCTTCATTGTTTGTGCCTCTCTTCGGCACTCACTCACTCTTTCTCATCTGTCTGACTGTAGGCTGCCTGAAATGCTCTACTGTCTGGAGATTTAAAGGGTACACAATGGCAGTTTGGGAGTAGCAATTATGTAGTGGTGTTTTTTTGCTTGTAAATGTGAGGTTTTACCTTTTTAGAAGTTATTGAAAAGCGCTGTGATTTATTCACTTTATATATGTATGTATGCATGCATGCATGTATTCAGGGGCGTAGCACAAGATATGCACTGGCAGTCCTGATGGGCCCCCATGTTCCTTAAATAAAATAGGCAGCGGCTATTTGCACTAAGCCAAAAAAATTTGTCGTAGCGATAATTGCTAATTACACTAAGTGCAAATCGCTGTAGATGCTATTTACAAAGTGAAATAGCTTTACTAAGTGAAAATATGTTCTATTTACACCATATAAAAGTAGTTCTTTGCAATATGTATAAATAGTAATAACATGCAATTTATACTTTATTTTGACAAATACATACTATTTGCACCTCAGTATTGTTGTACATTAACAGGATGCAATAATAACAAGTGTAAATGATCACATTTATGAAAATTATTAAATGGATGCCGCCTTAATGGGACAATAAAAGCCCTCCCTACACTGACCCCTAACGCTACCTGTTGCCTTATTTTGCTTATTTACACAGACAAATATTGCAAATTATGTGGTGCATTTCAGTCTTTAAGTATTTGTGTTTAGATTGTAAACTTTATTTATTTGTGTTTACTATTTAGATAATTATTCTATAATTTTACATTGAAATACACTCACCTAAAGGATTTTAGGAACACCATACTAATACTGTGTTTGACCCCCTTTCGCCTTCGGAACTGCCTTAATTCTACGTGGCATTGATTCAACAAGGTGCTGAAAGCATTCTTTAGAAATGTTGGCCCATATTGATAGGATAGCATCTTGCAGTTGATGGAGATTTGTGGGATGCACATTCAGGGCACGAAGCTCCCGTTCCACCACATCCCAAAGATGCTCTATTGGGTTGAGATCTGGTGACTGTGGGGGCCATTTTAGTACAGTGAACTCATTGTCATGTTCAGGAAACCAATTTGAAATGATTCGAGCTTTGTGACATGATGCATTATCCTGCTGAAAGTAGCCATCAGAGGATGGGTAAATGGTGGTCATATAGGGTTGGACATGGTCAGAAAAAATGCTCAGGTACGCCGTGGCATTTAAACAATGCCCAATTGGCACTAAGGGGCCTAAAGTGTGCCAAGAAAACATCCCCCACACCATTACACCACCACCACCAGCCTGCACAGTGGTAACAAGGCATGATGGATCCATGTTCTCATTCTGTTTACGCCAAATTCTGACTCTACCACCTGAATGTCTCAACAGAAATTGAGAATCATCAGACCAGGCAAAATTTTTCCAGTCTTCAACGGTCCAATTTTGGTGAGCTTGTGCAAATTGTTGCCTCTTTTTTTCTATTTGTAGTGGAGTTGAGTGGTACCCGGTGGGGTTTTCTGCTGTTGTAGCCCATCCGCCATCCGCCAGGTTGTGCGTGTTGTGGCCTCACAAATGCTTTGCTGCATACCTCAGTTGTAACGAGTGGTTATTTAAGTCAAAGTTGCTCTTCTATCAGCTTGAATCAGTCGGCCCATTCTCCTCTGACCTCTAGCATTAATAAGGCATTTTCGCCCACAGGACTGCCGCATACTAGATGTTACAGTAGATTTAGTCGACTAAAATCTAATGAGTTTAGTTAAATTGTAATGCATTAAATGAGCATTTAAGCATTACATAACCGACTGTTACTTGAACTGACATTGTGACATCATTGTGTTTGACAAAAATACACGAAAGAGAGCTCAATTAACTTCTTTTTTTTTAAAACATCTATATAATTTTTATAACTTTGTATTTCTCTTTTAGTTAGTATATCAGGTTAAGCTAAAGCTTTAAGTTTGTTTATTTATTTAAGTAATGGAGATTTTTAATGGTTTTATGAAACTATTATAACCCTGATACTTTATTGAATATGTGTCAAATACTGGTCTTTCCTCCTGACTATGAACTAAATGGGAATGAAATTAAATATAGTTTATTATGTAACCAAAAACAAATATATAATGCGTGACTCTTAATTATAAACAAGCTCGAATTCACCGGGACTGAAACACCTCACTATTGCAGTTCCAGCTGCTCTTTCAAGTTCAAATGAGGGAGATAAAATATGCATTGTTACAACTGTCTAAAGCATATTACTATATACACATCGTAAAGTAAACATTGTCCTTGTTCATCAGCATTAATTCATAAACAATTGCCTGATATAAATGTGTGCTATTCATTGATTGAGCCGCTCTGAAGCGCTGTATTGGAGATGCGTGAGCCTGTAGAAGCACAACAGCGCCGTGTTTGCCCGCGGTTAGATCCGCACGTTACAACCATGGTTACAACTCAAATGTGCGCATCTTTTACACAGGACATCAGTTCTGACTGGATCTCTTCCCTAATCGTCCCTCCCTGACATTTTCGTCTCGTTTTTTATTATTCGTCAATGAAAATTATTCGTCAACGAAATTAACACTGTTTCACACCATTCTTTGTAAACCCTGGAATTTGTTTGTGAGTGAAAATCCCAGTAACTGAGCAGATCGTGAAATACTCAGACCGGCCCGTCTGGCATCAACAACCATGCCACGCTCAAAATTGCTTAAATCACCTTTCTTTCCCATTCTGGCATTCAGTTTGGAGTTCAGGAGATTGTCTTGACCATGACAACACCCCTAAATGCATTGAAGCAACTGCCATGTGATTGGTTGATTAGATAATTGCATTAATGAGAAATTGAACAGGTGTTCCTAATAATCCTTTAGGTGAGTGTATGTTGCTTGTTAAAATTGCACTCTTTCTCTTTGAGAATTGCGACTGGAAGTGATTCGGTGGTTCGTACTTTGTTGGAAATAGAGTGGAGTCGCACAGTTTTCTTTACCGCATCCGTGATTGGATTTAAGATCATGTTTGTTTCTTTTATTGTATTTGCTTGATTTATTAACGGATCAAGATTAAATGAAGATCTTTCATGAAGGAGACTGATTATGTGGGTTGTTTTTATTGGACACGGAGCGAGTTGACTAGAAACTTATGCGATGCGAACATACACTACCTAATAAATGCTTTTATTATTACTAAACATTTCGTTAGACACCTTTTCCACTTTTATAACATTTTCTTAATTTTTATTCAAAGTAAATGGCTTTCCGATGTGATATGTGATGGGAAAAGGGATAAGAGCAAGCTCTGCAAAGACTGCAAAAGGCGGATTCGAACCGACGAGTCGATCGCGTCCAAACAGAGATCCTTAAGTCTTTCGCTCTATTGATTGTGCCACTGAAGATATTGAGATGCAAATGTTTTTTTATTGTATTGTTAGGCAGAGCTTGTGCGAATCAGTGCGAATCGTCAACGACCTTTTTTCACTGACGAAACAATAAAAACTAGTGTTGGATGACAAAAACTATGACAAATCTACTGTCATTTTCATCAACGAATAAAAACGAGACAAAAATGTTAGGGAGGGAGGATTAGGGAAGAGATCCCGTCAGAACTGATGTCCTGTGTAACAGATGCGCACATTTGTGTTGTAACGTGCGGATCTAACGGCTGGAAAACACGGAGCTGTTGAGCGTCTTCAGGCTCACACATCTCCAATCCAGCGCTTCAGAGCAGCTCAATCAATCAATAACACACATTTATAACAGGCAATTGTTTATGAATTAATGCTGTTGAATAATGACAATGTTTACTTTACAATGTGTATATAGTAATATGTTTTAGACGATTGTAACAATGCATATTTTATCTCCCTCATCTGAACTTGAAAGAGAAGCTGCAACTGCAATAATAAGGCGTTTCAAAATAAGAGTCCGAGCTTGTTTATAATTAAAAGTCACGCATTATATATTCGTTTTTGCATTACTTTTTGTAATTAATGCATTACAATTTAACTAAACTCATTAGATTTTAGTCGACTAAATCTACTGTAGGTTTAGTCAACTAAAATCTTTTGATATTTAGTCGACTAAAACTAGACTAAAATTAAAAACAATTCAGGTGACTAAAATATGACTAAAACTAAATGGCATTTTAGTCAAAACACTATGACTAAAACTGAATCAAAATTTGCTGTCAAAATTAACACTGGTGCGAATAGCACTTGCCAACAAGGCACACTATTTGCACTTGGTGTGAATAGACACTCTGAAAATAAAATATTCTAGACTTTTCAAGGGCCTCTCTCCTTGGGGCCCTAGTAATCAGTACTGGTTTTACCCCCAGCCCGACGCCCCTGCATGTAATGTAATGTAATGGTATGTATGTATGTATGTATGTATGGCCGTGCATGTATGTATACAGGTGCTGGTCATATAATTAGAATATTATCAAAAAATGTATTTATTTCACTAATTCCATTCAATTCAGTATCTCAGAAAATTTGAATATTGTGAAAAGGTTCAATATTGAAGACACCTGGTGCCACACTCTAATCAGCTAATTAACTCAAAACACCTGCAAAGGCCTCTAAATGGTCTCTCAGTCTAGTTCTGTAGGCTACACAATCATGGGGAAGACTGCTGACTTGACAGTTGTCCAGAAGATGACCATTGACACCTTGCACAAGGAGGGTGCACAAGGAGACACAAAAGGTCATTGCAAAAGAGGCTGGCTGTTCACAGAGCTCTGTGTCCAAGAACATTTATAGAGAGGCGAAGGGAAGGAAAAGATGTGATAGAAAAAAGTATACAAGCAATAGGGATAACAGCACCCTGGAAAGGGTTGTGGAACAAAACCCATTCAAAAATGTGGGGGAGATTCACAAAGAGTGGACTGCAGCTGGAGTCAGTGCTTCAAGAACCACTACGCACAGACGTATGCAAGAAATGGGTTTCAGCTGTCGCATTCCTTGTGTCAAGCCACTCTTGAACAACAGACGGCGTCAGAAGCGTCTCGCCTGGGCTAAAGACAAAAAGGACTGGACTGCTGCTGAGTGGTCAAAAGTTATGTTCTCTGATAAAAGTAAATTTAGCATTTCCTTTGGAAATCAGGGTCCCAGAGTCTGGAGGAAGAGAGGAGAGGCACACAATCCACGTTGCTTGAGGTCCAGTGTAAAGTTTCCACAGTCAGTGATGGTTTGGGGTGCCATGTCATCTTTTTCTAAGGTCCAAGGTCAGCCATATACCCGGAAGTTTTAGAGCACTTCATGCTTCCTGCTGCTGACCAACTTTATGGAGTTGCAGAATTCATTTTCCAACAGGACTTTGTACCTGCACACAGTGCCAAAGCAACCAGTACCTGGTTTAAGGATGATGGTATCCCTGTTCTTAATTAGCCAGCAAACTCGCCTGACCTTAACCTCATAGAAAATCTATGGGGCATTGTGAAGAGGAAGATTTGATATGCCAGACCCAACAATGCAGAAGAGCTGAATGCCACTATCAGAGCAAACTAGGCTCCCATAACACCTGAGCAGTGCCATAGACTGATCGACTCCATGCCATGCCGCATTGCTGCAGTAATTCAGGCAAAAGGAGCCCCAACTAAATATAATATAATATAAAATATGTCCAGCTGATACTTTTTCAAATTGTATAAATCAAATTAAAGGGATATTACACACAAAAATCGTAACTAATTTACTAAACGCTAACCATTTACTGCAATCGTATTTATTGTAATACTATGGCAGTCAGTGGCTACTATCAACTTTGGTTACACACATTCTTCAAAATATCTTCTATGTATATAAAAATAAAGAAATTCACACTGGACTTGGATTGCTATGGGAGCAGTATAGATGCATATAATCAGGAGAAGCTTGAGTGAGAGAGGTAAGGGAGCGTGGAGGTGAACATTGTGCCCTTGAGACTGGGTCAGCGGCCCCTTATAGCTGTGATTTTATGAGTACATTGAATCCCAGAATCTGTTTTCACTGCTGCATATTACTCTTCCTGTCCAGCACTGAAAAGCCAAACTACTAAATAGATCATACCACACTGATCATACTCTTGAGACAACATTAAAAAAAATTAAGAATCACAATTTCCCTAGTTACCTGCTTAAAGTCACTGTGAAATAAAAACTGACATTTTTTTATATTGCAGTTTATGATGAATTATTTATCTGTACACATTATTTTCTAAAAGTCTCATAGTATTTAATAAAGAAAATGACATCTCTTCGCTAATGACATGCACCAACGATCCAATCAATTCCAAATGAACAATATCAAAAAAAGTCTTGCCCAATATTTTGATTTCACTCAATAGAGAAGAAAAGAAGTTTGCAATTTCTGTTTCGTTCCAACTTTAAATCTTTGACTGTTCGATCACTGATTCTTTCAAATCATTCATTGAATCCCCTCGAGTATTACGTTTGACGTCTGATTTGCTTAAGTGTGTGTATCCATGTGCATCTTCAAAAGAAAGATTTATATTATGTACTGACAGAACAAAGAGATTCATTACAATTATAAATTAATATAAGGTTTCAAAGCAGTATATTTTTGTCAGAAACATCAGATAAATCCCATTCTGTATTCTCAATTCATTCTAATTTAAATTCAGTTCAAGATTTCTCAGTGTTTACAATAAATATTTGATATGACAGTTCTATTATTTATGTATCAGATTGTGTTGACACACATTGTGTGAGAGCCAAATAAGGGAAAAACACATTTTGTGAGTTTGTGAGTCAATGGAGGTTGTATCAATGCATAAATGAATACTTCTGAACTCAAAAATAAATACATTAAATTACATATAAGCTTAGATTTTTCCTGGGAGTTCAATAGTCAGTTTTAGATTTGTTCAGTGGGTTTTTGAAAGATTAACTAACATTAAAAGCTGTTCTTGGTAATGCTATATTAGCACTAAAACTTTTAATGTTGTAACCATTTTAGCTCATCCACAGTGACCTACCCGGTCAGTTCAGTAATTGGAGGGACATTTTTTTTATGGATTAAGTGTGTTTATCAGAGTCCATGGATTCAACTTGCAACCTTACAGTTTGCCACTTAGTCCCCAAATGTATCATCTGATAAATGTAATTTTAACTATTGCACACTGGTCTGCTGGAGTATTTACACAAAGAAAATAATAGGGATAATCCATTAAGCTGATTTTGATGTTTCATTTGGTAATTATTTCAGCTTGCAGCTTTTATGACCAGAGTTCATCTGAGAGATGTTATCATTAGATGCAGTGTCATAAAGACATATGCGTGCAATATTCAGAGCCTGTTTGTACCATTGTTAAAAAATTAATGAGGCCTAGCCAGATAATGTTGAGAGCTGTGCAAACATATTGCCTTTGCCACCACCATGTGTGTATGTGCATATAAATATATTGCTGTGGTGTTATCAAAAGCATGCTGTGCGATTATATATGTTGCCCTTCGAGAAATCCTACATTTTCAAAATGCCTCTGTGCCAGAGATAAAAAAGGCAGACACTTTGTAGCATAAATTATTGATGCACAGCATTAAAGCAAATACTCGCTCGTCTTTTATTGGGTAAAAATATTTTGTGACCCACTGGGAGCTTTCACACACACACACACACACACACACACACACACACACACACACACACTTGCACTTTGTAATTTGATTATTCATTCATTATAAATAGGATGAATCGTGAAGTTTTAGCCTGGAAGCTGTTTGAATGCCTTTTATTCCTTCTGATATGGTGAAACAAGCATTAGTAATTAGGAATTAATACCTTGTAGCTTTTCCCTCACATGTCGACATTGATTCCAAACAAAAGGCTGCGGGTTCGTAACGCTGACTAGTTTCCATTCGCTATACATGCATCCTTTCCCCATTAGTCAACCCTGGTTCACTCCTTTTCTTTGCGCCTATAAGAATAAAATGGACCTGATATATGAGGATGAGGAATTGTGGGACATGAGGAATGAGTTCAGTGAATCTAGGGTGAGTAAATATATCACTGTGATTTATATGGCTCTTAATAAATCCAACTTTACACTGGGGAAAGCACTTATCCAATAAGATAGCAGATTCAGCCAAATGTAGCCAATCAGCCCTGGAAAAGCCTGGTTCATTCAATTGAGCTGAGGGAGTGATTTAATTGTGAAGCTATTGAGGCCAGAGTGGATCAGGCGCTAGCTGTTAGCCTTGAATCTAGCAGGCATTTCTTGTTTGTATGTCGTTGAGTGACTCGCTTGTTTCCTTCTACAATCCACTCATCCCACTCCTTGTCAAGCGGGTGTAGTGTTGTGAAGCGGATTGCTAGTTGTCAAGCCTGTCTTATAGAAGTTATTGGAGCAAGCAGGCATCTTGCGTGTTCTCGCCTCACCGATGTGAATATTGCCTCAGTGTTGCACCTGCTGGAATGCCAAGCAAATGAGAATGGTTTGACTTAATCTGTTGTGATTCCAGATCACTGAACGGGTCTGGCCTGATAACGTGCACTTTTCTGGAGTGATAAAGTATCAGTGTTGGATGTGCTCTTTCGTGGCTTGGGTTCTGTGGCAGCGTGTGTTTTTGTTGTTTAGCAAATGCAATATAACCACTGTCTCTGTTTCTCTGTCTCTCTCTCCCTCTCATCCAGTGTGGATCTGGTACACGCTCAGTTGAGAGTGTGTGAAGGTCGTAGTCTGCACGAGTTGGGCCTGAAACAGGACAAGATACGGATCAATGGCTATGCCATCCAGTGCCGTGTGACCACAGAGGACCCAGCACGTGGCTTCCAGCCTGACACGGGAAGACTGGAGGTAGGTTAACATCCTACATTCAACAGCTGGGCACTTGCACATCTCCCCTCAGCAATGTTTAGAAAAGAAAAAAAATAGGGAATTATTTATTTAAAATGTAACAATATAAAGCATATCTGGCATTATATAAATATAAATATAAATATAAATATAAATAATTATTTGTATAAAATGGACAGAATTTGAAAGATGACACTTTGTTTCTTATCAAAAAGTAACCAAACGCAGAGCTTGGTTAATAGTGGTTAGGCTGCGATGCTGTATTCGTTGTGTAGACATATACTGAAAATTTGCAGGACAAATAAGTGTACTTTTACACCCCTGATTACTATTGAATCAAAAGGAAGAAAAACTAGTTTTGTGACCATAAGGTAAAATGAGGTCAACCTCAACAATGGCCCAGGTCTAGGCTGGGGCAGCAGGGGGCGGGGCGCGTTCGGTACGCCATGAGTATCGTGGTACGTACCGTGGGTGGTGTATCGCGGTTTAGTACCAGCTTAGTAGCGGAGACTGTTCAAGGACCATGAATAACTCTTACTAGTGTTGTCATTGTAGCAGAACAAATGTTTTAAAATATGACATGGTGTATTTGCATATGTATTTGATGTAGACACATTTTATGATTCAGTAAGGAGGCTCACGAGTGACCACTTTTGGGGTTTGCTGATTGGTAAAGTATACACCCCTAGGGTTTCATTTTCAAATATTAGACATTGCTGAAAGCTTTGTTGTAAAATAAGCACTGCCCACCACAAACACCAATGCACACATAGATCACCTCTCTGCAGCTGTTTTGTGTGAAGTGTGTACCTGTGTGTGGTGATATCACGGAGGTATGAAATTGTCTGTGAGTTTGCCAATGGGAACTTTTACCTTTTGGGCTGTATTGAAATGGTTTGCTTGTGGATGAATAATTGGACAAATATTGATATCAGCTTTCTGTGCCCAGTCACTGTTGAGCTGCTAGCCTTACATCTGTCCAAACATTTCACAGGAACAACTTGTGCTGTCGATCCGTGCATGCGAGTCTGAGCAGTTATCTGGTTTTGAGCCGCAAGGTTATCCTGGGTGTCTGAGGGTCTCTGATCAAGATATTGCAGGCTACATGTTGTCTGTGTGTGTGTGTGTATTATATATATATATATAAATATAAATATAAATATATATATATATATATATATATATATATATATATATATATATATATATATATATATATATATACACACACACACACACACACACACACACACACACACACACACACACACACACACACACACACACACACACACACACACACAGATGCTCCAAGGAGACGACTAGCCGACAAACCTCATGCTATAATCATCCAGTTATACCCACTAGCTCATTGGTTAGACCACCCTGTACATGCATCCTTGGATGCGCCATGCCTGGTTGAAATCTTTGTTCTTTTATCCAGCCACAGGGTCTTGGCTGTATCAAAAGAGAGCTGGATCACTCTGATAAGCATGTTCTTCCATTACCTTTAGAAAAGTGTTTGGCTCTCAGCTTCAAAGACTGACGTGGACATCCTGTGATGTTGGAAGAATGTTTCCACTTAAGAGGGATGAGGATCCATACAGATAGAGAGATGAAGGGAAAGGTGCGGGAGATGCCAAGAACTTGGGCAAAGTTTAAAAGTTATTGTCTATCTATATGCCAGAGCAGAAAGAGAACGAGAATTCCCTTAACGGAGTGTAAGAGAGAGAATATGAGGGGGGAAAAGAGATGTTGAGAAATTGAGTTAGCTACCCGGATCCAGGAGACAAGAGCTTCAACATCAGCTTAGATGTAGTGGTGCATTAGGGGTATGCATCGACCAATAAATAGGCTGGGAGTCCAGATGGATGGCTGGGAAAGAGGATAAACCTTTAACACTTACCATGCAAGAATAAAAATTGGCTTTGATTTAAATAACACCAATAGAATTAGTTTTGCTAGTGTTCTAAAACTTTGAATATTGCAATATTTAAAATTGCTTTTAAACTGTTTCCTAAAGAACATCATTAGTCTATATGTTGCACGATTTTACAAGAAAATATATATTTTTAATATATATAAATGGGTAAACATTGCTGTTAATTATATATAAATGCATATAATTATTTCAGATGTTCTTTTATTATTTATTGAAAACATGTCTTCCTGTGTTGGAGTTCTTACATTTTTAATCTACTTGACAATAGCAAATACATATGTATGGTATTTATATTGAATATTGTAAAATATATAATATATAGTGAGATACATTACTCCTCAAAAGTGTGGGGTTAGTAAGATTATAGAATAAATTAAATGTATTCATCATGGACAATACAATTTAGCAAAATTGACAGAATTATTTCTTCAGCAAATCAGCACATTCAAATGATTTCTGAAGTATCAAGACTCAAGTAATGATTCAGAAAATTCTGTTAGGGGTATTATAACATTTATAAATGTCGAAGCAATTGGGAACAACAGCAACTCAGCCACAAAGTGGTAGGTCACGTTAAAACTAAGAACAGGGTCAGCTCATGCAGAGTCAATAGCTACAGACCTCCAAATTTTGTGTGGCTTTCAGCTTAGCTCAAGAACACTGTGTAGAGAGCAGCTGCATCCAAGCCTTACATCACCAAGTGCAATGCAAAGCGTCGGATGCAGTGGTGTAAAGCACACCACCATGAATCACGCTTCTCTTTTCTGTCTGACAATCCAATGGACGAGTCTGGTGGTTGCCAGGAGAACGATACTTTCCCGACGGCATTGTGCCAAGTGTCAAGTTTGGTAGAGGGGGGATTATGGTGTGGGATTGTTTTTCAGGGGTTGGGCTTGGCCCCATAGTTCCACTGAAAGGAACTCATAATGCTTCAGCATACCAAGACATTTTGGACAATTTCATGCTCCCAACTTTGTGGGAACAGTTTGGGGATGGCCCCTTTCTGTTCCAACATGACTGCGCATGACCAGTGCACAAAGCAAAGTACATAGACGTGGATGCGAATTTGGTGTGGAGAAACTTGACTGGCCTGCACAAAGTCCTGACCTTAACCCGATAGAACTCCTTTGGAATGAATTAGAGCAGAGACTGCGAGCCAGGCCTTCTCGTCCAACTTCAGTGCCTGACCTCACAAATGCGCTTCTAGAAATTCCCTTAAACACATTTCCAAACCTTGTGGAAAGCCTTCCCAGAAGAGTTGAAGCTGTTATACACACACACTATATTGCCAAAAGTTGTTGTTGTGTGTGTGTGTATATATATATACTATATATGCTATCCCAGCCAGGGATAATTGGCACATGTGGTAAAAGTACAAATTGTATTCTAGGGTAAATGTTTCTTGTGGCCTGGGATAGTGAAAAAAGAAGAGAAACAGACATGGAGAAAGGTGCTGCTATGAAGGAATAATCAGCCACACGTTAGATCTTTTCCTATTTCAGTATGTCAACACAAGTTCTCCTGTGTTTGTCTGCAGTGGTGACTGATGTGAAAATAAGGCTGCAGGTAAAGAGAAAAGAGTCACTCTCTCGATTCCTCTGTCTGTTTAGAAGTTTCTCCTCACTTTCTGACATTTCTGATGTCGTGCTTCTGAGGCAGAAGAGGGCGGGCGGTGCGCAGGTCAGCCGAGCTCTTGTTTTGCAAGGGAAAATGAATGCATAATGGGTAAAGTGAAGTGCCAGGATGAGAGCATGCAGGGAACAGGCACTGAGAGCTCTTCTGTGCTTTTGTTTCTGTGGGATAAAAAAAAAATGGCTGTTGTCTGAAGGGTGCTCTCTGTAATCAAATGAGAGTGAAGGAAAGGAGACGGTAGACGCATTTAGCATAACATGGTGCATCAGAGGAAATATGTTCTGTATATGAGAAATTAAAATCTCATATTCGCTCTAATCCTTCAGATATGAGGCTTGGATGATTTATACGTATCGTTTCAGATGTAAACTGTTATAGGGACTGGGCTTTGAATGCAGACTTTATTGAAGCATAGCTATGAAAAGATTACAAGCCTTTTTGATGGTGGTGGTACTCGTTCAATCCTCATGTTGCATGTGTTTGTGAGCAAGTGTTGGTTCATTAACGCTTCGGCTCTTGCTGGCGTGCTGAGAGAACATAATGCTGATGAGGAGAATCGAGTGATTTGCATTATCATCATAATAAACATAATTATGTTGTTGAATGTGCTGATGGTAAATACTGCTGTGGTGGAAATGGGAGTCCATAATTCACGAGTCGAAGAACAGCGCCACTCCTTCATTTGATTTCTCGTTTGATAAATGGAGTTTAAGTGAACAGAAAATTAAGTGAACACTTAAATCACACATTGGGATCTCAATGAACGAAATATTCAATTTGAAAATCTTTATTTGTATACAATCTATAATTTGTTAAGAACAAAATTGTGATAACTGTTGGAAACCAAAATCATCAAGACACTCGAAATCATAACAGAAATCAGGTAAAAATTGAAGATACAGGAAGATCCAACTTGCATGAAGTTCATCACAGCAACTCATAATGTAAGTCAGTGGGGTGTTTGGACCCACATGCCTGTATGCACTCACGACAATGTCTGGGATCTTCACCCAGACCTGGATTAGGGCATCAGTGAGCTCCTGGACAGTCTGTGGCCCGCTTTGGATACTGCGATACATAATGTCCTTGAGGTTCTCAATTCGATTTAGGTCTCATCAGGGCCAGTCAATTGCATCAATGCCTTTGTCATCTAAAAACTGCCTACACACTCTAACCACATGAGGCAGGTCATTATTATGCACCAGGAGGAACCCAGGGCCACTGCGCCAGGATAAGGTCTGAAAATGGCTCTGAGGATTTCATCCTGGTACCTCACAGCAGTGAGAGAAACACTGACTAGCACATTGAGGTCTGTGTGACCCTTCAAGGACATTTCTCTTCAGACCCTTGCTGACCCACCGCCAAACTGGTGGATTATGTTGCACGCAACATAATGTTACCCACAGCACGTCTCCGGACCCCTGCATTAGAGGACGTCGGGCCCTCATGCCATCCTCATGAAGTCCGTTTCTGACAGTTTGGTCAGAAACATGCACACCAGTAGCCTGCTGGAGGTCATTTTGCAGGGCTCTGGCAGTGCTCCTCATATTCCTCCTCGCATAAAGGAGCACCGGTCTTGGATGTGCTATCCTGGTGGAGCAGGACTGCCTGTGCAATCTAACAAAACGCAAAACTAAAGACAAATCAGTCAAGAAGAATAAGGCCACAGACAAGTTGTTTATGGCCACAGACAAGGCATCCAGACTAAAATGCATTCTTTAGCTGTCTTAACTGAAAGCAAAGTGCACAGATATATTTAAAAAATGTGTCAGTTTCAATGATTTGTCTCAAGATGCAAATTTTAAGGCACTTAAATGTCCTAACTGAACTAAGGCCGAATCCTGGCTTAATCTAAGCCCTGTTGGTGAAACCAGGCCTTGGTGTTATACTGTCATAAATGTTATTCTGGTAGAGTGATTTGTGATATCTTTGGTTTCTGCACCTTGGCTTTTAGCTTCTTCCCTTTGACTCCTCACTAGTCATTTATGTGACTGGCACTTTCCAAGAATACATTTTTTACACTTTAAAAAAATATTACACACTATCTACTTAAAACAATTATGGTAACAATATTTTTAAGTAGTTTTTACAGGTTTTTTTGTGGAATCTACCTGAATAAATGAAAGGTCCTAAATTATTTAGTCTCCAGCAGGGGTGGGAGCGTTGATCCAGAAGGGCCACTCTCTTGCAGAGTTTAGCTCCAACCCTGAGAAAAAAACACTCACCTGCCTGTAACTTTAGTAATTCTGAAGACCTTGATTAGCTTCAGGTGTGTTTGATAGGGTTGGAGCTAAACTCTGAAAGAGAGTGGCCCTTCTGGATCAACGTTCCCACCCCTGGTCTATAGCATATGATGAATGTAATATTAGTAGTGGAATGTGCTTTTTTAATTCAAGTTAACATATGGTATAAATAGAGTATATGGAAATTACCTGTTTATATTTGACTTTGAGTTATGTTATACAATTAATAGACTGTATGCTGCTAGCAAAGCACAAGTAGAAACAAACTTTTACTGCACTAGCATTAGCAAAGTTATTACTCATTGAACAAAGCAACATGCTTCATAATAATAATAATAATGATACATGCAGTTATTCACATCACAACCTAACCCTAGCTCTACTCTTCTACACAATGATATAAGTCAAAACTTCAACATAACAGAAATTCTTTCAAATGTCAAACATAACTGAACATTGAATATTAACTGATGTTTCCCTTCACTCAAAAACACATAAAATAACACTTAATTACAATATTAACTCTCCATTTCCAGCCATATGCAAAAAATGCTGGGAACTTACAATAGTGTCTCTAAATAAAACTGCATAATTGAGCTAATTCTCTTAAAAAAAATAGGCAACCTTATTTTTTTCCTTAATTTTATCAGCTTGATCAGTTCTTTAATTAAAGCCTCAAAATTGCTTATATCTCTTGGTTTTATCAGTGAAATTTTCACAATATTTTCTATTCAACACTGAACCACCATTTTCTTAAGGAACTATACACACTATTTTTAATTATCAATTATTTTTTTGTGTGAAAATTACAAGAATTAATTTTTTACAGTGTATTTGTGTGTGTGCATGTTTATGTATAACATAAATAATTATATTTATAATACTAAATTATATTACAACATTTTATGTAAGTGGTTTTATTTTATTTTATCTTATCAGTTTTATTTATTTTTTTCAAAAATATCTCTCAAAATGGGTAACAATGCTGCAGATTTAGCCTAAATGAAGCTATCAATCAGACTAGCTAGTGTGGGACCAGTTTTTGATAAGCTTGATTTCTCATACATTTAAGAAAAATATTTGGTCTTTTTTTTTGTCCATACAAATAACATGAGTAATGTTTAAATAGCTCAGTGTAAATGCACTCAGCGGCATGACCGTTTGTTTAAAAATTTAGAAAATACTTTGATAATATACCTGTTATTCAGTTATTCTGTCAAAAATAGGGTCAAATTATGTTAACTTCTTGAGTGTCACGAGTGTTACCTGAGTATTATGGTTAATAATCATATGATAACAGGTTTGCACACACAGCTAAATATAATGTTTTTGGTTGATAGATAGGCCTGTATTCAAGACAGATTTTGACCTGTCAAGATTGCCAAGCTGTCCTGTGCCACGAAGTGAAAACAGATTTGATACAGATTTGATGTGAGGAGGATTCAGACATGTAACGTTAAAAAGTATAGCTACTTTTTTATATAGGCAATTTTTTTTTGTTAGTTAGTTAAGAGTTCATCTTGAGTCACTAGTTCTCGCAAAAAAAGGGTTAAACAACAAAAAATGGATTTGTGCCTCAAATGCTTTAATACATGTACCCTATTTATGTAAACAAATGTTTTGCTTTTTATTTCCTCTCTAAATGGCTTCACATTGACCATAGGTTAATTTGATACTGTCTTGCTCGTGTTGCGCGAGCCCTCTTGCCAAGTTAAAATATTTCTCGCTTGCAAAAGTCCACCAGCAGCCCTCTGGCCATTGTTCTCAGAGCTTCCAATTAAAGAAAACAAATGGAGGATGAAATACCATGCTGAAAATTTTCTGGGAAAGATTCATGCCTCCTAGGTAGGTGTAAAGCATATGTTGATTTGTGTGACATTGCCTCACTGGCTCCGTGGGCATCTCTGGAGCAGATCTCCATGACCACAAGCCTTTCATCCTGCTGCCAATAATACGCACAGAGCTCCCTGAGAAAGAGCCATCTCGCGTCTTCCTTTATTAGAGAGGGAATGAGAAAATATTGTTTTCTACTCCAGATGGCTGGCGTGAGACTTGTCTCCTCTCGTTTATGTGACATGCTCCTCTTTTGTTGATTGTAACTGATGACGGTGCATTTCCTTGCCGCCCTTCACCCAGGGTATGAATCCGAGACCATACCGACGCTAGCTTTCCCTCGCCGTAGCTCTGTAGGAGTCTGCTGCTGTCTTATTCAGAGATGCAAACTCCCTCCGTCGCCACACAATTTGAAACAATGCTGCTCCATCAAGAGTCACATTGCCAAGCTGTCATTTCCAGACACGTGAGCATGGAAACGCCTGGGGACTGGGTGTTACTGCGGTTGCATTGGTATTCTGGAAACAGCAGGCATCACAGGCCATTTACAAACATTATTGGAGAGTCCCCCAAGAATGACAGCGCATGGAGTGGAGTGTAGACGCGTCTGAAGACATGCTTTTTGTCAGTATTTGATAGTTGAGAAATATGCTACACACATTCAATGTGCCACAGGCTGTTGTTTTTGAAGAAGTCCAATATGGACGACTAGTCAAATTCACCCATTGTTGAACACAGTGTTGATAATCTAATAAGGTCTAGTTATTAGGCCCAGCATAATAAGGTTAGTTAACTGTTAATAGTTTATCATAATGTATTCACCCATATGTCATTCTAAAACTGCATGGCTTACTTTCTTCTGTGGAAGACAACAAAAAAAATATTTTGAAGAATTTAATTTGACCCCATTGACTTCCATTGTATAACCAAAAAGGTTTTTTTGCACAGAAGAATAAAAATCATACAGGTCTGGGATGATATAAGGGTGAGGAAATGATTGACAGCATTTTCATTTTTAGGTAAACTATTGGGTATTGGTTTAACCTGCCCTGCCACACAAAATAAATGCTTCATTTTGGCTACAGGCTCTTTGCAATATTATTCAGCTCAGTGCAGTGCTGATGAACAGTGATTTATATAGGAACTTAGAGGAACACTTAAAGCTCATAAGACTGGAAATGGATAGAACAGAAGTTCTGAAGCCTCAGGCATGCAGCTAAAGACCGGCTGATTGTTCAGCAACACTACTGGCGCGGTGCTCAATGGCCTAAAATGCTCAATATCAACACCACAATCTCATCCCAACTGAAGAACTGAGACGATGTAATGAGGTGGAGCTGCTTTTTCTGCCTCAGGGTCTGTATGTCTCACAATTATTAAAGACTTCCTAGTTGTTCAAAGACAGAATATTTTTATCTGAATATAAAGCTGACTGTCTGTTATCTAAAACTGATGATGAGTTGGTGCCATCAATGACCCAAAATCCAAGGATAAATAAAAAACATTGGCTTAAATTCTATCAGAGGTCATTTAATATTCTCATGGTTTTATCTGTAGGGGGCCAAAGAGAACAACACATCACAAAATTATATGTATGTAAACAGAATAGTCAGATCCGAGCAGAACAGAAAATCCGGCAGAAAATCCGAAGCTACAAAAAGCCTTTATTTCTCTGAACAAAGGCCTTCTTCAAATTTTTGAGAGGATTTTAAAAATGCAACTCCCAAAATTCTGGTATCTTTTGAGAATTAAGTTGTGAACAATTATTATAGATAAAGGAGTTTGTTTGAAATGTTGTGGCAGAAATTGTGCCTTCACATGTCTAAATTGTCCCTTCCATGGATGATTTACTTTAAACTATAATTTTGTCATCAGCCAACTCTTATGTTTCGCCCAGTTCATATGATAAAACCATGGTGTTGGAGCCATTTATCTTGAAATTCCGATAAAGGCTTGCAGATCTTCTCCTTGCTTAATGAGCTCCTTGTTCGATAAGAATGTCTATCTACCCATTGTAAACTGAGCAGCAGAATCCTTTGAGACAACTGAGCTGCCCTTAAGTGAAGAGATTTTGCCACATCCTCCCAAATGTGTTTACTAATTCCTCTGATCCTGCAGAACCTGAGATTTCCCGAACGGCCTTTAGACATCTGCATGGCCGTGGGAGACATATGTCTTGATGTAAAATCATGGCAATTGAGACCAACTCCACTAGCAGTTTACTGTAAGTAAAGAGCGTCTTTTCCCTTAAAGGGTTTTTCTCCTTTTGCTCTTGTCAGCAGTTATTGGCTCATGGGGTACTTAAACCCTTCCAGCTTAAAGATAACACCTCCAAGTGTAACACAACTAAATCTAGCACAAAACAAATTCAATACCTCAGGCAGGTATACCTTCTGTGCCATGTGTGTAGACATACTTGCACAGATATGTCTACAAAAAAGGTTTTTAAAGGATCATGTCTGCTGATTCCTGGTTAGCCTGAAGCATTTCTCTGGGTATGGACACCTGCATGATTTCTTAATTATACTAGTTTGACCTCCAACGCACTGTCTGCACCCTTGAGTTGCCTCAAACAATCACTCCTCAGTACTGTCTCTCTTTTATGTGGAGCAGTTTGTCATGTCCATACCAATAAGAAACAGCTGACTTCCCCTACAGATAAAAATGGCTTATAAAATGTCATTGAGATTTGTTCCTGCAGGTTTTATCATATTTGGATGTAGTTGGGTCCAGGAAGTATTTGGGCACTTAAGCAATGCTTCTCCAAACGACAGCCAACATGAAATATGTTACTTCTAAAATGTGACACATTTTAAAGTGAAAGGAAAGACTTGATTATATCCATTGGGAGTTGATTGGGTTATGAAAAGAGGCTGTCATAACAGATTTTGCAGTTACAAAAAAATATTTCTTTAGGAAGTTAACCAGTGAATCATGCACAACAAGAACAGTTTGTGTAAATACTTAGATTTCATGTTGGTTTTCATTGTTATTTTAAAGAGGGGATTATAAAACTTTTGAAAAACTGCCTTTTAACTTTTTAAATATTAAATAGTTTTTGCCTGTGCGTGCTGGCTGCAATAAACATATCTCAGCTAAACAAGATGAAAGTGTCTCAATGCCTTCGGTGCCCACACATATCTGTTCATGCCTTGATGTAATGCTGGTTTGGGGACAACAGGTGTTTCTGGGATTCAGGGAGTAATGTGGTATACATGCTGTGTTCCATCTTCCAATACAGCTGGAATGAAGCTGTTGAACTGTGTTTATCTCAGTAGGGCTAACTGATGAGGTTATTTTGAGAACTTATTTGACATTCAAAGACATTCATATTTTCATATCTGGTTCATATCTGGTTTTCTTTGTAGATTTACAACATTTTCATTTTGCCTTAATGGTTTTGAAATTTTGAAAATGTATACTCCTTACATACAGAGGGAACAATAGATAAAACGTTAGATTGAATGGATGGGCGGATGGATGGATATACATACATACATACATATATACATTGGATGGGTGGCTCGATAGATGGACATACATACATACATACATTGGATGGATGGACATACATACATACATACATACATACATACATACATACATACATACATACATACATACATACATACATACATACATACATACATACATACATACATACATACATACATACATACATACATACATACATTGGATGGATGGACATACATTTGTACGTACATTGGATGGGTGGATGGATGGATGGACATACATACATACATACATTGGATGGATGGACATACATTTGTACGTACATTGGATGGGTGGATGGATGGATGGACATACATACATACATACATTGGATGGATGGATGGATGGTGGATGGATGGACATGCATACATTGGATGGATGATGGGCGGATGGATGGATGGATATACATACATACATACATACAAAACATTGGATGGATGGATGGATGGATGGATGGACATACATACATACATACATACATACATACATACATACATACATACATACATACATACATACATACATACATACATACATACATACATACATACATACATACATACATACAATGGATGGATGGATGGATGGATGGATGGATGGATGGATGGATGGATGGATGGATACATTGGATGGATGATGGGCGGATGGATGGATGGATATACATACATACATACATACATACATACATACATACATACATACATACGTACATACATGCATACATACATACATACATACATACATACATACATACATTGGTAAATGCGTGCATACATACATACATACATGCATGCATACATACATACATACAATACATACAATTGTCTACATTTTTATATCTATTTATTCATATTTATATCTAGATGAACATCTTACATCAGACGGGCAGTGAACAAACTGTGGGCGGTCTGAGAATGAGACTACAGAAGTGATCAGTCCACTGAACACTGTTTTTTGCTTCACATTAATAATTTTGAGAAAAGTGCTGGCTTTGATCATGCCGGAAATAATGAGGAGCAAATGTAATTCATCTGATGCATGTGGAGACAAATTGGATGCATCCAGTGGAAGCCTGCAGTTCATGTGAAGCTCTAAATCTTAAATCCCTCATTGTTACTCCATAAATTTCTTGCTCTTCCCCTCTTTTAAACGCCTGCTGTTTCTATTGATCTTAAATTCAGTTTCTCACATTAATTTGGGATGTTTTGAGCATCAACAACAGGGAAATGTATTTTCAGCTGGTGACGAGCGTATTTTGTCCGTCTTCCTCTTTGAAGCTTCTTAAAATTCTTTGTACGTCTTCATCTATTTCCCTGTATATTCCTGACCATCTCAGCAGATTACTTTGGTTGGGCAGCCTGTCATACAGCGGATATTTCGTGTCCTCGGGTAATACGTTTGTTGAGACCTCCATTTCGTTGGTTCCAGCGTGCCATCACCTCGCTGAAACAGTGTATTTCAGTCTGCCCCTGAAATGAAATTGAAAATTTCCCATTTACTGAATTGTGCTGAAATGAACATGACTTCCTCTTCGTCTCCCCCCCTTTCCTGCTGGGAGGCCCAATAGGTAGGGCTGGAATTTAACTATGATTGGCACTTTATTCCTAATAAAATATGCTGCATCACAGTCTATTTGTGGAGGTAATGAAATCCTTCTTTCTGGCACATCCCAAGATTTTCTTTACTTATTTCTTCGTTTTCCCTGCAGCTCCTATCTCTGTCTAACCCCCCTCCCCATCCTCCTCTTGTTGTTTTTCAGTTTTTTTTCTTCTTTCCCTTCTATTACTCATTTCTCCCTCCGCTCCTTGGGTCTATTGGTGTTTGTGCTTTCTAATTTTCAATTTAGGTTTGTGCTGCTCTTTTGTCTGGTTTTTATCTGAAACATTCTTGTTTTTCCCTCTTCACAATCTATCTTCCGTTCTTCTGTTTTTTGTTTGTAACATCTGTTGTTGTGTTTCATTTTGTGAGTGGTCCTCTACATATCACGGTTTCAGTATTTGCAATTTTATATAATCTTGACTGCTGGAATTACTTCTCTCTCTCATTCTCTGGTGAATTGTGGTTCAGTCGGAGCGGTAAGGACTGTTTTTATAGGAGAAGCCGGTGGGTAATGTGCAGGTTTGTCACACGGAAATCATACAAACGCAGAATATATATGGAGTTCAATCCCCTCCGGCTACCTTAATTCATGGGTTCATCCGTTCCTCCACTTGATTACTCTTTTCTTCTCTTTCAGTTCGCACCACGTTGGTTTCATTTTTCTTCACTTTTCCAAGTCAAAATCTCTTTTTTCTCTTATTGCTTTACTGTTTTGTGGCTGTGTAGTCTTTATGGAACATGTTAACAACCTGTCAGAACACCTTAGCATCTGAAAAGCAATGTCTTGGCAACCACAGACGTTAGCATTGCATTTGGGGATGAAGTATTTTGGCCAATAAGGAACACAGTAGCAACCACCCCAAGCACCAAAGCAACGTACCAACAGCCAGTCGGTATACCTTAAAGGTGCAGTATGTAATATTGAGTGGTTGAAATTGGTACTGCAGTCCAAATTCAAAATATTGTTAAAGGGATGTTTCTCCCGCCCCCTCCTCCTCAGATGCGATGCTCGCGCTGATTGCCAGTTTGAACCATGCAGCAGAACGAAGCGCAATTGTCAATGGAAGGTGACGAGTCTTACACTGTGAGTTGATGAGTTGATTTTTCCGCGTTTTAATATGCCTCTGGACTCTGAAGGGTTTTTAAGTCGGGTAGAATCTGCGATCTCTGACCAATTTCGTTTGCTGGCTTCCATAGTTACAATACAGTGCGTTTTCCGCCAACTGGCACCCAGGGTGTCGAAATACTATTGGGTAAACTGGCAGTGGGTGGGATCACACAGACCAAAACAAAGACACATTTCAAAGTAGAATAACTGGCTGTAGCATTGTTATTCAGAGAAATGAGTATGTGAACTTAGCATGTTTCCTAAATCTCTACTAAAGCATAAAAATACCAATATGTTTGCAGAGTCCAAACAAATTATAAACAGCATCTTTAACAATTGCATAGTAATGCCTTGGTAACCACACACAGAAACCTAGCATTGCGGGTGATTTTGCCACTTGAGCATTGGATAATTTTGCTTAGGTCAGTATACAGTCCCCTTGCAACCACCCAGTACAGATTTGTAATATATAATGTAAAATCTAGCAGTTTTTTGCCTCAGTTCCTCCGTTTGGTCTCATTTTTTCCTCAGTGCATATCAGCGGGGTGTGCAATACTTGGAGTGAAGGTGTGATAACGTGCTCACATGAGCGTGATGCTTCATGGCTCTTTCATGTGTACGAGCACGTGGCATTTCTGGTTCCATTTCCAGTGGGTCATTTGTCGCATCTTTATTTCATGACGTCTGCGAATGTGTAATTATGACGCTGCTCAAAAGCTGACAGCACTTGTCTCTGAGGACATGTCCTCGACGTGAATTGTGTGCCTTACGCTGGCGCGACGGAGGGATAACAGAGGAGAGTCAACGAGGGATGGTGTCTTCCCCTGATGCTCTAATTGCTTGGCGGCAGCCACAGCTGGTTTGGGCTGATGCCATGTCACTGTGATTTGTTCGATCTGTGAGAGCTTGAAAGAATCAGGGGCCAGTTTTTTTTTTTTTTTTGTGGATGGAGATGCCAAATGCTTGTTTGTGAGTGTGTGAGAATCAGTTAAACTAAACAAACCTCAGTTTAAATCTCTGCAACATCCTTATTAACTAGAACATTTTATATTTTCAAATAATACATTTAAAACTCCCTTCAGATTTTTTCATCCTCTGCTCAGTGTGGGTGATCCACAACCTCACGTACAATTGCAGAAATCACATCTATTTTTCACTCCATGACATCAAATCCAGCTAATCCGCTGTCTTAGGAGAAAAATGGAGCCCTTGTGATTGAAGCGGGGCAAACTTCTCCTGCGCTGCATAAGACTGCTTTGAGCGAGCGCTCTTTAGTCGTACCTTAGAGGCTCTGGAGGTCGTGACCCTTTCAATGCTCCATGCTTCCTCCCTCCAGAGAGACCAGGAGCGCTTACAGATGAGGCCAACATGTTCGTGTGATCTATTTTTCAGCACAGTGAAGCTCGCACATGCTCCTTTGGACTTGTCAAAGTGCTGATGTGTTTCTTCTTGTCCCCCATTTGGGGAAAATAGGCTTGCATGACCAACAGAACGGAGCTTATAGCAGCGTTAAAACTGAATTTTGTATCGTTCTGATATGGGTTCACCATGTTTTGCAATTGGCTGCAGGAGCATGATGGTAAATGAGATGCTGGGTATTTGAATGTTTATAAGGGGTAGAACTGAGAAGTCTAAGGGTGTTTACACAACAATGATGTGCAAAAAAAAGATGACAACATTGTCAAAACGATCCCCATTTACTCTGATCTGCGAAAAGGACTAAAAAGGCTGTATTATGCATGCCAAGCCAGTTGGCGATGTAACATTGTCAAGAAACACCCCGCAAACACGTAATAAACATTTTTACAAATGAACGTTTTTGTTGTTTATATGGAGACGGTAAAGACATCGTTTTCAAAACCTTGCACTTTGAAACCTTGCTGTGGTGTTTTAAAATGAGAAATCAATGTTAAGTGGTCTCTTAATTTTTTTCAGAACTGTATACGGTATATAATATATACCGATCAGACAACATTATGACCAGGTGAAGTCAATAACACTCATGGATGTGATATATTAGGCAGGAAGTGAACATTTTGTCCTCAAAGTTGATGTGTTAGAAGCAGGAAAAATGGGCAAGCGTAAGGATTTGAGTGAGTTTGACAAGGGCCAAATTGTGATGGCTAGACAGTGCATGGTGTTCCCGGTCTGCAATGGCCAGTATCTATCAAAAGTGGTCAAAGGAAAGAACAGTGGTGAACCGGCGGCCAAGGCTCATTGATGCATGTGGGGCTCAAAGGCTGGCCTGTGTGGTCAGATCAAACAGACGAGCTACTGTAGCTTAAGAAGTTAATGCTGATTCTGATAGAAATGTGCACCTTTAATTTCATTTAATTGATGTACCTTTAATTTCCCCAAGCTGATAGCTGACTAAAACCCCCCACGGTCATCATGTTTTCAGGCCATTTCAATTTTAATTTTGACGTGACATAAAGCAGTGATTTAATTAGTCTTCCCATTTACGGCATCATTGTCTTAATTTAGGCCGACGAGAACATGCACGTAAAGAAGAGGTGGGATTTATCACAAGAACCAATTATATCCAATTATAGTGCTATGGAGCCAATTGCTTCCTCTCATGTGACTTTTCCCCATTCATTTAAATTACCCCACCCAAAACTCATAGGGGATCCTGAGAGGAGGCGCACCTCCCAGTGTAACAAAAATGCTTAGGTTTTCAGGCCCCCCGAATAGCCGTTGTCGTGTAAATGAATGGCCAAAATGCATAAAAAGTTTTCTGTTTTAAGTTGAAAATGGTGTAACCGTAGTGTTAGTAAATCAGTTTGTTTGGAGGATTTATGTTAATTAATTGGTTCAAAGACTAATGCACATTTAGAATTTTTTAATGCTTATTGTTATGATATTGACTGTTTATTAGTACTTATAAAGCACATATGAATATTCTGCAATATTATACATCCCATAATCCAGGCAAGGCAAGTTTATTTATATAGCATATTTCATACACAATGGCAATTCAAAGTGCTTTACATAAGAAATAAGAAAACAAGGATAATAAAAACAGTTGTAAAGAGAATTTAAAAAATAAAATGATGATAGATAGATCCCTATCTGTCTGATTCTCTAAATTCGGGTTAACCCTGTCTGAGATGGAAGAGATGGAGCAGTTTCGCAATGTCTCCTGGACCTTTCTTGAGTCCGCTTCTTTGCACTGTCTGCTACCACAAGCAGAATGAAGCGAAGCACACTAAACAGACAGCCCTAACCAAAAATATAAATATACAGTTGTAAAGAGAATTAAAAAAAATGATATAGATAAAACAACAATAACCAAAGATAAGAACAAAGGTTGACTAAGCAGTTATAAAAATAATACAAAGATGATGCATAGATAAGATAAGGTGCAATCAGTCAGACGTACAGTGGCACAGTGCTCATTCAGTAAATGCACAGCTGAACAGATCTGATCTCTTCTAGAAGCTGGTTCCAGCTTCGGCTGGCATAATAGCTGAACGCAGACTCTCCTTGCTTTGAGTGAACTCTTGGTATTTCTAACTGACTTGATCCTGATGATCTGAGTGATCTGTTAGGTTTTTATTTAATCAGCATATCTGCAATGTATTGAGGTCCTAGGTCATTGAGTGATTTATAAACAAGTAATAATACTTTAAAGTCGGTTCTAAATGCAACTGGAAGCCAGTGTAAAGACCTGAGGACTGGTGTGATATGGTCATATTTTCTGGTTCTGCTCAGAATCCTGGCCGCAGTGTTCTGTATGAGCTGCAGCTGTCTAATGGTCTTTTTGGGAAGGCCGGTTAGAAGACCATTAAAATAGTCCACCCTGCTGGTGATGAAAGCGTGAACGAGTTTCTCTAAGTCTTGCCTGGAAACAAAGCATCTGATTCTTGCAATATTTTTCAGATGATAGTAAGCTGATTTAGTTATTGCTTTGACATGACAGCTGAAACTCAGGTCTGACTCCAAAATCACACCAAGATTCCTGACTTTTTTATTATTAGACCTTTAGCCTCAAGATATGCGTTCATCTTGAGAATTTCATCTTTGTTTACAAATGTAGTGATTTCAGTTTTGTCTTAGTTTTGGCACATCCAACTGTTAACTTCATCAATGCATTGGCAACAGGGAATCAATGGGGCTATAGTCACCCAATACCTAAACTAACACCTACCTTACTAAATAAGTAAATACACCTACTATTAATAAGCAGTAATTATTTTGAGGCAAAAGTTTAGTAAATAGTTAGTTAATAGTGAGAACTGGACCCTAAACTAAAGTGTGACAATTAAAAAAAGAAAAGAAATTGATACTTTTGTTCACCAAGAACGAATTAAATTAACAAATGACCATAATAGTGACCAAAAAAGTGACCAAATAGTTTTTGCAATGTTACAAAATATTTTATTATGTAAAATAAAAGCTGTTCAAAGAAGCCTGAAAAAAATTATCATTGTTAAATTAGGTTCTACAACTATTTTGAGGATAAATGTTTCCTGAGTATCAAATCAGCATATTAGAAATGAAAGAAAGAACATGTCACTGAAGACTGGAGTAATGATGCTAAAAACTGCTTTGTATCACAGGAATAAATTATATGTAATGTTATTTTAAAATGTAATGATATTTCACAATATTGCCATTTTTAATGCATTTTGTTCAAATATATTCAGCTATGGTGAGCATAAGAAACTTAAAGCTACACTGTGTAACTTTTTTAGTTTATTCTTAGCTAAAAACACTTAGTTCTTTCAAAAATATATGTGCTCATTAATGTATATTTACTTCTTTCAAGTAATAAAGTTTTCTGTAAGTGTATAATATGCCATTGCAAATACATACGGGTGAGGGGTTCGAATCTTGCGTCGCCATGTTGCCCCTCCATCTTGAAAGTACATTAGCCAAAGAGGACATACCCGTAAATTCAAGCTTAGCCTTTCGCGTTTTAACACTTTCGATGGCACCGTGTCGAATGTGAAGAGGGGGATTGCTTGAGACTGATATAGCCTACAATGTAAACTTTGCCTTACGCTAGTGATGTCGTACAATATACAGAATAACGATAGCACCGATAAAAGTTACTTTACTAAGATTAGCTTGCATTCGTCTGGGAACCTGATCGCTGATGTTAGCAATGACATGGTAAAAAATAACGAAAAGGTAAAACTATTATTCATTTTACATAGATGTCATAACCTACGTGTTAACTGACAAATTAAATAACTGCAAATTATAATAGTTTTCTAAAGTAACCCCATCACTTGACCAAACTGGAAGCCTTATTAATCTTGGACTAAATCAGAGTTCAAACGAAATCGGAATTGAGAGGAACAGAAACTAATATTCACTGGATGGTCATATACCTTTTCACCGCTAGATGGGGGAAAATATCACACAGTGTAGCTTTAAAAAAACAATACAAAAATCTTACTGACCCAAACCCTTTGAACAGTACTGTATTGCCTTTGACTGATATAGAATATTTAATTGGTTAATTTCTGCTATTCTTTCTTTGATATTACCGTTGCTGTCATTTAACGCTCACGTAAAGTGTAGTAATTAAATGTAAACATTATTAAAAGTTATCTTTAACAAATACTGCATGTGTATTATAAGGTTGTGACCTAAATCCACTTGAAGAACTTAAAATTATTATTATTATTATTTTTTATTTATTTAGACTGAATAGTACGGAATTGTAATATCTGTCATCAGTTATTTGCAGTATGAAAATAACAATAGGATTATAATAGTAGTTGAGTTGATGATTCATGTAGATGCATGAGATACATGAGGTTATCTATTTATTCCCAGCAGGCTGACCTACCCACAATTAGTGTTTGCCTTGCAGTGGGATGCTGGGCAGACCTCGGGACAAACATGTGCAGGTTAAGCACTGCAGAATAGAGAAGCTAACATAGACTCAGGGTAAACAGATCTGAGGCTGTTGGGGAAACGGGGGAGGTGAAGTGACCTACTTAAGAGAGAAGGGATGCTGTGTAAACACGAGGGAAAGAAGGGGTGGGCAGGAAAAGGCCAGATTGGCAGGTGGCAATTTTGAGTTTGCCCAACTGCTATAGCAACTCAAGAGCGCATCTAATGTGCACGGATCAACGCGCAGACAGAGCCTTGTTTATTTAAACGCATGTATGTGTATATCCCATGTTCCACCGCCACTACCAGATCACAACACACATTGGTTCGATCTCCAGATGGAGTGAGATACATGTGTCCAAGCGCACACACCTGCACACTGATGAGCAGGAGCCTGTGGCATTACTCACTGTAATGTGGAAATGTCACTGCACACTCGCGCACAAAAGCGCATCTGCAGCTCTCACACAGACTGCATTTACCCTGATAGATTTCTGTCTCACCAGGCAACCAGTGCCCTTTCTTCAGGTCACATCGGGTAGGCCTGTGTCTCACCTCTTATTCTCTAGCGTCTGCCACTTCTGCTCATACTTGACTTCTGCTCTTGAATACTAACCCATGAGGGATGGACTGAGAATAGGGAGTTTTTCTGGTGAGCTAGTCTCAGAGTCAGTTTGGGGTTGGTAAGATTTTGTTAATGTTTTTTTTTTATTATTATAATTTTTTAAGTTTCTTATGCTCACAAAGGATGCATTTATTTGATTAAATGTCACTTATTCCTGTGATTGCAATGCATCATTTTCAGCAGTATTATTCCAGTCTTCAGTGTCAGAAATCATTTTAATAATTTTTTTTTTAAATATTATTATCAAAGTTGAAAATGGTTGTGCGGCTTAATATTTTTGTGGAAACTATAATTATAATTTTGTTTCAGGGGTTTTTGATGATTAGAAAGTTCAAAAGAATAGCATTTTTTTAATAATAAAAATCTTACCGTTAATAAAGGTCCTTATTGCCACTTTTTGATAAGTTGAATGCCTCCTTGCTCAATACAAGTATTCCTTTTTGTTTGTTCGTTCGTTCGTTCAAACAAACTGTAACCCTTTACTTAAAGTCCTTATGCATATTGCATTATATTGTATTTATAATGTACATAATCCTAAATAATTGTAACTACAGTTAAAATGCATTATTATATCTGAAATTGGTTGTTTGTAATGTGTTTTTAATGCATAATACTTTCTAAAGGTGTTCACTGAATAGACAAGTATTTTAATGTATTATTACTGTGATTACAATTATTCATGAGACCATACAATGCATTATAAGGTTAAAATTACTGCATTAAAAATACTTTTATAATGCATTATATATAAGGGCTTTAAATAAAGTTAAATAAAAAAAAATCTCACTGACCTCAAACTTTTGAACATAGTGTACATTTACATTTAAAAGAATTGGTTCTAATGGTATTAGATCATCTTCTAAAATATTTATATCTTATAGTAGTTATAATATGTATTTTTGGTAACACTTTAGAATAATAGTTAATACATTAACTAATGTTAACTAATGACCAACATGAGCTAACCATGAGCAGTTCATTTGTTACTGTATAAATCCAGCTGTTCGTGGTTTGTTCATGTTAGTTCACAGTGCATTAACTAATGTTAACAAGATTTTAATAATGTATTAGTAAATGTTGAAATTAACATTAACAAAGATAAATAAACGCTTTATAAGTGCAGTTCATCATTAGTTCATGTTAACTAATGACCATTATTCTACAGTGTTACCGTATTACTTTTTTAAAATAATGCTCCCTTCAATAGCTTTAATGTACTGTAATATCCACTTTTTGTTAGTAGCTTGTAAAGTACTTTTTTAACTTTTAATTTAAAACAATAAATAAATTATGAGTAGCTTGGCAAGACTTTCAAAGTTGCTTCTTCAACATTCCACTACTCTGTAAGTCAGTTTTATGGAATTGAGTCCACTTTAAATTCCAGTCACCACTCTTTCTAAAAATTGTCATTTTGTAGCTCACTATACTATACTTACCTTACACCCTTTTTGCTGCTCTGTCTGCGCATGTCTCCTTTCCATGCTACAGATTTAACATAATGTGGAATGCATGTTATAATATCAGCACACATCCAGTTATGTCAGTAAAATCAAACTCTCTGGTCTGTGATATCATTGTAACATTCTAAATATTTAACCACTAAAACCTTTAACTATGTGTTTTTTAAACACACATCATGTAATTTGTTTTTTTAATGTAAAAAGTTATATATTTATAAATATTGTGAAGTTTCGATATTTATCGAGTAGGTGGGTATTATTTGCACGTTTCAGTCCCAATCCATCCTTTGCCAGAAGGCAAAGGAGTGCTTCTCTGAACCCCATATCATGCATCTTCTTTTAGATAAGACAACCTTTCAAACTAAATCAGATCTTTTTTTTTAAAAGTAACGATTCTGATTAGGTTGACATGCTCAAAGACACGATCTTCCATGCGTCAAATTTCATATTCCCTCCGAGATAAAACAATCGGGTGAACGTTTCTCCCTCATCTCCCTCTTGGGTTCCTGTGATGGTTTTCTGCCTGTTAGAGCATGCAGGGTTGCTAGGAGCTCAGAAACTGTGGGATCTCTTTCCCTCTATTACCATTTTCTCTTGCCGTCTCTGAAACTCTACCCTTCACCTGCTGAAATAACTCTCGCATGCTCTGTCTCCCTGTTGTTCTCTTTCATGCCTGAGAGTTTCAGGAAGTGACTCTAATAAAAGTATATAGGCATTTTCCATTCGCCCAATAGTCCCCTGCAAAGACCTCACAGGGTATTTGACCACCTTAAGCAAGATTCCACATCGTAGAAAGTGTATTTGTTCAGTCACGGTTAAAGATGTATATGGAGCAACTGGATATCACCTCTATGGAAGTATAATTATGATTGTCTTCATCGAGTGTTTCAATGTATTGTTTTTTAGCAGTTCGTGAAGCAAAGTTAAGAAAAAAATGTATAAACAATAAGACTTATGTGATTTTAGCTAATAGGATGCAGATACACTATTGCCAAAAGTTTTGGGATGCCTGACTGCAGATCCTTTGCAGCTATAACAGCTTTGACTCTTGTGGAAAGGCTTTCCTCAAGGTTTAGGAATGTGTGTATGGGAATTTTTTTTTACCATTCTTCTTGAAGTGTATTTGTGAGATCAGGCACTGATGCTGGACGAGAAGGCCTGGCTTGCAGTCTCGGGAGCAATTTCGGGAGCATGAAATTGTCCAAATTGTCTTGGTATGCTGAAGCATTAAGAGTCCCTTTCACTGGAACTAAGGGGCCAAGCCCAACCCCTGAAAAACAACCCCCCACCATAATCCCCCCTCACCCAAACTTTACACTTGACAATGCAGTCATGCAAGAACCGTTCTCCTGGTAACCGCCAAACCCAGACTCGTCCATCGGATTGCCAGACAGAGAAGTGTGATTCATCACTCCAAAGAAAACATCTTCACTGCTCCAGAGGTGGCGTGCTTTACACCCCTTCATCTGATGCTTTGCATTGCACTTGGTGATGAAAGGCTTGGTTGCAGCTGCTCTTGGGCTGTAATCTCCCAGTCGTTTAGTCGATTATTATTCGATACGTTCTGGCTCGACCAAATTTCTGATTGGTCGATTTTTTGCTGCGTTTATTTCACCCGTTTTTCCACATTCATTTCATCAGTTTTGCTGTGTTCATTTCATCAGGTGGAAAGCACTAATTGCTAATGGAGGTGTTTTCAGTACACCCCTCTTTGTTTTCACTTCGTTGGATTAGCCCAACCCAGTGGAGAAGAGAGACAGATTGAAGTAGGCTACTTTGCTGTATATTATAAATTTAATTGTGAGAGTGCTTTCCTAGTCTGTCCTTTTCTACCATGTCAGTTAAGACATCGGCAGTGTGGCAGCATTTTTAAAATAGAAAATGGGGAAAAATGTTGAATGCTTTTTTTTCAATGCTTTTGAGTTTGCATATCACAGCTTGACGACAAATCATGTCATATAACTTGAAAACGGTAAGCTAACTTGTCTGCATTAGGTTGCCCCATCTGTTTATTATTTATTGGTTTTGGGCACTTTTATTATTTTATTTTTTATTTGGAGCCTAATGCGCGATGCGCTGTGCCCACTGTTTGTATTAGTTATGAGCCTATGCTTTATTTTTCAGTTATGCACTTTCGTTTTTGCTCCTGTTCTGCTCTGGCTAATAAATATGCCTTTTTTATTTAAGTGGACGTGCCTATTGTGTTTAAGAGTAAAAGCTTTAAGTTAATAGTCTATTCGTGTCTCAGCCGCAAAACTGAGCTGAGCGACTATGTTCGAGCTGCACAGAGCGGCTGAAATTATAGTGTCTGTCAGTTATTATAATACATTATGGCAAAAACAGTTGTGTAAATTATGTTGCATATTCCTCAAAAGTTCTTGTGATATAACTTTGACAACATAGTACTATATTTTCGGAAATCATAGGCTGTGATATTGCGCAGGTGCATGTGATGCAACGCTGTCAGAGCTGACAAACTTGTGTGTCAGACTCATTTAAAAAATGATTTAATATACTGTCAATAGCCTACTGGTTTTTATGTTCATTTATAATTTATTTAGGCAGACAACAAGGCTACCAAATACTGCGCACAGTGCGCAGCTAATTAATGTAACGTTTTTTTTCATAGCGTAATTTTTTGTCGATTTTTAGTTGAAAATTTCAGTCGACCATGATTTTCTTTGGTTGATTACAGCCCTAGCTGCTCGGCCATGGAAACCCATTCTATGAAGCTCTCTAACCACTGTTCTTGAGCTAATCTGAAGGCCACACAAGTTTAGAGGTCTGTAGCTATTGACTCTGCAGAAAGTTGGCGACTTCTGCGCCTCAACATGCGCTGACCCCGCTCGTTGATTTTATATGGCCTACCACTTTGTTACTGTTGTTACTTTGTTACTGTTGAGTTTCTGTTGTTTCCAATTGCTTCCACTTTGTTATAATACCACTAACAGTTGACTGTGGAATATTTAGTAGAGAGGAAATTTCACGAATGGACTTATTGCACAGATAGTAACCCATCACAGTACCATGCTTGAATTCACTGAGCTCCTGAGAGCGACCCGTTCTTTCACGAATGTTTGTAGAAGCAGTCTGCATGCCTAGGTGCTTGACTTTATTAACCTGTGGCCATGGAAGTGATTGGCAAAGCTGAATTTTCTGCATCATCAGTGTCACATGATCCTTCAGAAATCATTCTAATATGCTGATTTGATGGTAAAGAAACATTTCATATTATTATCTGTGTTGAAACTGTCATGCTTCCTAATGTGTTTGTGGGTTTTCAGATTATTTGATGAATAGAATGTTCAAAAGTATGGCATTTATTTGAAAAAGAAAAATGTTATAACTTTTAAACAAGTTTGAGTATACTTGCTAAGTTTTCAATTCAATTCAAATATATTTGTATAGCGCTTTTCACAATACACATTGTTTCAAAGCATCTTTACAGAAAGTGAATTTCATAAATGTACATTGAAAAATGTCAGAATGAGAATGTTAAAGAAAAAAGTTAGAAAAGGTTAATCAATCATGTATTAATTTAGGCCATTAAGCTGGCGTTGAGTCGTCTCATCACAGGTGTTGGGGCATCTGAAGTCTCCATGAGAGGCTATATACAAACTGGAGCTGACCAACTATTTACCTCGGGACTAGTGTCCCGAGATGACAACAAAAAAGCAGATGGGAAATAATTAGCATAGCTGCTGTTCAGAATATTAATGCTTTTGATCCGATTTAACTGTAGTATAAAAGGTAATTATAATGTGAATGCTTGGTTAAAGAGATGCGTCTTTAATCTAGTTTTAAACTGGGACAGCGAGTCTGAACCTCGAACAATATCAGGAAGGCTATTCCAGAGTTTATGAGCTATATGTGAAAATGCCCTCCCTCCTTTAGTGGACTTAGATATCCTAGGAATGACCAGAAGCCTTGAGTTTAGTGATCTTAGAGAGCGCGATGGATTGTAGGGCGATAGAAGATCCGTTAAATACACTGGAGACAAACCATTTAGGGCTTTATAGGTCAGTAGCAATACTTTGTAATTGATTCGGAACTTAATAGGTAACCAGTGTAGAGATGATAAAATTGGTGTTAAATGATCAAATTTTCTTGACCTATAGTAAGAACTCTAGCAGCTGCGTTTTGGACTAACCGTAGCTTGTTAATTGAGGATGCAGGACAACCAGCTAATAAAGCATTACAGTAATCTAGTCTCGAGGTCATGAATGCATGAACTAACTTTTCTGCATCAGAAATAGATAGCATGTTACGTAGCTTAGCAATGTTTCTAAGGTGGAAATATGCCGTTATTGTAACATATGAAATATGATTTTCGAAAGACAAGTTGCGGTCTAATATAACACCCAGGTCTTTTACTGTAGTGGATAAAGTGACAGGACGTCCTTCCAAGTTAAAGTTGTGTTGTGAGAGGTTTTGTGGGCAGTTTTTTGAACCAATAAGTAATACCTCTGTTTTATCTGAATTTAATAGCAGAAAATGACGTCATCCAGTATTTAATATCTTCAACACACGCTGTCAGTTTAGATAATTTAGCGTTTTCATCTGGTCGTGATGAAATATATAATTGAGTGTCATCAGCATAACAGTGGAAATTAATTCCATGTTTTCTTATAATATTACCAAGTGGCAGCATATATATTGAGAATAGCAGAGGGCCAAACACAGATCCTTGCGGCACCCCATAGTCTACTGACGTTATCTTTGATTTTTCCCCATTTAGACAGACAAAATGGTAGCGGTCTGATAAGAACGATCTAAATCAGTTTAATGCCTTTCCCTGAACACCAGTGTAATTTTTGTGCAACCCCAAGTCGATCTTAGAGTATTTTATGATCTATAGTATCAAACGCAGCACTAAGATCGAGTAGAACTAGTATTGAGATACAGCCTTGGTCAGAAGCTAGAAGTAAATCATTTGTGATTTTAACGAGCGCAGTTTCTATATGATATCATAGATATCGTTTTCTTGCAAGAAAGAGCACAATTAGGCAGACACAACTTTTTCTAGTATTTTAGACATAAATGGAAGATTTGAAATGGGTCTGTAATTTGCTAGGTTATTATGATCTAATTGTGGCTTCTTAATGAGAGGTTTTATGACTGCCAACTTGAATATTCTTGGAACATGACCTAAAGATAAAGACGAGTTAATAATAGTGAGAAGAGGCTCTTCCACTACAGGCAACAACTCTTTCAGTAGTTTAGTGGGTATTGGATCTAATAAACATGTTGTTGGTTTAGATGCAATGACAAGTTTATTTAGCTCTTCCTGTCCTATAGTTGTAAAGCGGTGTAGTAGTTCTTGAGGGGCGATAATTGAGGTTGAATCATAAGACGTCATTAAAGATTGTACATTTACAATTCTGTTTCTAATGTACTAGACAAAATGGTGCTCATACTGCTAGTCATTTCCTCTAGTTCATCTGTTTGTTTGGGTTCACTGAGCAGCTGAGACAGATCAGGTAAGCTATTTGAGAATCTATCTATAGTTGTTGGAAGGATTGTTCTGCCTGGTCGATAACGTGGCGCAACATGACAGATTTCAGCAGTATGCAAGTTACCATGTAATGGTCAGTGACATCATCACTTTGGGGTATAATATCTATATCGGTTGGGTTGGTTCCGTGTGATGTATTTAAATCTAGTGTGTGATTAAGACGATGAGTGGGACCAGTGACGTTTTGCTTGACCCCAAAGGAGTTTAATAGATCTGTAAGCGCAGCCCCTAACGCATCATTTGTGTTATCTACGTGTATGTTAAAATCTCCAACAATTAATGCTTTATCGACATTGACCAATAGATCTGAGAGACAGTCTGCAAACTCTTCTAGGAAATCAGCATAGGGCCCTGGAGGTCTTTATACAGTAGCCAAGGCTAGAGATAATACGGATTTCCTTCTTACATCTAAGAGCGTAACATTTAGCACTAGTACTTCAAACGAATTAAACCTGTGACCTGTTTTCTGAGTAACATTAAGAATGTCTCTATAGATTGTTGCAACACCGCCACGACCAATCAGACGGGGCTCATGCTTATAATAGTATCCTGTTAGAAATCTGTCAGATTACTAAGTAAAAGTAATCTGTTCTTTTCTTTTTAAACTTTTGTAGTCTATTTAATATAAATACACATGGTGGTAAACATGGTTTCTACAAATGCCGTTCCAAATAATTTGTTGCGATTATCCCTACTCTGTGTGAAGGTTGTGTGGGGATCCTGTCTCATGTCAGAATGGCAGGTAGAGGTTTGTAATTGTATTTAAAGCTCTCATTTAACTCAAGCCCCTGGCGGTGGAGAAGACTAGCATCAGCTTCAGCATCCATTTGAGCCCTTCTCCAAAGCTTCATAATTACAACCAGCAAAGAAAAAATCAGAATGAAAGATGAGAAGAGCAAAGAGAGAGACTAAGACTGACCCATGCAGAGCTTTGGCTTGCCTTCCTTCCTTTTCAGATCTCTTTGTGACATACACTTCCTCCAGAAGTCTTGCTGTGACCCAGATCAGTGGCGCTTCAACAGAAATCCTGTCCTAAAGCATCTGTTTGATAATGAAAAGCCAAGTACACAGCTTTGGATCGCTGTTATGGCTGCCCTGTCTCATTTTTCTGAGCAAAGCTGAGCCGGATGGATCAGCATGGAGCTTGTCGGATAATGATGTGATGGTATTTCTTGTGTTTCTGCTAATTTTTTTTGACTGTAATTGAAATGAACGCTAGTTTCTGAAAAGGCAGCGCGAGTCCTAGTTTGCTAAGTTCTGAAATGTCATGTTATTCTACAAGAAATAATGTAGTGTGCAAACTATAAATATATATATATATTTATTTATTTAATATTGGAGTACATTTTACAAGAAAATACTATTTCAACTTTTTCACCACCAAATCTTTTAAATATAAGACTTGATTTTTTTTCCCTTTTAATTACTGTGTAGACTTTCAAGAAAGTAAACGAGATCCCTTTTTGTTTCATGTAGACTTCTCAATAATAAAAACCGCTATTTGCATTCATTCACTCATTACAGGCATTCAGGATGTAAATGACAGAGAAATGCTGTCTTATCTCTGTGATGGTCATCTCACTGGGTTGCAGAAGCCGTTAACAGCATCAAATCAAATTTCCACTCAATTTGAGTGATATTAAATTACTCTTTTGGATTGCCATGGCGATGCTTGTATAATCCCTGGTGAATTCACTGGTCATTAGCATGTCTTATGTCGTAAGTGGCGACACAATCGATGTTGAGCAATCGTAGCCATTACCCAAAGTGCAACTGTAATGAAGCCAAGGCATCGGCTTCTTTTTCTATTTCTGTTTGTTTCTCCCTTCTCATTATATCGCTCTTTACCACCCCACCCTTACAATACCTCCGCTGATGCCTGTATCTCTGCTGCGCACATCAATTTTACTGTGCTGATGATTGTAATGTGGATGCCAGAGGCTGAGACAGAGCACAATTGCAACAGAAAACGACTGCTGCCAGTTGGCTGCAGTGTGAGTGTTTTGTGTGCATGTTTGTGTGTGTCAGTGTTTTTTCCCTCAATTTGTTCTTATTGCCTGCACACTCCCCTGAGGTACTTGTGTTGACGGTTGCTCTATTTTTGCAGGATGAATGTTTGTACAGTTCAAGGGGCAGCTCTCTGTGAAATGTTAGATTTTCAAATCGTTGTTGCTTTTTTTTTTTTTTACCTCCAGCTTAGGTAAGCGACTGAGTGGCCACATCCTGTGCCTTGCCCTGAAGAGCTGTTTTGTTAAATCGCTCAATTGCACCTTTAAACACAGCAATCAAACCCTATATCCCAATCCACATGACATATTTTGAGATCATGCGCAAAACGTTTCAACAGCCAATTTTACCTGTTTACCTTTGAGTTTGTGTGTTTGTTTAGAGAATATTTGGTTAATTTAATGTGCTTTCTGATAAAATTTTAGAACTGAATGCCACTGAACACATTTCACTAAATTTAGAATCATTTAGCAGAATCAGCATAGAAAATACTACCTAGAATGTTCACTAACATGAACCAACCAGCTATAAGCTCAAAGCGATGTATTAAAGGAACACTCCACCATTTTTAGAAATAGGGCTTATTCAACTTCTTTCCTACATTTAGACACTTCCATGCATTGTTTTAGTTTGGCAGGGTTGCCGCTAGCTTAGTTTAGCATAATGAATAGAATCCTATGTTGCCAGCTAGCATGTCCCGAGTAAAAGTGATATAAAAATAAAAAAAACCCACCTAATTACTTCTTGTGGCCTGCGTATTCACAACGGATACAAATAGCGATGCAGATTAAGACTAGGCAATTTCCTAGACAGATATTAACTTGGGACTATATTTTGGGGGAAGCACAGGCGAAGCACTGCTACTTGGGCGCAGAGATATCACACATATAAACAAGGACACAAACACATACACACACACACACACACACACACACACACACACACACACACACACACACACACACACACACACACACACACACACACACACAAACACACACACACACACATATACATAAAAGCAGATCATGATTTTCTGCTCATTTTTAATCATGCTATATAAATTATATTTTATATAGTAATATAAATATAACACAAAATTATAATAAATTATTTCAGATGGACAAGGAAAAATGAAGTAGATTAAGTGAAGTAATTTTTAATAACTGCGTGATTAAAAATAAGCAGAATATCATGATCTGCTTTTATGTACAAACCCGATTCCCCAAAAGTTGGGACACTGTACAAATTGCAGAATGCAATGATGTGGAAGTTTCAAATTTCAATATTTTATTCAGAATACAACATAGATGCCATATCAAATGTTTAAACTGAGAAAATGTAAAGTTTAAGGGTAAAGCAATTTCATGGCATCAACACATCTCAAAAAAGTTGGGACAAGGCCATGTTTACCACTGTGTGGCATCCCCTCTTCTTTTTATAACATTCTGCAAACGTCTGCGGACTGAGGAGACAAGTTGCTCAAGTTTAGGAATAGGAATGTTGTCCCATTCTTGTCTAATACAGGTTTCTAGTTGCTCAACTGTCTTTGGTCTTCTTTGTCACATCTTCCTCTTTATGATGCGCCAAATGTTTTCTATGGGTGAAAGATCAGGACTGCAGGCTGGCCATTTCAGTACCCGGATCCTTTTTCTACGCAGCCATGATGTTGTAATTGATGCAGTATGTGGTCTGGCATTGTCATGTTGAAAAATGCAAGGTCTTCCCTTAAAGAGACAACGTCTGGATGGGAGCATATGTTGTTCCAGAACTTGGATATATATACCTTTCAGCGTTGATGGTGCCTTTCCAGATGTGTAAGCTGCCCATGCCACACGCACTCATGCAACCCCATACCATTAGAGATGCAGGCTTCTGAACTGAGCGCTAATAACAACTTGGGTTGTCCTTGTCCTCTTTAGTCGAGATGACATGGCATCCCAGTTTTCCAAAGAGAACTTCAATTTTGATTCGTCTGACTACAGAACAGTTTTCCACTTTGCCACAGTCCATTTTAAATGAGCCTTGGCCCAGAGAAAACACCTGCGCTTCTGGATCATGTTTGGATATGGCTTCTTTTTTGACCTATAGAGTTTTAGCCGACAATGGCGACTGGCACAGTGGATTGTGTTCCCTGACAATGTTTTCTGGAAGTATTCCTGAGCCCATGTTGTGATTTCCATTACAGTAGCATTCCTGTATGTGATGCAGTGCCGTCTCTAAGGGCCCGAAGATCACGGGCATCCAGTATGGTTTTTCACCCTTGACCCTTACGCACAGAGATTGTTCCAGATTCTCTAAATCTTTGGATAATATTATGCACTGTAGATGATGATAACTTCAAACTCTTTGCAATTTTTCTCTGAGAAACTCCTTTCTGATATTGCTCCACTATTTTTCGTCGCAGCATTGGGGGCATTGGTGATCCTCTGCCCATCTTGACTTCTGAGAGACACTGCCACTCTGAGAGGCTCTTTTTATATCCAATCATGTTACCAATTTAACTAATAAGTTGCAAATTGGTCCTCCAGCTGTTTCTTATATGTACATTGAACTTTTCCGGCCTCTTATTGCTACCTGTCACAACCTTTTTGGAATGTGTAGCTCTCATGAAATCCGAAATGAGCCAATATTTGGCATTTCAAAATGTCTCACTTTCAACATCTGATATGTTATCTATATTCTATTGTGAGTAAAATATAAGTTTATGAGATTTGTAAATGATTGCATTCCTTTTTTATTCACAATTTGTACAGTGTCCCAACTTTTTGGGAATCAGGTTTGTAACAGTCATAGTTTATTTAAAAATGTAACAAAATTAATAAATTAAAAAAAGGTAAAAAATAGTTAAACAATTATTTCAGATAATTATTTCTGAAGTGGCATCAGATATTGATTCTAAACAGATATTGATTATAAAGGGAGCGATTTAGTGAGTCATGATGCGTTGTTTGCCTCTGGTGCACTATAGACTATTTTCAAGAATCTAAAATTGCTTTTCGTGAAGTGTGAAAGTAAGGTGTAAAAATGTATTGTTAAAGTGTAAAAAAAAAAATTAAAAGGGTGCTTGCGTTGTAACATTTAAAATATTGTCTTCCTGAAGTGGAAAATCTTGGTTCTTTCAAGTGCAGTACCTTGTACATGAGGTTTAGTCTAGATCTGTATTCTGACCGTCATCTTCTTTCCTCTTGGGCAGGTCTTTCGCAGTGGAGAGGGCATGGGTATCAGGCTGGACAGCGCGTCTGCCTTCCAGGGTGCTGTCATCTCCCCTCATTACGATTCCCTCCTGGTGAAAGTCATTGCCAGTGGAAAGGATCTGCCGGCGGCCTCTGCCAAAATGAGCCGAGCATTAGCGGAGTTCCGTGTCCGGGGGGTCAAGGTAAGGCTTTTCTCGACAACAGTGCTTGCATAAACAATCAAGGGCAGCACGACTGCGATCAGAGGAGACCTTTGGGAATTGATTCAGTTGCACCTTTAAAGGTGCTGTGGTGTCAAACTGATATTGTGTGTATCATTATTATAGTGTGCTGGTCAAATAGATTTTCAGAGTAAATGTCATGCTTTTAGTCCATTCCTTTAGAAAAAATGAAATTATAATACTTACCAGCTTCCATCTTACCATCTTATTAATATTCAGTGGGCACAGTTGTTCCATGACTTTGCTCTCTTATAATGGCTGCTACACTCCTGTGGCGAATGGCGAAAATGGTAACTTCCCATGAAAAAGCAAGCCCAACAAGAGCACGGCAAGCCTGCCTGACATGACAAACTGAGTAAGAGATCAGATGAGAAGTGAATTTTTTTTTTCTTTCTGTGACGGAACCTATGGATTTTCATTTCCCCTGTTAAATGTGTTGTTCTTTTGAAACGCATCTGAGCAGCAGACATTTCACGGTCTTGTCACCCGTCATGCTGGCTGCCATCTGAGGCTCTGATCAGACCTTGAGTGAGCTAAAAACATTTCCATTTTCAAGATCTTGAGGTTTTTGTTTTTTTTCATCTCCCACACATGCAAACCTGAACACACTGGATGAGTCACATTAGACCATAGATGGTAACACACACATAATATGGTATTTATCAGCACAATGTGATCAGAGTTGGAGTAATGGCACTAATGGCACTCTCAAATAAAGGGTGCATACCTCACCGTTTTCTGATGTGGCAGTTTCGGAGGAAGGAAGGGGTGTGTTTGCACTTAATCAGCCTGAATAAAATAAATATGTTTACATAAACCATTAGGGAAGGAGCATTCCTGTGAGCGTCTTCAGAAATTCGTTTTGGAGACTATTAGGAGAACCTGTCTTTGTTTTTCCTGCTTTAATCAGGGAGTTTTCAGAACGCTGCATTTTATTTGGGATCATTGGCGGCTGGTGGTTTTAAAATAGAGGAGGCACACAAAATTTTAGCGGTCGGATCCTCTACCAATGATTTTTTTAAAAACTGCTTTAAGATGGCTTTTTTGCTCACTTTTAGACAGAAATTTTACAGAAAACGACATGTATACATTAAGTCAAAATAAATATAATTTCACTCACCTAGCCTATCACTTGAAGCAAAAATCCACCCTTCTGTCCTTTAAAGGGTTTGTTCACCCCAAAATTTCTGTCATTAATTACTCACCCTCATGTCGTTCCAAACCTTGGCTCATCTTCGGAACACGAATTAAGATATTTTTGATGAAATCAAAAGAGAGGTTTCTGAACCATCCATAGGCATCAACATAATTGCAACTTTCAAGGCCCAGAAAGGTAGTTAAGACGTTTTAATTTGTGGTCCAAAGATGAACGAAGGTCTTTCGGGTTCGGAACGACACGAGGGTGAGTAATTAATGATAGAATTTTCATTTTGGGTGAACTAACCCTTTAAATGTCTGTGTTAATAGAGGACGTTCGGCCGTTTAGTGAAGCTGATTGTTGTAGCCTGTATCTTAGCTTAGCCTATAGGCGTGGGGTCTTCCTTCATTTTGACTGCACATGTCTCCGGCTATGGATTTGCCTCACCCTCCCCTTCTCTATCCCTTCAGACTCGCGTTTTGCAGATTTAGCACATCTGGGGAATTTCTGTGGGTACACTTACAGAGGTGAAATTACAAACAATAAATACAAATTTTGAGACATGAGATAAATAACTGTGAATTTTATTAACATTAAATCGTGCTTCTCCCATTTTCACCTCAAAATTTTGGGTACACTGTGCCTCCCCTTGATGAGCCGCCACTGTTTGGGATGAAACGAGAATATAGCTCTAAGACTAGTGAGCTGCCTATAAAGGGAACATTTAAAAGGCATGGTTCACTGAAAAATGAAAATTCTGTCAGTGTTTGCACACTATCATGCATGGCCGGACCCTAAGGACATCTTTATGTATTTTTTTCCGAGGCTGATTGAGTGTGAATTCCATAGTTACGCCAAATCTGCTTTAAAGCCGTCCTCTATGTTCAGAAAAAAAAAAACTAGTGAAGCGCTACACAGGCAAGCAGACTTTTTTAATGGATGTCAATAGAGGAGAGGCCTAAGTCTGCTGAATAAACTGCTTTTGTGAGGAAATGGCTCATTAGTTAATGTATCGACAGCCTGCCCGCTAAGCTTTAACATGTTTGCAATTAAACATTTGTTTTGGATTGATCTATTTTCAGTTTCATAAGATAAGTTGTAGACAATTATGTGACAAGTAGGACTAGTCATTCATTTCTTTGGTATCCGCAAACAGTGATTAAATGTTGCACAACTCTGACAGAAAATCAATGATAGCTGTAATACAATTAAAAAACGAGATTGGTAATCAAGTTGGCCGTTGCGCTTTCTCCAGTGGTATTGCTGTGTAGATGGTGTTTTTTTTTTGGGAGCATTTATGGAGCTGTTTTTGGCAGATTAATAATTAATATGCACATATTGTGAATGGATTTACAAAGCTTTCCTGGTAGCCTTCAGCAAATTCACTAGTGTAAGAATATGATTCATAAAACATAGATATAAGTATCAGTTGGCCAGTTGTTTACTTTCTTCACTGACAGACAAACAATTTAAATTAATCTTTGATCTGACTGAAATTAAAATTTTAAAGTACATGAGGCAGCTCAGAAGGTTTTGTGTGTCTCATGTGATGGGAGACAGATGCATCCTGGTCCAGCTATGCTTTGAAGAGTTGGCCGTCAGGGAAGCTTTTAAAGCACAGCATCGTTTTTCCTCCTAACACATTCTCTCTCTCTCTCTCTCTCTCTCTGCCTAATCTTCCTATCATCTTGCCGATGCACAAATCTTAAAAATTGCTTCAACATGACTTTAAATACCTTTCAAGATGATTTTTTCTTTCCTCCTCCGGAAAGATCTGCTGTCCATTTGCTCGTGTTTCTCCCATCTAAATTCCCCCACAGCTAGAGTAAAGTTTGTGACAGAACATCTCCGAAAATTGCCTTGCACTGACTCTGTCATTCCACCCCAATATTTCTCTTTACGCCTTTCTGCACCTTGCGCTCTCTACAATCAGGAAAGTCCTCGATTACCCTGTGGGCCACATTCCCAAGCGTGACTAGAGAACCTGGCCTCGGAAGAATTCTGAGAATCACTTCAAGCTGCTGGGCGTCATGGCCTGAGCTTGAGCTGTGCCGCGGCCTGCCTGTTTTTAATGAAGACTGATGAAGTGCGCTCCAGGATATGCGCGAAGTTCAAACCTCTCCTGCTGCCTTAATTTACAGGCTTCCTCTTCCTTCCACATTTGATTAATCTCGCTCTCTTATCTTCACTACATTAATACACCATGTTTTTTTTGCATGATTGCTTACCATATTTTTTCTGTCTTTTTTCCCTCTTTCACTCGTTCCCGTCTCTGCACTCGGCAGGAGGGAGGTCGTTCTTCTCCTTTGGGGCTTGGGAGCTCCCTTGTTTTTATTAGGCATCTTCAAATAGCCAATTTATCTAGTACCGCCACCACAAGATTTAATTAACTGTTCAAATAATGGATTGTGGTTATGCCATCCATTTGCAGCGCTAGAATGGAGAAACCAGTATCTATCTGTTTTTTTGGGGGGGTTATTGCTTGCCAAAGATCTGAATCAGGACTAGTGGACATATTGGACATCAGAAGTGGTAACATAGGATAACTAATTACTAATCATTTAGATTATTATTTTATTCACAGTGAATTACTACTGCAATTATTACAATGGCAGGGTGAGGGTGTGAATTATGGGGGTGTTTGGAGAGGTCTGACACCTCCGAGATTCGATTAATCTTAAAAGTGTGTATTTCACTACATTTCAACAGCATACAGCAGACAAACAATGATTTAGAAGTTAGATTACAAGTTAGTTAGAATTAGAGTAGATGTCATTGCCTGAGGAGGTTACCATAGCAACAGCAGGCTGCTTGAGCACTTTTTGGTAGGATCTGTTGCAGATGGAATATAAAGAAACAAGTACTTTCATTATTTATTACTTTGCTATAAATGTACACATCAGAAATATATATATAAAAAAAAATCATGCTCAGATGACGGAAATGTTTTTAGTTTGAACTCAGACAATTTAACATTTATATTTAAACATTAATGCGGACGCTTTTGTCCAAGGTGACTTACAAATGAGTAGAGAAATAGAAGAAGTTAAACCAAGAAAAGAGCAACAATATGTAAATACTGTGACTAGTCTCAGTTAGTCCTACAGTACATGTAGCAAGGTTTTTTTCTTTTAGCTAGAAAAAAATTGAATAGAAATAGAATAGTACATTTTAGTATTAATGGGTCTTGTGTTGACGGAAAATATGCATTTTTAGCTGTTTCTTGAAAATGGTTGAGTTAGGCTGGTCATTCCACCAGCTGGGACAGTCCAGTTGAAGGTCCGGGGAAGTGATTTTGTGCCTGGCAATAAGTCATTCCAAAACTCACAGTGAACGTTTTTGGTAGGTTTACGTATACCGCACTAGCCATTATTTTTAATCGAAGGAGACGTAGGTGTGGTATCCAAGCATTAGTGACAAGGAAAGCCTCTTATACTTATTATAAAGCCATGTATGAGGTGTTTCTGGGTATTTCTCCCTCCTATCGGCATTTCTTTGTTGTTTAGAATCCAGTTTTCCTGTAATGCTTGTGTCTTTTATGAGTTAATACTCATCGTCTTCTGTCCAAACATGCCTTGTCATCTTTAAATAATGATCGACTTACAGACGGCAGGTGACCTGCAAATGCGAAAATTGCAGTTTTGCCAAATTATAGTCCTTTTTTCGAAATTCCTGAAAAACCACATTTTTTTTGACATATGGAAGTTTTTGCAAAATTGGCATGTTTCCATTGGGCTTATTTTCAAATTGTGCAAATTGAAGGGTAAAGGAATCGCAGCTAAAGTGAAAATCCCGTGTGGTGCAACCAAGTGGCAACATCCCGCAGTCTCTCTTGAAGCCAAAACAGAAGTGACTTAAACTGCAATTCATCGACTGGCCGCTAGAGACTGGCTCCAAAAGGGAGTCAAAGCTGTATCTCCCCCATGTTAAAATGCCCACCTTTACAGCAGAAAACAATGTTTACAGCCTGGTACAAAAAGTGTTTTTGGTCTATACAGCAAATTTTGCCCTTCATGACAACTGTGAGGGGAGGTGGATTTTTTATTTATTATAACTCATCCGTTTAAATTATATTAAGCCTTAAAGTTCTGCATAATTAAGGGCCTGGGCACTTGAGTGACAGGTGGATTGCCACTATGGTTGAGCTAGGTGGGTGTCCCGCCTCTTTGCCCATTTTCAGTTATCCGGGAGTGATGCTGCCACGGTGACGCAATGACATCACGGACACTACGTCAACACATTCACAGGACATCAGGACATATTTGGTGCCTAATATACATGTAGATTTTGAAACGCTATTGTAGGTGTGGGTAATTATTATCTCCAATAATTAAAAATGGCCAAATTGATATATATGATCCAATATTTGATATAGAAAGAACTCTGCAGGGATAGCTTCAGGAACAGGATTGGGCACCCCTGCTATAGACCCGTGTTTTATTGCAATGGACAATTAAGTACAGAACCAAAGTGGAGCACTAGATTAAAGTGTTCTGTTGTGAAAACAGGAGGAAACTTTTCGTTAATCTTTTTTTCCCCCTTTCACTCCTGTTCCCTCTCTCTTTCCTTTTTAAACTGCAAACTTTCTAGGTCTGCTTTTCACATCATTCAATTTCTGCAATGTGATTCTTTATCTTTTACCTCTACAATTTTAAACTGTATTTTGGTCACAGTGTGATTAAAATATGAAATGATTAAATTATATATGCCTATGCTAGTACACTTATGCAAGGTTTTTGACCATAATCTCTGGCTATTAAAAATACTCATACACACATTTATACTTTGTCACACCATGGGTAGCTCTCGCGTTTTTTGAATTGCTTTGATGGCCATTGTAGAATGCTTCAAAAGCTGAAAACAGTGTTCTGGACAGGGGTTTGGAGAAACAGGCTGTTTCTTTTATAAATAATTTCAATTAGAAACCACATGGCATATCAGAAGGCGAAACCATTGGTGCCAAGGCTATGTTCCTGGTTCTAACGGTTCTATGATTTTTAATAAAAGCTTGAATGTTTCATTATGTTTTCTAGCACTGTCCTGCTGGCTTTAAAAGGCTTGTGCTGAGCAAGCCAAGTTTTATGTAGATCTAAAAGAAGTCATGTTTGCTGAACATTTAGTTCTTTTAGTGTCAGTCTCCCATGCTTTGCTGTCTCTACTTTTCCTTCTTTCCTTCCTTCCTTCCTTCCTTCCTTCCTTCCTTCCTTCCTTCCTTCCTTCCTTCCTTCCTTCCTTCCTTCCTTCCTTCCTTCCTTCCTTCCTTCCATTTATTTTCTTCCTTCCTTCCTTCCTTCCTTCCTTCCTTCCTTCCTTCCTTCCTTCCTCTTCCTTCCTTCCTTCCTTCCTTCCTTCCTTCCTTCCTTCCTTCCTTCCTTCCTCTTCCTTCCTTCCTTCCTTCCTTCCTTCCTTCCTTCCTTCCTCCCTCCTCCTCCCTCCCTCTCTCTCTCTCTCTCTCTCTCTCTCTCTCTCTCTCTCTCTCTCTCTCTCTCTCTCTCTCTCTCTCTCTCTCTCTCTCTCTCTCTCTCTCTCTCTCTCTCTCTCTCTCTCTCTCTCTCTCTCTCTCTCTCTCTCTCTCTCTTCCTTCCTTCCTTCCTCTCTCTCTTCCTTCCTTCTCTCTCTTCCTTCCTCTCTCTCTTCCTTCCTCTCTCTCTTCCTTCCTCTCTCTCTTCCTTCCTCTCTCTCTTCCTTCCTCTCTCTCTTCCTTCCTCTCTCTCTTCCTTCCTTCCTTCCTTTTCTCTTCTCTTCATTCCTTCCTTTTCTCTCTTCCTCTCTCTTCCTTCATTCCTTGCCTTCCTTTTCTCTCTTCCTTCATTCCTTCCTTCCCTCTCTTCCTTCCTTCCTTCCTTCCTTTTCTCTCTTCCTTCATTCCTTCCTTCCTTCCTTTTCTCTTCCTTCCTTCCTTCCTTCCTTTTCTCTCTTCCTTCCTTCCTTCCTTCCTTCCTTCCTTTTCTCTCTTCCTTCCTTCCTTCCTTCCTTCCTTTTCTCTCTTCCTTCCTTCCTTCCTTCCTTTTCTCTCTTCCTTCCTTCCTTCCTTCCTTTTCTCTCTTCCTTCCATTTATTTTCTCTCTTCCTTCCTCCCTTCCTTCCTCCCTCCATTTATTTTCTCTCTTCCTTCCTCCCTTCCTTCCTTCCTTCCTTCCTTCCTCCCTCCATTTATTTTCTCTCTTCCTTCCTCCCTTCCTTCCTTCCATTTATTTTCTCTCTTCCTTCCTTCCTTCCTCCCTCCCTCTTTTATTTATTTTTCCGCAGTGCCTTTTCTCTGTGAGGGCTGCTTTTATATGATATCAAGATATGTTCATCACTGTCAGGAAGTGGAGCCGTGTCAAGAGCCTGGAGGCCGCATCGAATGAGGGTGGAAGCTGTGGAGAGTGAAAGACATCGTGAGACTGAGGGAGAGAGTCTCTGCATGAAGGCATCAGAAGAAGACTGATGGAAGCTGACAAACATTAAGAACCCTCGAGAGAAGGAGGGTGTATGGAGTAAGAAAAAAAAAAAGAGAAGCCCTCTCGCTCTAAGTAAATATGTGAAATTGAATGAGGATGCAAACTCAAATACACCATCCTATTCTCCCTGGAGAGTCTTAGTCTGAAGTGTGTTTGTCCTTTCGCAGTCACCATGGCCTTTCCCCTTCTATCACAGTAGAGCTTTACTTCTTTAGCACCTGGCACTTTCAATGAATATTGTACAAAATAAGGACTGAAACTTTTAAAGACATTTTTTTTTCTTTGTCAACAAATCGTAAACATCAGGAGATCAAACTAGATGTTATATAAGCTGTTTTATTTTCTCTCTGTACTTTCTTTGAAGTTAGCCATTGTTACAACCATGTACTGTAGGGGGTGGGCGATGTGACCAAAATCTTACATTTTGCTTCAAGCAATAGGAAAACTGCATAAAATTTATAAAGTAATCAAATGTATAAAAAAACAATGCATAGTCTTTACTGTGTAAATTAAATATACACTTATTCTTATTAGTTATAAAGGTGATTCAGTCAAATGCAGTGAGGGATTTTCTCTCTTTTTTGTTGTTTGATTAGCATTAATAATGACAGCAGGTCCATTTGAATGCTGTCACTTTAAGATCGGTTGCACGGATCCAATATACTCATGCGTTGTTCTTTCTCAATTTCTCAGTTCTTCCTCAACTGTTTACGTTGACTTAAGACATAAATGACTCTAGCCCAATTAGGCGGTAAAAAGCACTTTAAGCAGCAGCTTCATGTCTCTGAGAGCACGGCCCAGAAAACGACACCAGGCCCAGAAAACGAGAGCTCTCAAATATATACTGATCAATGACATAAAGGGGGAAACACCGCCTCTACAGATAAATGTGTATGCCTGCTTCTGTAGCCCCGCCCACTGACTCGTGGAGCTAAACGAGCAATAAACATGCCGAAGATAGTAAGATATTGCGTTGTGCCTGGTTGCAGAAGAACACAGTCACTGCATAAGCTTCCTTCGGTTTCTAAAATTATGAATCCATTGATGAACTTTAATGAATATCTAGATCACGTGTGTAAGACATTGCAGGTCTGTTGCTTCATTTCACCGCGGAATCGTTTGTAAACAAGACGCAGGTTGATACTGGATTTGCAGACATATTGAGATATAAACACGCGCTGTTCACTCTCTTGACTTGATTGATGAGCGCGCACCCGCTCGTGTGTGTGCGGTTCATGCTTATATCCAAAGATCGGGCAGAGTAATAAAAAAATAATATGCCAATCAGTCGTGGGTGGATGGGAGATAAATCATTGTGTTTGTTTGATAAATATGTTTTGAGAGCCCTGTGAGACTAATCTTTTCAGTTGCCGCTTTCAAAACAATCTCTCACGTGAACTGACAGGGGAGTTGAAGCTCATTAAATATGCAAATCTTATCCAAATCTTAGCCATGGGCGTTTACTTCCAAGTCTTCAGTGCGGCACGCCCATCAAAAACGAATGTTCAGGAGAGAGCCTCAAAACCAGTGTAGAAAATAGCCAAGTACTTATTCATTATGATGTTTTTGAATGAAAAATCCACACAAACTTCATAAGTTGACAACAGTTTAATTTTTTTTTAAAAAGCCAGTTCATGACACCTTTAAAAATGCATGCAAACGATAAGCTTTCATGACCGTGCACAGCAATGTCACGTGAGTGTAACCGCGATAGAGACGCAGGCCAAAATCTCATGTCATGTCTACCGGGATATCACCCATCCCTACAACCATGTTACCTAAATTTGAGAATGCAGTTTTGAACCGTGCATACATATTGCTATTCACTTGCAATATGTAATAAATAAACATTCAAATTGAATACAACATTTATAGAAAGTTTGATATGTTTATTCTTATAATAACTTGGATTGCTCATCCTGACAAATGCAGTCAACACTACAATTTGTGTAAAAATTTAGAAAATTAAAGATTACATTTCTATGTGATCTAGCAAATATTTTAAAATCTAGTAAATATTGTGCTATTTTTATTTTTTTCTGGAAACCGTGATTTGTTTTCACAATACTTGGATGAATATGTTTTTTGATTATATAAATATTTTGTAAAATTATGTTTTTACTGTCACTTTTAATCAATTTAATGCATCCTTGCATTATAAGTGTTCATTTCTTTCAAAACAAAAACGCAAGCAAATCTTACTGAAATTTTAGATCTCATAGAAACAAACTACAGGATTTTTGCCTCTAATGCTTAAAAAAAACCTTAATCCTGAATTTGCACCCTGTTCATTATAGTTTTGTCACTGTCCTCTTGTAAAAAGATCAGCTCTCCGGTGGATGTTTTCATCCATGATAGCTTCTTTATAATGCTCCATTATTACTCTGCAGTCGATTGGTTACAGAGCTAGTGAGCCTTCTACTGGCCATAAAAGAGAGGAATGGTCTTACAGCATCTCGTGACTCTCATCTGTGCAGCATGACACCATATAATCGATATCTTTTCTTACTTGGATGAATACAATGGTTTTGCAAACACTGTGTGCAGCATTTATGGTCACCAGTGGACATGTACAACACATCTCAATGTGTTTGTGTCAGTTTTAGTTTCTAGTTGATTATGAGACAATGCAGTTGTCTAGTAAATCACAGGCCATGTGCAACTTTTGCCTCTGTCGACTTCTCTCATCATTACTGCTGAACAAGGCCTTCTAACGGCCTAGAGGTGTTCTTGTCAGAACCTGCCGGGTGCCTCCAGCTAGATGCTGTAGTTCTCCCATGAGGATGCAGTTTCTGGTATCAGGGTGTCGTCACTTATAATCCTCAATAAACTGCTTTTGGAAGACAGGAACTTGGAAGTTCTGGCACTTTTCCTTAGAATTACTGGTTATTATTGCTCCATAATATCATGAGAAATGGAAACAAGGGTAAACAAGTACATCATCAGTATTTTAGTCCTTTTTAAACAAAGCTAATTTAATGTTATCAAAAGGGGAAAATAAATTATACAATTGGCCATCTAGGTACAAAATATACTCAATTACTCAATCTGTTAATAATATACATTACCATTCAAAAGTTTGGGGTCAGTTGAACTTCCTGTACTCATAGAGGGCAGACGTGTTTTCTCTCTGCTCCCGCTCTTGCTCTTGCGCTTTGTCCTTTGGTCTTTTTTCCAAACTCCTGCTTGGCTGGGCTCCTGAGAATACTGAAATGGAATTGATTAACTGGTCCTCAGCCCGATTGACAAGATTTTTCACTAAGAAAGGGTGCTCGGGAGAACCCACCTGCCCGGACGGACCTTCGCTGCGGGCTACACGATGGACGCCTGGAACACCTGGCAAACCGTGTGTCTAGAGGCTCTGTCCGTGGAGGACGTGGAAGATTTATTCATAATTGGAATTTTGATTAATTATGATCCGGACAAATTACAAGATCAGAAAAATGGATTAATACAAATTAAAAGTAACTTCTCCTTCTAGCTCTCTCGGTTGGGAGGTCAGCCTGTCAGACGGTTTCTTGCTATCACTCCTGTGCACTGCCTTATCTCTCTTCAAGGACAAGCCATTGAACTGAACTCTGAAAACATCTGAAGTTTTGGCTGACATTCTCACACTCACACCACACATCACTGACTCTTCACACCATACATAACCCTCCCCATCCCAGCCCCCTCCATCCGTCTGCCTCTCACAATCTCTCTCTCTTCTCTTGCCTTCATACTCCCACACAAAATCCCAGCACGTGACCACGTGTACTGTTTCATGCTATGTTATGTTTTGTTGCATATGTATGCGAATCTGCTTTCTATATTCTGGTTCAAAGATGGCGCCGCAATTGAAGGCTGCCTTGGTGTGAACCCTTAGCTGATTATGTTGTCTTGGTCATCGTATGTCCCATGTCTTGTCACTTTGCTGTTGGAACGAGTAAGAATACCTACTGTTGCACTTGTGTATACAGTTGTGTTTTTGTTGTCATATGTCTTGTGTCATGTTACTATGTTGCTTGGAATAGCACCTAAGAAAGCATTGCACCTACTGTTGCACTTGTGTATCTGGTTGTGTGCCAAATAAAGTAAATCTGAATCTGAATCTGAATCTGAGTTCTTTTTCTTAAAGTCACAGTAAAGACATTAAAAAATTAACTTTCTATTCTTCAAAGAATCCTGAAAATGCATGACGGTTTTCACAAAAATATGAAGTAGCACACCTGTTTTTAACTTTGTTAGAAAGATTTCTGAAGGATTATGGTATAAAAAAAAAGACATTTTATTTTTATTTCACAATAAAACAGTTTTTACTGTATTTTTGCTCAAATAAATGCTGCCTTTAATGGACTCTAAAACATTAAAAAAATACTTCTTAACATCTTGAGTTCATCTGAACCCTTACAAAGATAAGGAAAAGTCTCCAATAAGAGAGAGTTTTCCCAACTCGGTCTCTAAAGAATCCAGAATGCATGTTATTGTGGATTATGTGAAAGATATAAAAGCCAATGTGCACTTGGATCTTAAAATCTGCAGCACGTTCGATCTCTCACTGACTCCATGAAAAATAATAGAGGTGCACACAGGAGAACAGAATCAAAGATTGAGGAACAAAGAGTCTGTGTGAATAGAACACAGCTACTCACAACCTAAGAGACATTACTTAATGCTTTTTCAAAGTCCTGGCTAGCGGCACTGGCAGCTGAGGCCTGTTATGAATGAGAAATTTTGCTACTGATGAAGAGAGAGTTACTAATAGTGAGAGTGAATGCACCCTCTGGGTACCCGGGAGGGCCGAGGGAGCTGACAGCTCGAACCTCCTACAGAAAAGCTCCTGTCAGACTCCCACACTCCCACATGTCCCGGTGGGAAGAGTGGTGGGCCTTGAAAAGATTGGGAAGGGAAGAAATGAAAGAGAGAGCAGGCAGAGGTTACTGGGTATTTTGTTGCTGGCAGGAGGGATAAGAGAAGGGGTGGTTGGAAAGTCACGGAGGTGGTGCTCTAGTGAAAGCTGTGTCTCTTTCGTTCCCTTTTCCTATCATACTTCTCCACCCTGCTTAAATTGATGGAAAAGCGGGAACATCATGACCTACAGGCAAAGAGAGAGGTGAGCAGAGTCAAAATGCATGCTTAAGTGTTCTCTCTTTGTGCTTGGTGTTGGGTTTCTGAGAAAAGAGCCCAGACGGCAGTGGAGAATCAGAGGAACATAAATACTGTATGCTTCAGATTAAATTCTCTGTCTAGTATTGAGCACAGAACTGGCCATGACCTGGTCCCTTTTCCTCAAAATAATATTAGTCAGCACAAAAAATGTCACTCTACACAAATAAAATGGTTAATTATCGTTTACATAATTAACCATTTTATTTTTTTAGCGTGGCAGCAATCAGTTTACAAGTATCTTCCAAAATCAGTTTGTCAGAATATCTTATTTTGTGTTCTGCAGAAGAAAGCAAGTCCTAGAGGTTTGGATTGACCTGAGGGTCAGTAACAGATGGACTATCCTTTAAGAACAGTATCTACTGTAGCTAGCCCTCTCTGTGAATACTGTAAATGTTAACCATGATGTGTTTTGTGGTGGTAACCCATAGTATAGTAGGTTAGAGTTTGGCTCTCAAAGGACTAAAGTTGCTTAGGCTGCATGTTTTGGTGTGTGTGTGTGTGTGTGTGTGTGTGTGTGTGTGTGTGTTTGTGCATTGCACTAGCTATCGTCTTGTCAAGACTCTCTCTCTCTCTCAGAGAGAGAGAGAGAGAGAGAGAGAGCTCAGCTGCTGCAGCTGCAATGGAGTCGTCAGAGAAAGAACAGGCCAGCTCTGTCTGCATCACTGCTCCTGCATGCATGATCGGCTAACCACCTATGTGCCAATCAGTATGTTTTAATTGGGTAAAGGAGGGGAGAATGTTGCCTGTAAGCAATCATACAGAACCGTTCCATCCTCTCCTCCACCGTCTTGCATGCAGTCAGAGTTGTGTGCTCTTCATGGAGTTTGTAAAGACATTTATGCACTCTGGGGGTACTTTAGAAATAAAAAAGAATGTTCATGGTTTTAGACATCAGGCTCTGACAACAAAAGCAACAGTAAGAAACTCTTTTTTTTTAAATGAGACCATGCGATTAGTACATGCTGTTCATGACTGGATAGATATCACATCTCTGTCAAGTTGTACTTTTTCCAGGCAGTTTTTGCAATCTGATCTTATGGCAGTCAGTTTTTTTCTCTATGCTTATAAATTTTTTTCTTTTGTCTTCGGTTTTCCATCTTTTATTATGCCAATGAAATGAGGGAGGGCCTCATCATAGTTTCCTAGTCTGTGTAGCTTTGTTCCAAACTCTAGTGAGCTACTATATCTAAGGACCCTACTGGAAAAACCCACTTAACCCAGCCTAAGAAGGTCTCAGTTGTCCTCTCTGTTGACGAGGATTGGGCACTATTTAGCTGCTCAGGCTGGGAGACCAGCTGGTCACCTAGCTAAACCCTAGCCTGGCCAGGCTGGAAAACCAGCTAGACCAGTGGTTCCCAATTGAGATGGTTCACAACAAATATATAATATATGGTACTGGGTTACAACTGATTACATATAATCTGGATTATGTAATCAGATTCCAAAATGAAATACTTGTAATTAGATTATATGGTGTTAAAATACTGAAAATCAGACTCTTTTTTTTTATTAATTTTTTTTAATTAAAAAAATTTAATAAAATAAAGAATATAATTAAATAATATAATATAATTTCTGTGATAAAGAATTGAATATATTTTCTTTCTCTTTGTATTTTTATATCAATACGGTACAAGATTATTCTATTCAAATCAATGTAACAAATTAAAAATGTCAAAAGTAATCAGGTTGTATTACCTTAAATGTGTAACGTAATGGATTTTGTTACTAAGTAACATTTTTGTCATATAATTTGGAATCAGTAACCAACTACATTTTGCAAGTAACTCTACCTCTATATAATATTTAAAATACGTTTTTATTATATATATTTTTTTAACCCTAATTTGGAGTTGCTGATTTGGAGATTTGTGACCTATTTTTGGTTCTTGACACACCACATGATATCCACTGAGCTAGACCATCTTAACCCGGCTGGGAGACCGTCTCAAACCAGCCAAAACCAGCTGTCTACCTTGCTGAAAACCCATGTAAACAAGCCTAGGCTGGATTTATGGCCTTATATGGTTTAAGCATGTTTTTTTTCCCAGCAGGTTAGGCAACATTTTAAGCCACAATAGGTGAACCCTCTTCCTGAAGTATTACAAAGGATCAATCAGTATCGAGGATCACACCCTTAATAGCTTACCATATTAATGTCAGACTGTTGGAATGAACTAAGCATTAGACAAGGCTGTTAAGCTCTTCTGATGAGTAGCACTATTTGTTTGGCTTGTATGAATGGCTTTTTTAATCAGACTTGCATTTTTATTTAGATGTTCATTTAGAAGGTAGCAGTAAAGAGTAGATAGTGAAGCAGCTTATGTTTTAGAAAAGAGCATGTATTGGTTTAACACACATACTGTTGATTCCATAAACTTGCACTGATGTATGCATATATTCCCTCTCAATATAATGTATTGGCTATAACCTGAGCTTCAAGGACCGTTTGTGAGATTCATTGTAACAAAGTGTTTAGCATAATACACAAACCATGCAGACAGGAAACCTCCCCCAACTGCGCCACTGTCCTCTTTTTCTGGTCCACACCTTCACCCCTGTCTCTTTCCTTTTATCTTCATCCTGTTTTCCTCCTCTTCTGTCGACTGTAATATAAAATAGTCTGTAGTGGGCTTGACACAGCAGAAATGAAGAAATATAACAGGAAATTACAAACTTCATATTATAGCCTTAGCTTATATAACATTACTTTTTGAGGTCTTGCATATTAATGGACCTTGTTTGTGTTGTTGTTTATTATCTGCAATTAAATCTCCAGTTAAGTTAGCTAAGATAGAATTAGTACACTAGAGACATTTAAGCTGATTATCCTATTTGACATTTTAATCAAGTTTTTATAGGGGGCTGTATGCCGTGCTGCCATTCAACTGCAGCACTCTTGTTTTTGGTTCATGTGCCATATGGCTTTTTATTCCAGCTTCTCTTAAGCAATTAACCTTGGAGCTATCATATCAGATTGATCTTATTCAGAGCTTCATTACAGCTTCATTCCACAATACAGAATATCATTTTTACAGAACAGCTTTTTATTCTTTTTATTCTTTAAAAAAAAGGCTGATCAGACAAGAACAATTATGACTATTCAGACCACTGTTGAATGACATTTGAACAAATGGTTTCCCCGTTCTTTGTTGCAGTGTTCTGTGAGTCTCCCTCCTTCCATCTTTTCAATTCATTGAAAAACATATCCACCAGAAAAAATTGAAAAGTGAAGAGAAACTTTACAACATATTTATATACTTTCCCTCAATAGAAGGCCCAGACATGTTGTGCTTCTTTGCAGCAGTGTATTTCAACAGATAAAGCATTCTCTCTTTGGGTTTGAATTGTTATTGTTTTTCTGTGATATTTACCCCCTTAGTTTTTCAGCTCCTTATTAGCATTCAAATAGTGTTTCTTCTACATAAAGTAGAGGCTAATTTATTCAATAATTTATTAATTGGTTAATTAATCTTGTTGAAACAGACGCTTTAGGTTGTAATCCCCCATGCCTTGGGCCTGTCGTAAAAAAAAACAACCTTTCCTTGGATCTAATTTCTTCAAATCCTACTTGTCATTCTTTGTCTTCACATAATTTGATTTTGAGCCTTGTCGTGGCTCAGAATAATGGCGGTCATCAAATAATAGCCAATCCTTTGTGTCAGGAGCATTACTTCTCATCAATCCTGCCCTCCCCTGATAATTTGTTTTATCTATTTTTTTGTATCAGACTTTCTTAGGTGTCACTCCCCCCAAATTAAAATCCTTCTTTCACAATCTACACCACGCTTTCCTCCAGGTCTCTTGGATTGACGGTCATGCTACTGTTTGAGTTTGATGTCGAGTTGGAGTTGGAGTTGGAGGAGTTGTTAGAAGGGAAGGCATGTAGATAGTTGTGCGTTAGGCCGTTGCCGTACTGCTCACTGCTACCCGTGCTGGATGTGCTGGTGGTGGAGGCACAGTGGACAAGCATGCCATGTAGCGACTGGCTACGACGGGTCCAGATGACGCTCAGCCGCTTGGCGTAGCTGTAACACGTGGTGGTGGTGATTTCACCCACATCAAAAGAGCAGCTACGCTTGGTTTTTAGTGCCTGCCTCAAGTCTGAGCCTCCTTCCCTTCCATCATCTCCTTCTTGTGTCAATGCAAGTGAGGCCAAGACCTGTCTGTCTGTGTCTCTCTCTGTGTCTGTCTCCAGAGACTTCCGCAATTTGAGCCTACCAGCTCGCTTTTGTGTAGGCATGGGCAGTGTGTTACTTGGGGAGTAGAAGAGTGTCAATCTCTCACTTTCTGGTGTGAGAGAACTAAAACATTTTTCCCTCACTGCCCTGTCATCCTTATCACATGTGCTATGGTGTGGTTCTGGGCTCTGTTTAGGTTTTGGGAGAGAACTGGGCTTGTGTTTGTCTTTTGTTCTTTGGGCCAAGACTCCGTTTGGCAACGCCACCATCATCATACTGTTGTTTCCGTTCGTCTGGGCGTAAACATCCACCCCTTTGGCTGGCAAGAACTTGCTGGGCCTGTTGGCATCATCCCGACACTCTCCGCATACGCGATGGCGCACCATCATGGCCACGGTGAAGACCAGAAGGGTTACTACCACCACGCCACCCACCATCACTGTCAGTGTGCCGCCCAGGAAGTGAGCGTGCAGAGAACGACATTCTGGATAATCCTCTTTAGTGCTGAACTGGATGCAGCCCAGCACCTTTGTAGTAGCCAAGGAGGAGATGCCATCATCGAAAATGGCCAAGACACACAGGCTGTAGTCTGCTCCTGACACCAAGTTTTTCAGCAGGAAACTATTACTGGTTGGAGGCAGAATTCTGTACCCAAATAGAAAAAGAAGAGAGATTGTATGAGAAATTAAACATTATATTGAGGAGAAATACATCAAGCACAATAAGGTGAGATCAGTACCCTGCAATAAAGGGGATTGAAGAAATTAACAAATTAAGAATAAACTACAGATGTTGAAGATGCAACAATCTGACAAGCAATTAAACCTTTTTACATTAAAGCTGAGAGGGTGCTGACATGCTTCTTGTTTCTTGCCTGAAGGGATCCTGTCCACACTAGTCTTTACAGTCTGCCATAACTGGTCTTTAAAGTACTCTTTAATAGACTTCAGTTTGACTGTGTCCACTGCATTTGCTTTGACTGCTTGGTATATGTGTCTGTAATGAAAATGCTTTGGATGGCTACACATGATTCAAGTATTTAATTCATTTTACTTTGAGAGGCAATTGGCGTTTACTGCAGAAAGGACCTTGAATAATTTTAATCTCTTTTGCTATGATTTCAATAAGCTATTTGCCTCCTTCCTTTTCAGATTCAATAATCTTTTGTTCGAATTCTTAAAATTTTATTAATTTATTTATTTTTTCACTACACCAAATCTTTCCGTGAGAATCATCCTCAATAAAAAGGGCTGTAGTGTTTTGTGCTACACTGTAAGGAATCAAAGACTGTGTTCGCATTCAAGTTGACTTGTCTTATTTTTGAGCTCAATGTGTTACTGCATATCAATGAAACATTTGCATGCTTATCTGCATATAAAATTTCACAAATCTTATGGATCATTTGAATTACAAGCTTCACAGGAAACTATGAAGTTATACTGTTAATGATATGCAAATTATATGCTGTTAATGAAGCCCTTGATTTTATCCATGAATCGTGCTGGGCAATGATTAAAAAAAAAGATTAAAATGTATACATTTTAAGTAGGTTTTTGCAGTATTTTCATCTCCCAAATTGGTCTTCATGTCAACGTCACAGGACGTGACGTTTTCTTGTACTATAGAACATCAATGACTGATTGATTGGCGTCTCATAATTATTCATAAGACTGCGTGTCCTTATCCTGTGAAGACGCCTCGCTTAATTATTCACGGCAGCATGTGTTGTTTTCCTATGACAGGCAATTCCAAATATTGAGACTGCATACAGTAAGTGAGAGATCCATAAATGGGTCAAAATGGGTTTTTGCTTTTGTAAGTGCGTTGCTTCTCTTCTATAGATGAAACGTGATTTGTGAGTGTAACAGGTCTTTACTTTAATCGGTAAAACCGATTAAACAGCTTATAAATCAGCAAAATATGGCTCAAAAGATGTATATGTATATTTTGGATGAAAAGTACAAATGCGAATGGCTGTGCATTTATTTGTACATTAAATTATAGCGTTCACAGTATATATGTGTATTTGTGTAATTTACGTGAGCTTACAAAACCAATGATAATTTATGGATATTTTGTTGCATGCAATGGTAAATTGTAGCATGCTTTTGTGTGAAGCTGTGAAGCTTTTAACTCCATGAGAGCAAAATAAAACTGTCTAAATCAGAAGTCGTTGCTATGTTGTTGATCCCTCTTCCTCCTCCACTCTGCAGCATACCACACCCATTTTTGTAGCATTTTTCAAACCTGTGGTGAGAACTGACTGGTGCTGGTGGGGGTTTTCAAGACCCTTTAAGGTGAAGTATGTAGTTTCTGTGACATCTAGGAGTTACAAAAATAAAGCATATTTTCAAACAACCTTGTAAACGTCCCTTTAGTGTGTCGCGCATCCCCTAAACTTAACCATCACAAACAGCTCTTACGGGTGCAAACTTAGGAATATGTTCGACCTTTTGCTACACTGTGTCATGAGTAAGGATTTGTCCTCTGTCTCAAACGAACGCAAGCATCCCGCTTAAACCCATCCAACGTATTTGCACCGGGCACAACTGTTTAAGGTGGTCTACACTAGACACGTCAAAGTAAACATTAAAAACTGGTACATTTGTCTTTCTGAATGGGTACAGGATGATGCTGTTAGATAGAAGCGTTCATTGTAGCATCCCAAAACTCCATTTTCTTTGACGTGTTAATGACTGGTTTAATCTAAATGCATTGAATTTTGCCTTGCTCTTCTGTAATCAAACCTGTAATCAAATTTTCCTATACTTCACCTTTAATATTAGCTATGTTGACAGAGCTTGTATTAAACTTAGAATTTTTTTTTTTAACTGAGAAACTAAATTGTTTTCTGTGGTTATCGGTAATATGCCTTAAATGTTGTCAATAGAGCTTAACTTGTATTGAATGTGGAGCATTCCTTGAATGCACAAAAATATCTAGGAAAAAGCCTATCTCTGTAGTTTAATAATGCACTCAAGGTGGCTAGTCAACGTGTAGTGTCTGTTCTCTGGCCTAGAGTGGCTTACTGTGTTTACTCTTACAGATTCCTGCATGTTGATAGGAATAGCTGTAGTAACAGGTCCATTATGAAGATGCCTGGCCTCCCACTCATCCTCTTCTCTGCCTGCCATCACTCAGCAACTGCTGCTACTTCTGCTACCCTCACCCCTCTCTCTTTAGTCCATCCTCCTTTATCTATATATATTTCTCTCCTTGTCACACAAACATGCCCCTCACCTTCACCATACATTATTGATCCCAATCCCTGGAAATCCCACTGCTCCTTCCTTTTCTTAAGGCTTCTAAGATATGTTCTTACCATGCCAGAATATGTTCTTGTGTGTGCATGTGCTGTATGCTGCATTTGTAAGCCCCCTTCAGAGTTATTGAGCATTTATAGCTGAAGAGCTCTAGGAAGGTTGCAAAGGAAAAGGTAATATTGTTGATGTGTTGTTTATGCATCCGGATGCTGCTGCACAGTATGCAAAAAGTAATACAACACATCCTGGGATGAGTAGCTGAACACTACCCAGATGATGTATTGCCTCTGTTAAGATTCTGAGGTGTGAAAACAGTGGACACTTAACTATCCCTTGAGAGAACAGGAGCTGAGGTGGCGTCAGATTAAAAATACTAAAATGTCCAAAACTGTAAGCAGATGTATTATGTCTGGAAATGTATTTATACTATAAACCTGCATGCCAAAAGAACATCAAATGTTGAAGTTCTTCACTGAATTTAGTACAAACTATAAAGGTACAGAACTTGGACACTACTACTGTGACTCCTCCCAGCTGTCTTAAGTAGTGTCAGTGTAAAGCCCCACAGCCCTTCCCTTGTGACCTGCCCCATCTCTCCTTCCCTTTCTCCCTCCATTTAGATCCATTTCACTCTTCCTGATTCATTGTGACACCATCTTCAAATGTGTAGGTTTTGCCCTTTTAAAGGTCCATTATGTTTTCCCAAGAGTCAGCAGGTCCTCTCACTCCAATGCTCTGTTTTCTTTACCTCTTCATGACTATAAATAGCTGCCTGTATCTCTTTTAGCCTCATGGCTCAACTTGTATCTTCCATCCGCTTTGGGGCTGTGACTGTTTCCTTTGGCCTTATCCTTTCATCAATATCTGAAGCCTATAATCCATGAACATGAGCACCAAGCATGTTTACATGCATTCACTTGGAATACATGAAAACCAAGCACTGAAAACCAACACATCTTTTTTGTCAAATGTGCTGCCACAATACAAAAAAGCTTACTGTGAGATCAAGATCATGATATCCTTACCTATAAACAAGTGCGTCGTCAGCAGTACTATTGTACTGGATCTGATACATCCACACCAAGAAAGGCGTTGAAGATCGACCCATTTTCCAGCGAATCTGTGCTGAATTGGATGACACACCTAGAACTCCCACCAGGGTTTCTGTTCCTCCGTTACTGCTTCTGCTTCCTCTTTCTCCAGTATCTCCTTTGCCTCCAGTGACATTCCGTACAGTCACCACACCAGGTGCTCCCCTTCAACCCCTCCCCGCCCACTGCTTATATCAGAGGATCCAGGGTCTCTGTGGTTGATAAGGGATATTGTACCATTCCCTCTGTGGGGAAGAGGAATGATCTTCAATTCTACCAGAGCTGTAGATTCCCCTGCAGCATTGATGGCAATGCACGTATAGGTGCCATCATCTCTGGCACGGGTCACCAAAAAATCCAGCGTGCCATTGTAGTATGAACGAATGCGACTGGAGTTGGCCACAATGCGGTCATCTGGTGACACCCAATGAATAACTGGCTCAGGGTCACCAATGGCTCTACATTTAAGTGTGGCTCTTTGTCCTTCCAACACCCACAGCTTGTTGGTATTACGGGTGATCAGTGGTGGCTCACACGTGAACTCTTCCTCTGGGATGGACCAAAAGTAGCGGCCCGCCAGATGAGCAGGTGTGGCACAAGTCTCCATGTCATCTTCCCGAATCAGTCGTCGTAGCCACAACAGCTCACAGTTGCAGTGCAGGGGATTCCCACCAAAGTTAAGGCTGATTATAGAATTGTATGGTGTTGGACTGACAACACCAATCTGGGATCTGGAAAACAATGGATCAGGGGGAAGAGTCTGCAGTCTGTTTGAGGTCATATCCAGTCGAGACAGTTTAAAGAGCTCACCAAAAGAACCCTCTGCAATCTGGTCTATTAGATTGTGATCTAGATTTAAGGTGTGCAGGCTAGCCATATTCTGTATAGATTCCCAAGGAACCCTGCGAAGGTTGTTGTAGGAAAGGTCCAGATCTTCAAGAGTCATTAGGAAGTCATCAAAAGCATCTGCTGAAACATCCGTGAGCTGGTTGTTGTTGATGATGAGATGCTGAAGGTTAACAAGTCCTGTCAGATCCTGAGGTCCCACCATTGTGAGACGGTTGGTGTCCAGGTGAAGTGAACGCAAGCTCTCCAGATCAGCAAATGCCAGTGGTTTTAGAGCATGGATGGTGTTGCGTGACAATGTCAGGTCAACTAGTCCTGTCATATTGGCAAAGTCTGCACCTCCCACTTCCAGGATGTAGTTGTCAGCCAGACGAAGCTCCACAGTGCGGCGATCAATGTTCGGTGGCACAAAAAGCAGACCTTTATTCACACAGAGTGTGCTTAGAGACTCAGATAAGTTCCGACACACACAGTGGATGGGGCAGATGGACACCATGCCCCATGTCTCCCCTGCCAACACACCTTGCTGTGGAACGGACAATACAAAGCCTAGGAGACCCAGCCAGAAAATTGTTGATTGTGGCATGGGACAGGGGCGGACGCTTATTGTGCTGAAAGAGTTTGATGAAGCAGGATGTCTCCTTGACTGGATCCATTTTGAGTTGTCCTGTTCTTGCAACTGATCGGTTCCTCTAGATGTACTCCCAGGTTCTGTGTGTGGCATGGTAACCAGGTTGTCCACAGACCTGTGTAAAGAGAACGAACATTAGTGGATTAAAGTTATAACTTGAACTGGAGAAAATTAAGGACTTTTCGTCTCCCTCAATCCAGGGACTGCTTTACCATTCACTAATTCCCTGCACAAATGCGGTTATCCACTGAGACTTCGCTTCATCCAACAGTGTATCAAAGAAGAGCTAATCGTGAGCCAATCTACCATTGGCAATATCCATTGGTTTAGATTAATGATCTACCTGGAATCCTTTGTCAGTTGTTTGGATTTTAATGCATTTATCATGTGCCCAGCAAGTGCAGCAAGAACCTTAAACTTTTCCCCTGTTTTGTGAGCGAAAGAGAGACTCGATTTGGCTGCCAGGGACAAGCCCCAAGATGATCAGTCACATTCTAAGTGATGAATGCCTTGGCTGTCTTCTCATCGCAGATGTGAGATTATGTGGCTGTTGTTATGGCTGTGTGTGCAGACAAAGTGTATCTATTTACCCAAGTCTTATGTCCTTCTGTTTGTTCTCCTCTCTGCTGCTCCCTGCTCTCCTACAGGGGTCTGATTACTCCATTAACCTGATACATAACTGTCTGTGTGTGTCTGCTCTGTCGAACACATGGGTAGAAACAATCCAACCAGTGCAAGCAGACTAGGGACCGACACAAGCGGCAACGAGTGTGTAAATTAAGTTTAATTGCTTTCACAAGAGTGAAGACCTGTGTTATCTAATGCACTATTGTAGATGAACATGTGCAAATGCTTGACTTGGTTTAATTAATCCATTAGTCACCATCAACAAATAGGTGTTATGCTGCGATGGTGGTATGATAATGCTTCTATTTGTTGTTTATGTGTTTTTGGCCTGTTCAATTCGGTCTTACATAATAGGAAAGTGAGAACGGGTGAGATGAAGAGATACGATGGGGCAGCATAGAGAGTAGTTATAGTCTATAAATAACCATGTGCAATTGGCTCAAAGCTGTATGTGTGCAAAATTGCTATAAAGAATGAATACCCAGTGGGATTTAGATTCATTGTGCTGAATCTGGAATTGCACACTGTAAATATTCTGCAAACAATTGACAAACCTCATGAGGTTCTACCTGCCAGCAGTAGGTTAGTTTTGTGCAGAGAGGGAAAGGAGAAAATTACAAGCAAAAAATCCTGTAATTTTTCATACCTGTTGTGTCTATTCTGTTTCAAGATTTAAAATGGTTTCCAATCCTTTCAGTTCTGTTATAGACAAACTGCCCTGCTAGTCCTATTATTGCTTCAGATGACAATACAGAAGTGACACTGTAAATACTGTAAATATTAAGGTGTGCTGAGGGTTGATATGTTCCTCATAGTTAATAATTAAAATCACAATGATTTAAATTTGATCTGTGCATGGTCAAATGGATGAATTACTGTCATGTCATATGACTGTCTTGCCGTTCTTTTCTTCACCATGAGTCACCCCGTTTCCATAATCTTCTGTGAACCTCAGTTAAAAGGAAGTTGGTCTGGATTTTTTTTCTTTTTTGATTTTCAGAATTTCCTATGTTTAAGGAAATGCCTCCAAATTCTCCTTCACTTAAGATCTTTTTTAAATTCTAAATTTTAAATTCTAAATTTCTTTTTTATTCTATTCACAAAGGTGCTTCCAGTAGCAAGTGTTTCCATTCCATTTAATCACAGAGTGAACTGCCAAAAGAAACACAAACCCCTCTTCATAAATATTTAACCAATATTAAAAGCTCCCATTATTTAAAAAAAAAAAAAAGGAAAGGAAAAAAAAAACATCACATCAGTTTATTTTTTATTCTCTCTTTTTTTTGCGTAGACTTTTAGCTCAGATACCATATCTTAAAGTGGAAAGCGTGTGGTAAAGCAAAGACATTCATGTCTGTTTGCTGATGTCGGCGTCTTATACTATTGAGGATCCTAAATTAATTGATTCTTCCTGTAAACTGGCGCATTAAAGCAAATAATCCAATTAGACCTGCTTTCAAGCAGACCCTGTGGGTCTGACTGAGCCAAATTTGTCTGTGTATGTGTGTGCACGCACTCTTGTCTAGATGGACTCTAGGTATAAACAATAATTTACACTGCACAATTTCCTCCTTATTGTTTTCTCTCTTATCCACCCTGAACTGTTAGTCTTTTTACTCTGTTCTAACTAACTCCAAATATATGTTTCCACTCCTTCTCAGCTTCTTAAATATCTAAAGGGTAAAGAAAAACATATACCAACCTTTTTTTATTTCCAAATTCCTGCTTGCGTCCATCCGAGAGAACTGCTACTCTTTCCAGGTGTCCCTTTCCCTCTACATCTCAGGTTTCTCCAAGAGGGATTTTGAGTAGCATCCTCACACCTCGTTTATCTCCCGACAGCTTCTTTTGTTTTTACTTTTGCAAACGGTCCCAGGAAACCCTGCCCACAAAGTAGGCAACCATTACCTACAGCCTCGAAGAACCTTTATATAACAGTGCTGTTGAGTCCCAGCTGATGTTGCTTTTTTGACATCGATCAATGTCTTGTTTTTTTTTTTTTGGTCCTGCTCTGTATTCTTGAACTGCGCGAGTCTGTGATTTGTTGGTTTTGATGCAGGGAGCAAGCCGATGTGAGTGCGAGCATTTGCGACTGCAATGTGTCTGCTACAGCAAGGGCAGAGTGAGCGGGAGGGAGGGAAGAGAGAACGAGAGAGAGAGAGAGAGAGAGAGAGAGAGAGAGAGAGAGAGAGAGAGAGAGGAGGGTGGGGGAGAAAGCGACGGAGGGGAGAGTGGTGAGCCTGAAGCAGACTTGGCTCTCGGTATGAGGGGAGAGACGAAATGCAAGGGTAAAAATGGCAGAATGAGAGTGCATTGGCAGACTGGGGTGTGAGGTTGGATGTGGAGAGGAATTGCCCAAAGCTCTATCACTCTGACAGTACATTTTTAACAGCAGGACATCATCTGTTAGCAGACACACTAAGAACTTTTGTCACAAATTCTCCCATAGAGTGGATTTCCACCTTATGTAAATGCCAATTTATTGTATATCATTGAAAACGGATACTGAAAGAGCAGCTGATGTTGAGAAATCTGTTTTTAGAAATACAACTTTGAATTCTGGTGGTGATTCTGATGCCTTTGACAGGATATGACATGGGTCCACCTCACCCCTAAAACAGCATAGTCGACTACATAGTCGAAATTTCTTTTTGGTAGTATAATATTTTTTTAAAAACAGTAAAAATAAGCAAAACACTTGTTCAATGATGTTTAATTTGTTAACATTAGTTAATGCATTGGTTATTATAAACTAATAATGGGTAAGTTTTATCAGTCTAGGTTAATGTTAAAAATATACAGGTCCTTCTCAAAAAAATTAGCATATTGTGATAAAAGTTCATTATTTTCCATAAATTAATGATAAAAATTAAACTTTCACAATTTTAGATTCATTGCACACCAACTGAAATATTTCAGGTCTTTTATTGTTTTAATACTGATGATTTTTGCATTCAGCTCATGAAAACCCAAAATTCCTATCTCAAACAATTAGCATATTTCATCTGACAATAAAGAAAAGTGTTTTGAATACAAAAAAAGTCAACCTTCAAATAATTATGTTCAGTTATGCACTCAATATTTGGTCGGGAATCCTTTTGCAGAAATGACGTGTTCCGTGGCATGGAGGCAATCAGCCTGTGGCACTGCTGAGGTGTTATGGAGGCCCAGGATGCTTCGATAGCGGCCTTAAGCTCATCCAGAGTTTTGGGTCTTGCGTCTCTCAACTTTCTCTTCACAATATCCCACAGATTCTCTATGGGGTTCAGGTCAGGAGAGTTGGCAGGCCAATTGAGCACAGTAATACCTTGGTCAGTAAACCATTTACCAGTGGTTTTGGCACTGTGAGCAGGTGCCAGGTCGTGCCAGATCTCCATAAAGCTTTTCAGCAGATGGAAGCATGAAAGTGCTCCAAAATCTCCTGATAGCTAGCTGCATTGACCCTCCCCTTGATAAAACACAGTGGACCAACACCAGCAGCTGACATGGCACCCCAGACCATCACTGACTGAAAATTTGAGTGACAGTCCAGTGCTGCTTCTCTGTAGCCCAGGTCAGGCGCTTCTGCCGCTGTGTCTGGTTCAAAAGTGGCTTGACCTGGGGAATGCGGCACCTGTAACCCATTTCCTGCACACGCCTGTGCACGGTGGCTCTGGATGTTTCTACTCCAGACTCAGTCCACTGCTTCCGCAGGTCCCCAAGGTCTGGAATCGGTCCTTCTCACAATCTTCCTCAGGGTCCGGTCACCTCTTCTCGATGTGCGTTTTTGCCACACTTTTTCCTTCCCACAGACTTCCCACTGAGGTGCCTTGATACAGCACTCTGGGAACAGCCTATTCGTTCAGAAATGTCTTTCTGTGTCTTACCCTCTCGCTTGAGGGTGTCAATGATGGCCTTCTGGACAGCAGTCAGGTCGGCAGTCTTACCCATGATTGCGGTTTTGAGTAATGAACCAGGCTGGGAGTTTTTAAAAGCCTCAGGAATCTTTTGCAGGTGTTTAGAGTTAATTAGTTGATTCAGATGATTAGGTTAATAGCTCGTTTAGAGAACCTTTTCATGATATGCACATTTTTTGAGATAAGAATTTTGGGTTTTCATGAGCTGTATGCCAAAATCATCAGTATTAAAACAATAAAAGACCTGAAATATTTCAGTTGGTGTGCAATGAATCTAAAATATATGAAAGTTTAATTTTTATCATTACATTATGGAAAATAATGAACTTTTATCACAATATGCTATTTTTTTTAGAAGGACCTGTATTAAGAACTTTGTTGTTAATCAATGTTTATTCATTATATATGGACTATTGTTAATGTGTACAACTGGAAATGTAAAAAATTAGTATACACTACTGTTTAAAAGTTTGGGATTGGTAAAATTTCTTTAATGTTTTTGAAAGAAGCCTCTTAGACTGCATTTATTTGATCCAAAAATACAGTAAAACAGATATATTATGAGATATAACATTTTATAAAAAATATATATTATTTTAATTCAAAAGCCATTACTCCAGTCTTTAGTGTCACAAGATCCTTCAGAAATGCTGTTTAATATTTTTGTGGAAATAGGGATACTTTGGATTTTTTGGTGAATAGAAAGTTCAGAAGAACAGCATTTATTTGAATTTTTTTTTTTTTAATATTTTGTAAAATTATAAATGTGACACTTCACTGTCACTTTTGATAAATTTAATGCATCCGTGCTGAATCATTTTATTAATATCCTTAAAAAACGAACTACTACTATGATTGGATAAAAGTTTTGCATATTATAATGAGTTTCGACTCCCCCGTCAGTACATGTGGGGAATTGTTTTGAAAACTTTCATTGGTGAAAAAAGGCATCCGGAATGCTTTGCCTACAAGCCCTTTTCAAAATGTCTTAATCAGACAAACACAATGATTTATCCACACCCAATTAATTGGAATGTTATTTTTTATTACTTGGCCCTCCTAATTGTTGGATATAACCAGGAACTACACACACACACACACACAAGCCAAGTACGTGCATCAGCAAAACTTCACTGCAGACAAATCAGCATGTTCAAAACTTCTGCAATTTGTATTTTTCTTTCAAATATCAAGTTAAGAGAGTGAACAACGCACATCATCATGAAAGAAATGTAATTTCACTATTTAAGATAGCCCGTCAGGCAGGCCGATGATACATTTTTGTAGGCCAACTGGAAAACACATTAGCACACTAGCGATTTTGCGAGCCCTGCCTCATACATGTCATACATGAATAGCAGGACAATGAACCAACAACACCTCAAATACAAAGGATACTCCAGCCTGTGACAGCATGCCAAGTTATTGTTAATTATGTTTAGTTAGACACATACTCATAATCAGTAGATATCAAACGATCTGTATCAATGCAATACTGTCACATATAAAAACACATATATGTGTTTTACTCACCTAAGTAAGTTGAATCATTCCTGTCAGATCCAATATAGAAGTCACAACATTGTTTTTTAATCTCATTCTATCTGCAAATCCAGTCTCGTTTACAAACAAATCCTCTGTGAAATGAAGTGAACAAACATCTTACCCATGTGAGCTGGAACTTCATTAAAAATAAAGTTCAACTGCATTCCTAATATTGGAAACTGAAGGAAGCTTATGCAGCAAATGTGTTTTTCCACAACCACTGCACACTATTTTGTAATCTATAACGGCATGTTTATTGGTTTAGCGCCACGTAGGCCTATGTTATTTATATTACATGTCATGCACAAATCGATGGGTGGGACTTTAGAGTTTGGCATTCTTCTTCTTCTGTTGAGGTGGTGTTTCGCTGCTCTCTGATGTCACAGGGAAGCTAATTTGCAGATCTCTCGTTTGATGAGCCAGCTGTCAATTAAAGGTTTTATTTGACTAACAAGGAACTTTTCGGCTCTGAAATTTACAGGATATTCTTATATTATATGATGACCGATATTTTATTTTCTATATTATAAATATATATAATATATATTTGTATATTATGATATATCAAAAGCTCAAGTAAAAGATTCAATGACCCCTTTAATAATGTTAACAAATCTAATCTTATTGTTGAGTGTTTTTAAAATTTGTGTCTTGGTCCAGTGGTATGACTATTGCTGTTGATACAAGCGGTCAGGGGTTCACAGGGGTTCACTGTCTCTACTAAATCATGAGAGAGTTGTTCTTATAAGCTGAGCTGTTTAATCATCTTATGAGCGTGAGGCTAATAAAGCTTTAGACAGCCAGAAAAGTAGAGAAGGAGCCAAAGATGTTCAGTCCAAGTTGCACTCAGTTTTTCTCATGTTCTATCTCTGATTCTCATATTCTTTGTTTTTCTGGGCTCTGTGAATTTAGGTGAGCGTGAGTCACTCACAGTCTTTATGCGGGTCTATATATAGAGGCCCAGGAACAGCTAAGCGGACCGCACGCAACATTGCCAGCGGCCCGCTATAGCCCAGCTTCACACACTTGGAGCATGTAACCGGTGGGCTCAGAGTCGGCTAAACCTCACTGCGGCTGACGTATCAGACTCAAGAATTTGGCTGGCGAGCCAGAATCAGTCTTGGTTCAGTAAAATCATGTCTCTATGCGGCATTTGACTATAACAAATCATGAATAATACATTTAAGTACCATAAGACAAATATGAATGATTCATGTGTGTATGTACGTTGCACCTGCATAAAGAAAGAGACTGCAACTGCTGGATCTAAACCACAACTAATTGCTGTGAAAAGAGTGATGCTTGCACCCCAGGGAAAATTAAACGGGTTACTGTAACATATAAGAGAGAATGTGCAACCTAAAATATTAGGGCTGTAACACATTTGGTTAAAAACAAAGAATATGTGTGTTTTGACAGTTAATTCGGATACTCGTAGTAAAATATAAATTTATTCAAAAGTTTGGGGTCACTAAAATGTTTTTTTTTTTAAAGAAATTAATACTTCTTTTTTTTCAAAGATGCATTAAAATGATTAAAAGTGATAGTAAAGACATTTGTTGCAAAAAAAAGTCTATGTAAAACAAAATTCTGCTATAAAAATGCTGAACTTTCTCTTCATCAACAGAAACAATGGGGGAAAAAATGGACTTAGGTATCCAGAAAAATATTAATCACCGCAACAACATTGATAAAAATACATATTTTTGAGCACCAAAATCAGCATTTTAGAATGATTTCTGATTGGAGTAATGGAAACTGAATATTCAGCTTTGCCATCACAGGAATAAATTACATTTTAACATAAATTAAAATAGGAAACGAATATTTTAAATTATAATATTTCACAGTATTACTGTATATATTTTTATCAAATAAATGCAGCCCACAAGAAATAAATGGTGAGCACAAGAAACTTCTTTCCAAAAGATTTACATATATACACTATATTGTAAAACATGCATCAAAACGTCCAGTAAATGTGTGATGAAAATATGCAATATTTTAATAACATAACAATCACTTGCTATGTTTCCATCACCCGGTTTTTATGCGGCATTTTGAAGTATCGCATTAGAAACGAGTGATGGAAACGCAAAAAAAATCCTTAATTCGCAAAAAAGTTTTTACACTCACTTGAGGTTTTTTTTTTTTACTTGTGCAAAAAACAGTTAAGGTGAATAATGGGAGATGGAAATGCATTTGCCAAATAAATTCTGACGTAGCGAGCATTAAACTCACATGACTAACTGTCTGTTTCCCCCGATGGGGACTTTCTAAAACACTTAATGTACTAATTGTACTGTAAATGTACTAAAAAGTGATATTAAAAGACCAAACTCAGAAAAAAAAAATCTAAGAAAGAATACTATGTGCAGAAATGCAGATGAGCCCAGAATATGACAAAAAGACTTTGTGTCACTGTGTGTCTTTTTGTCATATTCTGGGCTCATCTGCATTTCTGCACATAGTATACTTTCTTAGAATTTTGTTTTCAGGTGAGAGAGCTTGTTGGAAAAAGTTCTAAGTGTGACTACGATTAGTTTTTTGCAAATCACTAAACCTGTCTGTGTTTTATTACTAATAATGTATAACATATTCTTTATATGGTCTATTAAGTCTCGTTATAAGTGTTTTCTTGGTTTTCTATCGGAGGAAAACGCTTAACGTAAAATATTGCGTTTTCTCATCTGCTTTTCTATACATAGTATGCTTTTTATTAGTTTGGTGTTTACCGAGTTTGGCATTTAATACCAATTTCTTAAGCCACATTAAGAGTTTTTCACATTAAGGTTAAGCTGTCAGAGTTTTATTTACTGTTGGTTACTAGGTTACCAATACTACCTTCATCCGCTCGAACAACTTGATAGAAACACACCTCATTTGTATTTGTTGTTTTTTTTGCAAACTTTGAAAAGATTCACTTCATATGTTTGGATGATAACCCAGCTACTGCTTCAATGTGAGAACTTAATCTTATGTATTTCCCAAATAAATGTTTGCTGCTGGTGCCCTTCTCATTCACATTTGTACAAATTGTGATGTATTTTGCTCATGGGTGGTATTTTGTACTGATTGAGGTTTGAAAGATGAGAATTAAAATAATACAAATGTCTTGAATTTAGTTAATGCCCCATGTGGATTTTGTTTATGAATAAATTTGTTAGGTTTTTCTCATTCGTTTCTCAGTCGATTGCCCTCGGAATTGTCAAAACTTGTGGAAGACCTCATTATAATAATGATAGGTTTTATAGTATTAATTTGATGTAATGTGAATATAAAGTGTATTAAAAGGAACACGTTTCTAGTTTGATTTTGTTTAAAGCATATTTGAGCCTTTCTAATGAGGCTGTAGAGACACAGAAGGTTGGGAAACAGAGTCAAAAGCACAGTGGACTTGAGATATTTCAGCACCACTGACAGCTCCAAACTCTGAGCTAGTCAAATATGTGAGACTATGTGGTGATATTGCCATCTGCACTTCCATCTGTCTTTTTATACAGGTCCCATGGTTGGATGGTTGGCATTGTAACTGCTCATTTGAACCCTGCTTTCTTCTGTATGGCTGCTCCTTATTCTAAATGTAATAATCCAGACAGGTAGCATTAAAATATGCATCTATACATCTCTGTGCTTAATTGTTGAAATTCCAGTGTTTTCTCTCTGTTTTGCTCTCTTCCCTAACTTCATTCAGCAATTGTGGAGAGCTTGTGGGCATTGAATTGTTTCCGGCAATAGCCAGTGGTTTACCATTATATGACACTGCCCGATCAAAGCAATGTAAAAAGACATTTCCTTCACCAGCAAAGAGAAACCTCTTCATTATTGTGGATTTATGTGCATGCTCTTCAGCATCCTATGGTTATTTTTATTGAACATGTGGACAGGATGTGGTTATAGAATCATGTTGTTGAAAGTCCCTTGTTGGCCCTGCTTTCACAAAAAAAACTTATAAGACTGGATAAAATAAATGCTTTCTTAATTTTCTTTCGTTTTTAAGTTGTTTTGCTCAAGGCAATGTTGTGCCATAAAAAGTGAATCAAGAAATGTAAGCGTTGATTTGCATAGCCAACCATGGAAACAAACACATTGATCTATTTTTAATGCATTATAAATTTTACATTAGAAACCAAGTTTTTTATTTACTTGTTGTCTTCAGAAAACATTGTACAATTGCACAGCCTTCTTGGAAATACTAGTGTAGTTATCTACATAATGTGACAGGATTCTAATAATAAGGCTTAGTTCATGGCTATAATGCAGAAATATTAAGATTAGCTTCATGTTGATGTTATGGCCACTTCATGGAAACGATTCATGAATTAGGCGTTGTCTTTCGGTACAGCATGTCAAATTTGGCTGGAGGCAACTTGATACCATAGAGCAGTGGTTTTCAAACCTGTCCTGGAGGACCATCAGCCCTGCATATTTTGTATGTCTCCCTATATCAGACACACCCATTTCAGGTCTTGCAGTCTCTAGCAACGAGCTGATGAGTTGAAGCAGGTGTGATAGATGAGGGAGACACACAAAATGTGCAGGCCTGGTGGTCCTCCAGGACAGGTTTGAAAACCACTGCCATAGAAGGTTAAACTTGCTGCCTGTCAGCTACAGTGGTCACAATGGTTTTTCACTACAGGTGTGTGCATCTTATTGTACGAGTAAATTCCGTAGCTTCTGGCCCTTTTTTCCTACAGCTATACATTTTCTGAGCTCAACATTAGGGACTTCTGAGTCTCCTGCATTATGCCTGGGTGTCTGTGAGAATTATGTATGTGAGGCATGATGTAAATGCTCTTCGCTAAAAGCTTGGACACACTTGACTGAATTTAAATTTGTATTTCAGTTTTATAACTATAGAATTTTTTTTTGTCATGCTGGTTGAAAGTCTCCTCATATTCTTATAGCAATCTATGTTATGCATTTAACTTGATTGTGAATTTGGAAATGTATGAGTTGGACAAAACAATGAAGGAAAGCCAATAATTGTCCAGAACATGGGTTCTCAACTCTGGTCCTCAATGTCCATTTTCCTGCAGAGTTTAGCTCCAACCCTAACGAAACACACCTGAACAAGCTAATCAAGGCCTTCAGGATTACTAGAAGGCTACAGGGCAATTGAGTTCGATCAGTGTTGGAGATAAACTCTGCAGGATGGGGATTTCAAGAGCCAGAGTTGAGAACCCCTGGTCCAGAATATATGGGAACCCATTCAATACGGTTTAAAAACGAATCCCTGCATGCACCTCTTGAAGCTGCAAATCTAGAAAGGGTGGCACTTCAAATATACATGAACATAAAAAAAAACATATATTCCAATAATTTTGTTTTCTTTTCATAGTTTTGATGACTTCACTATTATTATAAAATGTTGAAAATCGTAATAATACAGAATGAGTAGATGTGTGAAATTTCTTTGACCTGGTATTAACCACTTTATTTTTCAACAGAAGGATACTAAGAATAAAGTGCATTATACAGTAAAACTATTTGCACAACAACAACAACCAGCTTGTTTATGATTATTATAATAAATAAAAATATAACAAAAATTGATAAAAATAAGGTGAAAATAATGCAGCGGAATGCAAACAGTTTTGTTTTTTTGTTTGTTTGTTTTTTGTTTTTGAGAGGAATAATGTAAAAGTTTGGAATGAGCAGGAATTTGGAATGAGGAAGAATCCTGCTGTCAGAAGAATCTGGGTCAGAGTGCTGGCGGATTAGAACTGACTCTTTCCAACTCTCAATTCTTGGGAGAAGATTTGGCCTCTCTTTTGGTTTTTTTGTCTTCCTCATCCTTGATATTTCCTTCACTTTTTTTTAAGGTCTCTGCTAAACCCTTCTGTAGGGAAACATTGTGTGATGCGTATGTGGCAGGGATGCAAATGTCAAGCGGCAAAACTATAAGCTTCAATTAACACTTTGTTGATTCTGTGAGTCTCTCACATCTGCTCCCTCTCTATGGAGTTTCCACTGAGTCTTTTATTGTTCAATCAATGACACTGTGTTTGAGAGTAAATCAAATGATTTTGCTGTTTAGGAAAAATAAAAGATTGCAAAAAAGTCTCCTTAATGCTCAAAAATACAGAATTTCATAACAAAAGTCTTTGCAGTAAGTGTAAATCTTTGAAAATCTTTATTTTTCTTTGTGCACTTCAAACACTTGGCATCACAAACCCACAAATTGGCCTCTCTTTTCGGTTGTCTTTTTCTTTTCTTTTTTTTCAGGTCTAAATCTTTTGCTTGCGAGTTGAAAAGTTTTGCTTCCGAGTGAAGCTGCGTCTCAGTAGGCGGTCTCTCCCCACCAGGATGAAAGGCCTTTTTCTATTTCTCACTCTTGATTGAAGTGACAGGTTGACCATGCCCACTACGCTTTGCGCACTGCAAAGAATTTTGTTATCAACTTCCTTATATTTGAGGCTTTTTGAAGTGTTTTGGCTTTTAGTATGAATATTTTAGCCTTAAGGTCCTTGCACACCGAGTCAGAAATTCTTGTCCAAAATTTTTGCATGTTAAAAAAAGCGACCTCACGTTGTGTCAATGATGTTTACACAATATGCCTCGGACACTTTCGTCCGTCATAAAAACATTCGGATCGGGTTTGATTTTCTGTGTTTTTCACATATGTAGCAAGCATTTTGAGAGCGGTTTTGACAATTCAGAGCCACCGGATGACAGATATGAAAAAATGCATACGAAAATTTCTGACTGTGTGCAAAGACCTTTGCTGTTATCTCTCACTTCCGCCAATATGGTTTAATTATTTTGATGACATCCCTCTCCACTTCAGCTTCTCATCAGATTTGCTGTCCAATCAAATGCTCTCTAGAATCTAAAGTGTCCCGCCCCCTACACTAGAAGGTTGCTTTCACACTAGCACTTTTGGTGCGCACCCGGTTTCGATTGACATCAGAGTTCGGTTTGTTTGGATGATGTGAACACTGTCTTCCGAACTCGGGTGCACACCCACAGACTGTACCCGAGTCCACTTAAAAAGGTGGTCTGTGGTTCGGTTCATGTGAACTCCGGTTACGGTTCACTGCTGATGTGAATGCAGTCGTATTTGAGATTTGACTGGCGCAGAGATTTAACAATTTCCAAAATTCACAAAATGTTTTTATCTAACAAAATATGCTCAATTCCATATTTGTTGGCATTTAGACTTTCAAAAACACTGCAGTGAAAAAAACGTTGCCTTCCCACTTGCCACACATAAAGCGAGGCATGCACCTTTGGGCACGGCCGAGTAGCTTTTACAAGATTATATATATATGAAAAAGATCATATTATGTAGACCTATCTGCGTTTGTTTGGCCCTCGGTGCGCCATTTAATCCAAATGGTTCGATTTTATTCAAATTGAGGATTTTGTTTGAGGACTTTCACACTTTTTACGGTGTATGACAGCCATATAAAGCTTCATTTTAAAACCTCAATAGAAGCTTCGAATGTAAATATGACATGACAAAGATTTCATTCGGTGCAGTCTAGTACAAAAGGTCAGAATGACCGCTATGGCCACTCTAGTAGTTATTGAATTCTGGTAGTTCTAGTGTTAAACACAGTATGTTTGATTGAATATAAAATACACAATGGAAACTTCATACCTCTCCAACTCTCTATGTCTCCAACCATCTTCCGATTTTATACGCTTTCTTTCATGTCTATCTGAATCTTTATAATTTCCCCTCTTCTGGCTGCCATCAGAGTCCAGTATCGACAGTCTGGCTAATGGATTCTGGAAATTTCTTCTCATTCAGCCGTGTCAGCTCAGAGCGCTGCAGGAACGCATGCATGTAACAGACTATATAGAGAATGCAGGACTTCAAATGTATTGTGTTTCAGCTCATGATATGAAGTTGTGTCTCTGTGCTGTAACAGTGAGCAATGGCTTACTCAGTGACCCTAGCCCAATTTGCACACACTCAAAGGCAGGTTTGATAGTGATGGACGGGAGTATTGAGTGTTTGGATAATGGTATTGATTTTAGAACTGCCTACCAAATGGCCCCATCTGCCCTGTGTAGGACCATTAGCACCTACAGTAAGCTCAGCGTGTGTGTGTGTGTGTGTGTGTGTGAGCACAGTCTTGGATTGGTCTTCATCTCTCAAGAGCTGCCCACTTTAGGCTCTCTGCAGCTCTCAGCTCATCAGTTCCTCAAAACTTGTTAAAAATGTATTTGTCTGTTCTCTTTTCTCTCCCCAGACAAACATCCCGTTCCTCCAGAATGTGCTGAGCAATAATCAGTTCCTGAATGGGACGGTAGATACTCAGTTCATAGACGAGAATCCAGATCTTTTCAATCTCAAACCGGTGCAGAACCGAGCACAGAAACTGCTTCACTATCTAGGTAACCTTTTTTTGAACAAATGATTCAATGAACAGAATGTTGTTTTGTGATATTTCTTATTTTGTATTTATTGATTGATTTCCTGAGTGGTATCAGTTTTTTCAGTGTTGGAAATTAATTTTTCGCCAAGAGGCATTTCCTCCCCTAGAATTGATTTTCAGAGGCATTTATACCTTTATGAGGTTTTTTTTCTAAGCATAAAACACACAGCATGGTGTCGATTTGTGTCAAATTCCTCAATTGAATTATTTAATTACATTCTCAATATGACCAATTATGGCTGTTAAATATAAAATCAGATCAAGTAATGCACAAGATGTCATGACACAATAAACACCCTGCAAGAGCATTTATTACACTAATTGTAATTGTAACACATTACTTAATAGACAAACAATAGAATATAATCTATAAATATATCAATCAAAATCAATAGAGTGTATGAGGGTAATTTTTGACCACACATTGATAATACCTGGGCCTTTTTCCCACTTTTTGCCTTGATCGTAATTTCTTTGTGTAAAATTATAAACATTATGACATTATAAATATTACAAAACAGCTCAGCGTTTCCATTATGAATGTTTAATATCAGTACAAGTAATAAAAAGAGAATTGTTCAGATTTATGTACTGCTATATTTATGTACTGCAAAATGTTGGTGTCATTAAGATTTTTTTTTTTTTTAAGAAATTAATACTTTTATTCAGCAAGGATGCAATAAATTGATCAAACTTGACTGCACAGACATTTAATGTTACAAAAATAATTAATAAGAAATGAGCAGCAAATCAGCATATTAGAAAGATTTCTGACACTGAAGACTAGAGTAATTGCTGCTGAAAATTCAGCTTTGCTGTCACAGGAATAAATGAAATGTTAAAGTATATTTAAAAAGAAAAGAGTTATTCTACTATGTAATAATATTTCCCAACATTCCAGTTTTTACTGTATTTTTGATCAAATAAATGCAGCCTTGGTGAGACTTGTGAAAATCCTACAGAACTGTAAACTTTTCAATGGTAATGTACATTTGAACACCCGTGTACTTTTCACCATCCCTGCTCTTTCTCAGCAGCCCTTTTGAGTTTCGAGTCAAGTCAAGAGCCAAAACCTTTAAAGTAACGTGGGCTGCACAGTTTCCAGTCCACTTGACCCATCCACTCACTGTATTATACCAGCAGAGGTGGATTTGAAGCAGTTTGGGCTATTTGTGTGTGATTGCTTTTCCTTGTCATTCAGGGCATGTTATGGTGAACGGCCCGACTACTCCAATACCTGTCAAGGCTAAGCCTTCCCCCATTGATCCAGTCATCCCACCAGTACCCCTCGGTAAGAAACGCACACACTTACCTTATCTTACATTCACACTGTCAGTTTCTCACACTACAGACTCCATATAAGCTGCCTTTGCACTTGGTTGTGGTGATATTTCATTGATATTTCACTGCAGAAGCCATGTTGTAAAGTATGTTTACGTCTTACAGAAGGGGGACGTAATTCATCCCACTGTCTTTCATGAAGTTACTCCTGTCTATTTTATGAATCTACACTTGGAGGAACATAAAATCAAGGCATTTGTTTAGAAAAAAGCCCCTCCACCATGTTTTCATTCACTTTTTACTTCCATCTTGTGCGGATTTGTTTGGACATGTGCCAAGAGTGAAAAACAATTGTTGTGCTCTGGAAAAACTATTTCATTCTTTCTGGGTAATATGTCTATTGAGATGCATGTTGTTGTGCGTTTGTGTCTGTATGTGAATAATAGCTCTGTTAAAAATTGTGTTTTTTTTGTAGTCCTACGCAGTGTGGTGTTTGTGATAATGTCTGTATTATTAATTGGCCGTGTGTTTGTGTGTATGCACTCTGCAGGTGAGCCTCCAGTGGGTTTCAGGGATGTGTTGCTGAGAGAGGGCCCAGATGGTTTTGCGAAGGCGGTGCGTGCCCACCAGGGTCTGCTGCTTATGGACACTACGTTCAGAGACGCCCACCAGTCCCTCCTGGCCACTCGTGTACGCACTCACGACCTTAAACGGATCGCGCCTTTTGTGGCTCACAACTTCAACAATCTCTTCAGCGTGGAGAACTGGGGAGGTGTGGTACTAGTTTGACACTATTGTTTTCTTTCCTTCCTCGTGCTTTATCTCTCTCTGTCTCTGTCTCTCTCTCTCTCCCCTTCCTCCCTCCCTGCATTCTATCAGCTGACCCAGCCTACTATTCTCCATCTTGACTCACATATTCCCTTCAATCCAACTGAATAACACAGAGTGATCAAAAATACAGCATTGAAAACAGTTTTGATCACTCTTTAAATTATAAACAACAGTAAACAACTACTACTAGCAAAACACAGTTGGTCTCATTCATCAAGCATGCGTACGCACAGATTTGTACGTCAAATGTGCGTACAAACTATTTTAAAAACAGTTCTTAAAATATTAAATAATACAATTTAATCTTAAATACATTTGATCATATACAGTTAAAGAGTATGAAACGCTGCATTATAGCTTCAGCTGCAAGGTTGCCCTGAATTACGCAGATATATGTGTATACACAGCTGGCTAATGAGGTCTGTAATCTGGGTCTTTATAAAAGGTGTTTATTGTGAAAACTGGTGAGAATGGCACACTTGGCATTTCTCAAGGATCCGGGCGAGAGCACGTCTGCTAACAGCGGCAAGTTTGACAAGAGTGACGAAAGGCTGTAAGGAAAGCGTGGAAAGCCCTTATATGGAGATGGCTTGGGTGTGTTTTATGCAAATGACTAGCCTTGTGCACGCGGCCGCTCATTTAGAATACTTCACATTCACTAACATCAGAACGAGGTTAAGAACAAATTCATGTGCGTACGAACGTTTTGTGAATCAGGTTTTTCGTGAGAAGTTCTCCCGTGCGTACAAATACGAAAGAATCCACGCAGTTATTAGTGAATGAGGCCCAATGTATTTTTAGACACTGTCATATGAACAACCAGTCAGCAGTGTCATTTTACTAAATAAAAATTTATTGAAATGATAAAAATAAAAATAATTCAAAATATTAATAAATGCCATTATAATATATAATGCCTGTCAAAAACGTCATTCAGTACTGATATTCGTTCATTTTTTCATCAAGAGCCAGTTTTTGATTCCCAAAAAATAAATGCTCATAATTTAGCCTTTATGAATTTCTGAAGGATGCTGTTGCATTTGACACACATCACGGGTCACTGGATATGTGAGCAGTTCATTTCTGGAATGAAAATGTGGAAGTATGAATCCAATGGGTTTACATGCTTCTTAGAGTTTTCCACATCTGCTCCACTTATGCTGGATATTCTGATCCTCTTATTTTATTTTATTTATTTATTTTGTCCTGTCTCTCTTTTTTTTTCCAACAGGCGCTACGTTTGATGTGGCAATGCGTTTCCTTTGTGAGTGTCCATGGAAAAGGCTGCAGGAGTTGAGGGCTCTGATGCCAAATGTGCCTTTTCAGATGCTTCTGAGAGGTGCCAACGCCGTTGGATACACCAACTACCCTGACAATGCCGTCTTCAAGTCAGTCATGTGCTATCTTACACCACAACCTACTCACAGTCAGAATGAACTTTTCAAATGTTAATTTTTTTACAGACAGGAATTCCCAAGGAATTGAATGTTCTGATTGAGATTCCACTTACAGTTCTTTTTGTCCTTTTGAAGAAGCATGCAAGGAATCAAGTGGGAAATTCTTCCACATCAGAGGACGAATGCAGATCGTTAACAAATGGACTGAAAAATCATTTGGTTCTGACTGGCCCTAAGCACCATTAAGATGGCTTTTAATTCTTATTAGAATGTGGAGCTGGGGAGCATTTCTGCTCATTTAATGGCTCTGTTTCAGACCTTTCATAAAATAACTTCTTCCAATTTCCATTCAGTATTTCCAGTGCCAAAATACACAAATAAATATTTTAGATCAAAAATCTTGCATAAGCTGTTAACATTTTAATTAGCCCAAATACTTGCTTAAAGGGTTAGTACACCCAAACATGAAAATGACCCCATCATTTACTCACTCTCAAGCCATCCTAGGTGTACATGCCTAACACAATTGGAGTTATATTAAATATAATCCTGGCTCTTCCAAGCATTTTAATGGGAGTGAATGTTACCTTGCCCAGCCATATTTGTTCAAACCACAGGAGGTGTCTACTTTCACCTAAATCTACACTTTTCCTACGTCTGAACTAGACTCGCGTACTGTCGTTACCGGAAGCCAGCGATCATAGTTTGTAAATATGGATATTTTTCTTACAAAAACACATCGCTTTGCTTCAAAAGGCTTTTAATAACAGCCTGGAGCCGTATGGATTACTTTTATGATGATGGATGTGCTTTTTAGGCTTCAAAATCTAAGGTTCCATTCACTCCAATTATAAATCAGGATATTTTTTAATATAACTCTGATTGTGTTTGGCTGAAAGAAGAACATCATATGCACCTAGGATGGCTTGAGGCTAAGTAAATTATGGGATAATAAATTTTTGGTTGAACTAACCATTTAGGATAGAAGAGCAAAGCTAATAGGAAGTATTTATATACTATTATAGTATACAATTATGTTAAGAGCTTTTGTTATTTTAATGTTTTTATTATAAATATTTCTGTTTTTTTTTTTTTTACATTTAAGTTTTACATCTAATATATATTTAATTTATTGTATTTTATTTTTTATCATTTTACCAAGAACAATATCAACGATTAAATCGTTACTCATTACCATATCATTTCCTCTGTTTTTGTTAGGTTCTGTGAGGTGGCCAAAGAAAATGGTATGGACATCTTCCGTGTGTTTGACTCGTTGAACTATCTTCCCAACATGCTCTTGGGGATGGAGGCAGCAGGTGCAGCAGGAGGAGTGGTGGAGGCGGCCATCTCATACACCGGCGACGTTTCTGACCCGTCAAGGAAGAAATATTCTTTAGACTACTATCTCAAACTAGCAGATGAGCTGGTCAAGGCTGGAACACACATCCTTTGCATCAAGGTGGTGGTTTGTTTATTTTTGTGTGGGTTTTTTTTTTAATCCATTTGTCTGTTTTGTTAACCTCAACTCTTGCTCACTCTTTCATCTCGACTGCTGCTCCCACTCTCCCTCCACCCACACATGAAATACCACTGCATCACTGTCTCTGTTTGTTTTTAGTGCACTTCTATTACTTTCCTTTACTTTCTACCGTCTGTCTCTCCACTCTGCAGGACATGGCAGGTCTCCTGAAGCCTGACTCTAGCCGTTTGCTGGTCGGCGCACTAAGGGACCGATTCCCAGACATGCCGATCCACGTGCACACTCATGACACTGCAGGGGCTGGAGTGGCTGCCATGCTGGCATGTGCAGAGGCTGGAGCAGACATTGTGGACGTGGCAGTTGACTCCATGGCAGGAATGACGTCCCAGCCCAGCATGGGTGCCATTGTGGCATGTGCCAAAGGCACCAAACTCAATACTGGTGAGGACTGTCAATTAAAATGTCTTGTTAGAGCTAGCATACAATATATTATATTATTGACAGATGGGCGGACAGACAGAGGGGTAGATGGAAGAGAGATACAGTAGATGGTTTGAGAGCATTAGATAGATAGATAGATAGGTGGATGCATAGATAGATGAATAGACAGAGAGAGATAATAGTACCACTCATTGGCCCAAAATCTTACTCCACAAAACTGTACAGTATATTAAATATGATCATATTGACTTTGATTGTTGTGTGACTCAGTTTTGCATTCAAAGGAAAAAACATTGTCAACTTTGTCACATCCTGGTTAGGACATGGTGTTCAAGTGATTAATTGGTTGTTGTTTTTTTCTGTTGTTTTCTATGCACATAAAACAGTTCCTCGTTTATTTTAGTTTGCCTGGTTTTCCATGATACAGCCCATCACTCATTTTCCAGGTCATGCGTTAGAGGGAAAATGATGTAAACATTCTTGTTCTATCATAAAAGCTATTATTTATCTTTATTCATGAGAACAATTACTCCTCACCCTTCTGCTATTGTGAAGCTCTTACTGCAACCAGAAATGCTCTTTGTGGTATTTAATATTCAACACCTATTTTACCCTATTTTTCAACTGCTGCGCCTCATTTCATGCAAATTCTCCGACACTTTCGTTCTTTTAATATTTCTTTCCCCTCCTTCATAATCCAGGTGTGAATGAGGTCACGGGAAGTCGAAGGGAGAAGAAAAGCAAACAGAGCAGAGCATGATAACACAAAAAAATGATAACACAGCATGGCCAGTCAGCTCTGGAAGGAGTAGAAGAAAAAGAAAATGATGTTGGGGTGAATGAAAAGAGTGTAGAGAGGGGTCAAAGCGGACAGATAACATTTGGATGTTGGTGGCTGACCCCTTGACCTTTCCTTAATTGTGACATTACTGTGACTGCTGGTGCTTAACCTTCACTGATGAGTCTTGTGCCCCGTTGGGCCATCTCAGTAGGGTGTGTGTTTGTGGCCGGAGACAGTGGAGTGTGGTCACTGTGGGAGACCATCTGTCCAACCACGGGTCACTACCTCACATGTCGCTGTAGTGACCAATGGCATAAAGATCTACCTCATTAAGGCTGATTCACGCTGTATAATTAACTTCACACATGGAGGACTGCTGTTGTGGTGAATATCAACATAGCTGTGATTTCAGTTGTTGTGATTCAGAAACTAGGGCATCGATTTTTAACATTCTGGTTTACACTGATAAGCTGATAATTATTTTAATGTTATGACCGGAATTAAAATTCAGTACTATTTTCAATCATTTTAAATGATACAGGTGAATTTAGGCATCACAGCATTATAATGTATCGTACAGTATGAAAAATAGAAATTTACTGAAGATTACATTTAACATTGTTATTAAATGTATTAGTGTTTGTAAAAAAAAAAAAAACTTTGAGTGAGTGTTAGATGATGGCAAAGGTAATCTAAATCTAATATCTGAAAAATTTCATATTTAATATTGAAATATTTCTAATACCGACTGATAGCCGATTTGTTACTTACATATTGTACATCGGCACACTGGGAATTAGTGGTCGCCCAATATATAGCCAAGGCTGTATATCAACCGATATTTGGTATTTTATAAGTGTTTGAACTATTAATTGGACAGTGCAAATGGACATGATCTTCAATTCTCCATCATCGTTAGTTTTCTGTCTTTGATAAATTATCAGACAGAACTGCTAAACAGATATAGTACATTGGGTCACACATCAGTTTAGGGTCCAATTCTCACTGTTAACTCGTTGCTTATTAGCATGCATATTACTAGGATATTGTCTGTTAATTAGTACTTATAAATCACATATTAATGCCTTATTCTGCATTAACATATTCTACATCCCATAATCCTACCAATACCTAAACTTAACAACTACCTTACCACTTATTTATAAGCAGTAATTAGGAGTTTGAGGCAAAAGTCGTAGTTAATAGTGAGAATTGGACTTAAATTATTATGAATATAATGGCATATAATAATTTCTACTATACGATATCAGCATTCAGTAAATATGCATTTATACTGTATTATTTAAACAAATATTTGAATTTCTAGTAAACATTTAAATGCAGCATAGGTTATTTTTAAATTAAATGGTGTGATGTGATTTGTTTGCTGGGACAGTGTGAACTAGCCTTTACAGTAGCTCTCATGTACACTCATGTAATATACAAGCTGTGTAAGTTAATATAATTAACTTGCTAATTAATCTTTCAAACAACACTTTAATGAAGCGCATAGACGTGAGCTGCGGCGCTCACATACCAGAAAGCCCTAAATGTTGTTTCTATAAAAGTCCATGCCTTATGTATAGATACAACCCCCATCTTCTAGAGCTCCACGTGGCGTGGGCGTGTGACTTTGGCAGTATGAGACGCATCAAAGCACTCACATGATGAGGAGGTGTTTGCACTTTTGTTGATTCAGTTTGTTTTATTCCCTTAAGACTCAGCCGTACCCCCTCACTCAGTGCCTCACGTTTCTGTGATTTTCACTCCAGGAGGTGTTTCCTAGGTAATTGAATTGTTTGGAGCCTGTCAGGATTCCTGTGGCAGTGTTATTGTAGTTTCTGTCTCTCCACACACAGTTTTGTTTCCATATGCAACATCCAGTATTAATCACCTGTTTACAGATTTTCGAAACAAGCTGCTGTATGTGTTGATGTGAAAAGGAAGAGACAGCGCTGACACATACTCGATTCTTATTGCAGTAGAGTACGCAAGGCAGCACTGTATTGATATTCCTCAAACATTGCATTTGTTCTCTCCTACTGAACCTCAGCCTGGGAATTCAACATAAACACCAAAAAACTAAATTTAAGATTAAAATATGAAAATCTCCCATTGACTTGCATTGATGGAGTGTTCACCAATCAAAAACCAACAGTGAATTTGTCATCGTTCTATTTGCATACTGAATACTAATCCGCCACAACCAGTGTGTTTTAATTATGAAAATGCATGATGTCGGAAGCCTCGCACTTTCAGGTTACAAATGCTCGTGTCCACTCTTAATAAGGTGTGGGACTGCAAGAAGTATCACATTATGTGTTCTAATGCAAGGCTGACCAACGAAAAAACCTGCCTTGTTTGTTATTGACTCAATTAACATCCTTCATTTTGTCTGTCGGTCTATCTATCGTTCTATCATTCTTTGTTCTATCTGTTTTATCTATCCATCTTCGGTTCTGCCTATTCATCCAATCAGTCCATCCATCTGCCCATCAATCCATCCATCCATCCTTTACAGAATTTTTAAACATTGACACGTAATTGACAGGACACAAAAATATAATATCCGGTATTTTGCATTTCCCTATTTTACAGGGGAAACAAATCCCTATTTTACAAACATTTACACAATAAAGGATGCAAATACAGAATTGAACTTAATAGAATGAAAAAGGTGAAAATAAAGGTTTAAAGTTCCCCTACGAAAACATGCCAAGTTTTGAGTTAGGATTTATTGTGTGAAACGAGAGATTCCCAGTCTGTCTGTCTGTCAGTCGTCTTATCAGTCTATCAAGATGGGTGGATGGATAGACAGATGGATAGATATAACATCCTGTCATCCTGCCAATTCTCCTTCAACTTTTTCTTTCACCGTGTCATTTTATAATCTGCCTTTCTCGCTTACTCTATCAATCTCTCGTTGTCCTGCTCCGGTCCCTCTGCCTCCCATAGTCTCTTTCTCTCTCTCTCTTCTTCTCTTCAAGGCAGTTCATCACGGTAAAGGCCGTGTGGCCAGAGATCGATGCCCGGGCTGACTGACGTGTACTGATTGATCAGTCTGCATGGGGAGGAGCAGGACGCGCTGCTTTTACACCATAACATCAATAGCGCCTAATAGCTTGTAGTCAGGGTGGCAGCAAGTAGAAGAAAAAAGCATTTAATCGAGTTTTATTAAGGCGTTGTCGTGATTCCCGCTGTTGCTCTCTGGTATAACATGTGCACGCGCACACGTTAAAGCGTGTTTGTGTGCGTGTTATCTTTTGCACAGGAAAGCTATTGTGATCACAGCGATGGGCAATTAGTGAGGATGAGGGAGCCAAATGAGCATGTAAACTCTGTTGCAAGTAGCGCGCCTCATTGATTGATTAATTGACTGACTGCTGCTGGTAAATGATGAAGCCGTGAGTGGCAGGAAGCAATCTATGCTCCGCCACCAATTCCCTGCTTCTACCACATACAGGCCCCTCTGTGCTGAGCTTTCGAGGACTGATTAAAAGCTTTGGAAGAATGCCTGATTAGCCGGTGCAGTCTGTTAAAGAGATGAGGACTTTCATTATTTCTGATTAAATATTAATGTCAGATAGTCATTTGTTGTGCTACTTGTTCTCAGATTGCTTATTCCTCTTGGTAGGCTAATGATCTCTCCTCCTGTCTTTCTGTGCTCTTTCGTTCTTTCTCTTTCTCTTCACCCACATCTCTTTCTCAGGCATCTCTCTTGAGAAGGTCTTTGACTACAGCGAGTATTGGGAGGTGACCCGAGGCCTTTATGCTCCGTTTGACTGCACCGCCACCATGAAGTCTGGGAATGCTGATGTCTATGAGAACGAGATCCCAGGTGGCCAGTACACCAATCTCCACTTCCAAGCACACAGTATGGGGCTGGGGAACAAGTTTAAGGAGGTGAAGAAAGCCTACACAGAAGCCAACAAGCTGCTCGGCGACCTCATCAAAGTGAGCAATTACCCCTGTGTTTTGGGACACAGCATTTTCTTTATTTTCATATTCAAGACAGTTTTTAGTTATTTGTGTTGAGTCTTGAGCTCTGGTTTATAGACTAACTAATATCCATACATTCTGACAGACTTTCATGCAACAGTCAGGTTGTCACATTTTATTTTTCCCATAGCGAAATTGATCTTTAGCAATAACGTATTATCTTTTGAATACCTATGAGCTCAGAGTTTAAGTAATATATACTACTTTTAGAAAGAAAAAAAACGTGTGGTATGTAAATGTGTGGTAACATTTACATTGTTCTGTGAAATTCATTACAATAGCATTTCACACGATCAGGAATCGCAAACGATTTCTACGATCAGTTTCACAATGGCTGCTTTGTTTTATAAGTGAAACAATTGACATTTTTTTTGCCCCCAAATTTTGCTAATGTGACAAAATGCGGGACAGTCCTGAAATTCCAACTAATGTAAATCAATATTTACGTAGTATAATAGTACTGGACCCACTTTATATTAGGTGTCCTTAACTACTATGTACTAACATTTTAATTAATAATTTGATACATTGCACTTATTGTGTACATACATGTTTTTACATTGTACTTACATTTTAAAAAATACCTGCATGTAATTACATCTGTAATTAATTTCTGTAGTTACATTTGTAATTACACAGTTGACACTTCCCTTACACCTAACCCTACCCTTAAACTTACCCATCCCACCACACCTGTCCCTAACCCTACCCGTATCCCACCTCAATATCAGCAAAGGTGTTTTGCAACACAATATGAACACAGTAAGTACATTGTACTTATTTTTTTATGTAAGTACATAGTAGTTAAGGCCACCTAATATAAAGTGGGACCATAGTACTAAATTTATCTCTCACATTGTCAAAATCACATCTACTGTCCAGCAACAGAGCAATAACCAGGTGGTCAGCCTACCTTTAGAGCTAAATTTACTGTTACAAACTACACAACCCATAAATCTGGATTGACTTATCATAGATGGGTTAGAAATTACAGCAAAAAAGTGGTGAACACTAGCTATGTTTCAATCCAAAGTTGCAAATTTTACTTGGAATATTGCATAAAACATTTGTGAATAAAGCAGCGTTTCCATCCAGTGAGTCAAAGAGATCAGATTCACCACAACTGGCACTAAATATCAGTAAGAATAATAGGCTAAGCCACTGTATGTAATAAATGACTTGCTTCTCAGAGCGTGCAGACAAAATTATTTTGGCAGATGCCTTCTGTTTGGGAAAGCAGTCGACAAACTTTTCTCAGGCATTTCAGAACAACCAAAAAAATATTTCTGATCGGTCTGCTGGTTAGTCCAGTTATGCCATCCCATCGCGCAGTCCCATTATTATTATTTTTTATGCACATCTAGGAATTTATTCCATCATAGTTTACGTGCATGTTTTGTTATCGGATGCATTTATCAGACTCAAACTAGCGCATACAGAGTTTTTTTCAAATTGTTTTGAATTTATGCGTATCTAGCCTTTCCATCCAGCATTTTTTTAATGTGATATCCCAAAATATGCATAAAAATAGGCGGATGGAAACAGCTACTGACTCCCATGGTGCATTGTGGATATATTTGTATATATCAGCTGGTTATACACTTAAAATGTTATATTTTATTTTATGATTAAATCAGTAGTTTTATATTGTGCAATGCCATCCATAATGCTTCATGGGAAGAGCTTTTATTTATTTTTTTGCTTTAGTTTAAATCAAAAGGTATAATACTGTCATTTTATTCTCGGAGCTGGTTTTATTTATTCATGAAGCTGTTTTTATGTAGAATTCTTTGAAACCATTTAGAGAAATTGGAAGAAAAGCTTCCAGAACTAAGGCCAAGAAGAATTGCTGTCATTTTTACGCTATGCTGTGATTGTCAGACGAGGACTCAGGTCATCTCATTTCTCATGAAATGCCATAATGCTGAAAGGATTTTAGACATGATGACTCAGATAGAAAATATTGCTGCAGTGGTACATGAAATGGTGTGTATGGTGTCATGATGAACCCCTTTAACCCTTCCTGTGTTATTGCTTCTATTAATCCAGATCTTCAGTCTTTCTGAAATCACAGACATTTGAATTGCTCATGAGTCTAGTCTTTATATGGAGCCACACCTTTTACATAATTAGGCCGCTGCTTTTCCTCACTTGTTATGTTTCACACGCTGCAAGACTGAGTCGTGATGTAGTCAAATGCTCACTCTTGAGTCATTCCCTTTATTGTCACGTCTGTCCTTTACCCGGCTTGCTGATATTAATCTGATGTTAGGCACGTTCAAAAGTGTTGTTATAATTTGAGTTATTTTGGTCAAATGCAATGTGCAAACGTGTAGAACCAATTTCCCGTCATATAAAATATTCAGTTTTTACTACACTTGTGCTTGTTACATCTGATGAACATAATTTATTCAAAGGCTTTGTTGGACAGATTTCAAAGTTTAAAAATGTCCTGCTACCTCATTGAAAGCTCTTATACACAAATAAGATAGATGTTTGTGTTAGAGGATTTTGCAGTTGTTTTCCTCTAATTTTGCACTGGAATAGATTCTTAATTCTCCTTGGGGATTTCTATGTAAACTAGTGAAGTTGAATGTCAGGTCGTGGCACGTAATCGCTTCAAATCACTCTAGCTCTTCAAATAATAAAAGCCATCTCTGAAGAGACAGCTTTCTAGCTTTTAAAAATGTGTCAGTCATCTGAGAAGTCTATCATTATCAGCATAAAATCCACTCTCAAGCCTTTAATGTCTTGATACTAAAGATAAATATAACATTTTAGTTATATTTCTGAGAGATTGGTATATGTATTTTATAAGCATAAAATATATTTTAGAGTTCACAATTTCTCTTATATTTGTCCCCATTTTTACTTTACTTTCAGTAGGTAATTTTAAATGGTCCTTTGGTATGACAAATTAAGATTTTTATGATGGTATTAAACAATAAGGTTTCACTTTATTTTGATGGTCCCTTTAACATATTCTGTTGACTATAAGTAGCGTTGCACCTACATGTCCACTAAACATCATTAGAGTGTTAGTAGAGTTTAAGTAGACTGGTAGGGTTAGGGTTAGAATAAGTTGACATGTAGGTGCAACGTTACTTATAGTCAACAGAATGTTCAAAAGGGACCATCAAAATAAAGTGTTACCAAATATAATTATGTTTTATTTATATAGTGCCTTTTTAACACTCAACTTATTAATGTTTTGCTTTATACTATTAAATATTATATTATGATTACACATAAAAATAGTAAAAAGTATTCCATGTAGTCTATTACTTAATTCTACATAATACAGAACCTTCTAAAAAAATTTGCATATTGTGATAAAAGTTCATTATTTTCCATAATGTAATGATAAAATTATACATTCAAATATTTTAGATACATTGCACACCAGCTGAAATATTTCAGGTCTTTTATTGTTTTAATACTGATGATTTTGGCATACAGCTCATGAAAACCCAAAATTCTTATCTCAAAATATTAGCATATCATGAAAAGGTTCTCTAAACGAGCTATTAACCTAATAATCTGAATCAACTAATTAACTCTAAACACCTGCAAAAGATTCCTGAGGCTTTTAAAAACTCCCAGCCTGGTTCATTACTCAAAACCGCAATCATGGGTAAGACTGCCGACCTGACTGCTGTCCAGAAGGCCATCATTGACACCCTCAAGCGAGAGGGTAAGACACAGAAAGACATTTCTGAACGAATAGGCTGTTCCCAGAGTGCTGTATCAAGGCACCTCAGAGGGAAGTCTGTGGGAAGGAAAAGTGTGGCAAAAACGCTGCACAACGAGAAGAGGTGACCGGACCCTGAGGAAGATTGTGGAGAAGGACCGATTCCAGACCTTGGGGGACCTGCGGAAGCAGTGGACTGAGTCTGGAGTAGAAACATCCAGAGCCACCGTGCACAGGCGTGTGCAGGAAATGGGCTACAGGTGCCGCATTCCCCAGGTCAAGCCACTTTTGAACCAGACACAGCGGCAGAAGCGCCTGACCTGGGCTACAGAGAAGCAGCACTGGACTGTCGCTCAAATTTTGCATGTCAGTCGGAAATCAAGGTGCCAGAGTCTGGAGGAAGACTGGGGAGAAGGAAATGCCAAAATGCCTGAAGTCCAGTGTCAAGTACCCACAGTCAGTGATGGTCTGGGGTGCCATGTCAGCTGCTGGTGTTGGTCCACTGTGTTTTATCAAGGGCAGGGTCAATGCAACTAGCTATCAGGAGATTTTGGAGCACTTCATGCTTCCATCTGCTGAAAAGCTTTATGAGATGAAGATTTCGTTTTTCAGCATGACCTGGCACCTGCTCACAGTGCCAAAACCACTGGTAAATGGTTTACTGACCATGGTATTACTGTGCTCAATTGGCCTGCCAACTCTCCTGACCTGAACCCCATAGAGAATCTGTGGGATATTGTAAGGAGAAAGTTGAGAGACGCAAGACCCAACACTCTGGATGAGCTTAAGGCCGCTATCGAAGCATCCTGGGCCTCCATAACACCTCAGCAGTGCCACAGGCTGATTGCCTCCATGCCACGCCACATTGAAGCAGTCATTTCTGCAAAAGGATTCCCTACCAAGTATTGAGTGCATAACTGAACATAATTATTTGAAGGTTGACTTTTTTTGTATTAAAAACACTTTTCTTTTACTGGTCGGATGAAATATGCTAATTTTTTGAGATAGGAATTTTGGGTTTTCATGAGCTGTATGCCAAAATCATCAGTACTAAAACAATAAAAGACCTGAAATATTTCAGTTGGTGTGCAACGAATCTAAAATATATGAAAGTTTAATTTTTATCATTACATTATGGAAAATAATGAACTTTTATCACAATATGCTAATTTTTTTAGAAGGACCTGTCGATGCATGCTTAATGATTATAAAATAATGAGCAAAATTCTGTCAATCCAGTATCACATCACACCACATGTCATTTTACCAAAAGTATTTTGTATCGACTATTAAGGAGATGAAGAAAAGTGCTATTCTGTTATAATCAATATTAAAAGGTGTAGATATTTTGTATTTAAATCAAGTTCTATTCATAACATGTAAGAATAAGTATATTTAGAATATTAACTGCTTTAAAATGTTTTGATTGATATTAATGTTATATGCAACCACAGGTATTCAGCTAGATACTGGATAGTGAAAAATTAACCAATATTCAGTCTGGCTCTGTTTACTTAAAAACCAATTTCATATTCTGTACTTCCTGTATAATGTGAAATCCAGATCATTTTTAGATTTTCAGTGCATAATCAGTTCTTTCAGAGATTTAAATCAGATTTCACCCCTTCATTGCATTTAAAGTTTGAAGCTCATTATGAAATTTGAGATTAGAAAATAAGTATATGATTTAGATCCATGCAGAAGTGCTGTTTTTTTCTCTTTTTCCTTTAATGAATGGAATATTTAATGTTGTTCATACGTCATAATTGTCACTTGACCGTCACAAACGCGCAGTTTAAATCGCTTGTATGCAACATTCTCCCTGGTTAAATAGGGCTTAATTATCACCCCCTGCACTCAAAAGGTCTCACCCTCACTCTTGAAATCTGCTCACGCTCATGAGATCATGAGCATCGTGGACCCGAGAGCTCCTCTCTGAATCACAGATTTAATTGCTCGCTCTCGTTCCTCATTCCTCCTCCTCCTCATCCCTCTTATTCCATTGCAACCGTCTCAATCTCCAGATGAAATTGAATAAAAAATAACTTGGCAAAAAAGGGGGGCAGAAAGAAGGAGCGAATAAATAATCCTGTCCCTGTCTGCTATGGCCCAGAGACAGATCAACTGGGAAGAGCTTTAAGCAAAGCTTATCTGTTATGTTTCAGAGAGGCTCTGACTGATCTCCTCCAATCAAAGGCGTCTGTGAGCGTTTGGTCTTGCCTTGCTGCTTTTCATTTCCCTGGGCTTAATTAAATGATCGAAGATAGTCGGCTTTCTGTTCTCGGAGTCCCCCTTGCTGTTAATATTGTCAATATCGGAGGCCGAGCGGCACACTGCTTAAAAAGCGACAGTTAGCACTGGGTTTCATTAGCAACTCTCCGTTCTCTCTTTCTCCCATTCTTCTCTCTTTTGTCCTTATTACGTGAATGTTATCTGCTCCCTAAGCCGTGTTTCTGTTTGCCACTGCACTCCTTCTCCTCTCTTAATCCTAGTTCAGATTGGCTGGATGGCCTAGCGGAGAACTGAGATGTATCGATGGAGGCCTAAGCAAGCATGTCTTTTCATTTCTCGCTTCTAACTGTCCTTCTCCTCTCATCCCTTCCATTCAGGTGACACCCTCCTCTAAGATTGTGGGCGATCTGGCACAGTTCATGGTCCAGAACTCTCTGACTCGGGCAGAAGTGGAGGAGAGAGCAGATGAGCTGTCTTTCCCCCTCTCCGTGGTAGAGTTCCTGCAAGGACACATCGGCATCCCCCACGGAGGATTCCCGGAGCCCTTCAGGTCAAAGGTACGACCTGCACAGTGCATGTTTTACTCAGGCTGCTGAAATACAATTAGTGTGACAATATACCTTAATAAATGCTGTATGGCTATTCATTTAAATGTATTTTACAGCTGTGCTCTTTATTGGGTGGGAAGTTATGTTCTTGACTTGAGGGATGATGATTTGTTCATCATTCACTTACCCTCATTTATTTCCAAACCTTTATGACTTTCTCTCTACTGTGGAGCTCAAAAATACTAAGATATTTTGAATAAAGTCTTTAACTGTTGTTTTCCATAAAATTCAAGTCAATGGGGTCCAGTGTTATTTGTAGATAAGAAACTTTCTTCAAAATATCTGTTGAACACAAAACAGGTGGTTGCAACTTAGCAGGATTTAGAACTGAAGGTTAAGTGTCTAGGTTAGAGCTAGTGGTTGGAGTTAGTTGGAGTTGGTCAAGGTGTAGGTTAAAGGTTGTAGATTAGAGATCACAGGCCATATGATTTGCAAATGCATTGAACATAGTGCCATTCTAGTTTTTTTATATTTAATTTCTGATCAGGTTTGTTATTGTTGTTATTTCAAAAAAATATAATAGCCCTGTTATCAGGGATGTGTGACCAATAGAAGACTGATGCTTAGAGTCCTATCTTATTAGTTTAGCAGCCATGGTTATTTCCCTTTGAAAATTGAACTTTTTCAAACCTTAAAGGGGTAACACAAATTTGAGAAATCAATTTTTCCTTGAGCTTTTGACATATAAGAGGTCATCATACTATAAGAATATCCTGTCAGTTTCAGAACTGAAAACTTCTTTGTTAGTCCAAAAACAGCCCAGCGAACGACTGGCTAGAAGAATCTGCAGAAGAAAAGCAACGCTTGCTTCATCATTGCAATTTGACCCTGCCTACTGGCGTGTTAGTGAGATGACAAGGAGAGAAGAGCAATACAGGATCACTGGATTAAAAATAACTTTACCATCCAAAGGATCATAATGCTGGTTATTTAATTTATTTTCAACAATGTGAATGTCTCAGATGGGCACAGACTTTGCAAACAGACTTTTACAATATGGGCTCGACAGTAATACCATACCATTTAAGTAACCGTGTTATTCTACCTGATCTGTGATCAGTGATTTCTGATATGTAAGATGTTTTTTGTCTGTGTCAGTAAATCAAACTAGTGACTAACATTGTTCACATCGTTTCTCTTAGAAGGATGAAAATAAACTATTATTTAACTGTGATTAAAATGATACACAGGAAGCGATCATAGAACGCTTCCTTTGCAATCACTGGAGCTGTCAATTGATCAGTTCTGGACTCAAACTCTTTTAGTTAAAGGAACACACAGACTTTTTGGGACTTTAGCTTATTCACCGTATCCCCCATAGTTAGATAAGTCCATATATACATTTCTCATCTCCGTCCATGCCATGACTCTGACGCACCCACCGCTTTAAGACTCTGTTCCTTTAAGACTTATAGTCAGCGAATTTCTTATTTGCATTGTGTTTCCACTAGGGATGCCACAATTCTCAATATAATATTGAACCGTTCGTACGGCATTCACGGTTTTTTTCGGTTTCGTATTTAATAAATTATTTTTCCACACATTCTATAATTTGCCTCCATCCCAAAATACCAGAGGTGTCAAACAACGAAGTACAAATACTTCATACCTTACTTAAGTAGAAATTTTGGGTATCTATACTTTATTGGAGTAATTATTTTTCAGCCTACTTTTACTTCTCCTTAAATTTTTGCAATTATCTGTACTTTCTACTCCTTACTTTTTTTTAAATAGCCTCGTTACTCCTTTTTTTTTTTAGCTTGTTTGTTAAAAAAAACTATGCAGATAAATCGCGTCATCCGGATAGTGTGAATTTGACTGTGGTTGGATGAGAAGAAGTGTAAACATATACCATTCCAACACCCTATTGGTTACTACGAGATCCATCGCGCCCGCAAATGGTTCAGAGCACAAATCACTCACGGTGTTGCCAGATTGGGCGGGTTCGCGGATGAGCACGCACGTTCAGCCAATCAGCGATCAGCAGGCAGACGCGCTCATTCAGATCATGACAGCCAGGTTTTTAGCGCGATAACTCCGTATAGCTGACTGTATATTCAAGAGATCGCTATGCTAAAGTGGCATATATATATATAAGTAGGCTACAGTAAGCTGTATCTACAGTAAAGAGTGGGAGAGTGAACCAACTCTCAAACGAGGATTACACCTGTGACTCAAGACTCTGTATAAATATAATCATGACTCCTGTCCATCATCATATACACACTCAGGACATCTGCAACCCCAACAGCTGCTGAAAGAGGTTAGAATCAACAATTCATCAGCTTTGACTGGGCTAAGTGTTCTACTTCACGAATGTACTGTCATTTTGTCAGAGCAAAGCTAAACGCATTGTTGTTATTTTTTTATTTGCGGATTATTGTACAGTATCGCACATTTTGGCAGTGGTGTGTTAATAACGTGTGAAATGCCTGTCAATTACGGTGCTTTTTCCGATCTTTTATATTAGGCACTTTTTGCACTTAAAGTGGCTAATTCAATGATATTACATTATTTTCCCAGTTAAAGTTTTTTTTTTTGAGCGGGCTGATTTTGGTGAGCTTTGAGCCCTGCACGGCTTCAGTTCTAGGCCCTAGCCCGGTCCGAGTCCGACTGGAGCCTGTGTTTAGTTTGTTTTTTGAATCCTCCTTATGACACACTGCTGCAGTCATTGAAACAGTTCAGCTTTGTTTTTAATGTCAAAGTAGTTATATTTCGTTTCGTTTCTTTATTAAGTTCATTTAGAAAAATGTTTGGATATTTTTTTAGTTTTTTTAAATTAAAGTTTTTATTTTTTTAAAGTGACAACCAAGCAGTTAGTGGACAGTGAGTTACACAATCTAAACAAATAAAATAAAAATAAAACATGCTGGTTGTCTTACCTTACACCTCTCCGGGAAATGAATAGCTATAAATCGATGCACGAGTTCACCAAAAGATATGAGCTGCATTTTATTCATAATCATCTCATTTCAAGATCAAAGACCGCAATATGACAAAAGCGAGCTAAGCACTAGTAAGATCATTTAGTCTCATTCATTTTATTGAAGATGATTATGAGTGTGTCTCAATCTGCTCCCTAGTTCAGTAGTCAGGGCACTGATCTGGGATCAGCCCATTGACTTATGTCCTGATCAGTGCCCTGACTACTGAACTAGGGAGCTGATTGAGACACACGCCATGTGTTTTTGAGCATCTAAGACTTATTTTTAGTTTCACTATGGCCGTTTGAGTGTTGAGTGTAGGCTACTCATTTGTGGCGACGCATGTTGCAGTAACGCCGTCGGATCTGGCTACAAAAAGCCTATAACACGCTCTCACGCGTTTATTTTTTAACAATTTGCCAGGAGTGAAATTTACATATGTGGTTTAAACAACCAGATGCATTTATACTTGTCCAGTTTTGTCTGAAATGTTTTGTAGACCACCTTCTGAATTGGTTTGTTTGAGTGAACACTCCTGATACTGCTGCTGGCGCAGCCCGGACTCTGAACACTGTGTGAGTCAGTTTTGACAATCGCCTATATCGCCTAATAATCGCCTAATAGCCTATCATGGTCTCATGCTGTTTCCACCAGCGCAGCACATCTCTCACTGTTTCTTTTAATTACTAAAATAAATATAAAATGAAGGAGAAGCCTAAAGGGCCCGAAGCCAGGCCCGCGTTTGAGGTATGACATGAAAATTGGCCCGAAGCCCGGCCATAGGGCGTTAAAAATCGGGTCCGTCGGGCTCGGCCAGAAATGTAGGGCTCTAAATCGTCGACCCAATCTGGCAACACTGATTACACATGTAGCCTACATTTACATTCCAAAAAAGGTAATTGATAACATGCCCCGAAGTTTAATGTTTTGCACCATTACAATACATATAGGTAACTAGTCATCATATCTTCCGCTTGATGAAACACATGTTAATGCTCAGCAGTACACATATATGGTATATTTGCATTGTACTAAAATGCATTCATTTTCAATGGGTATATATCGGCCTGAACAGGTAGCCTAGTGCATCCCAAATTTTTCAACATTAATATTTTATTACAACATTATAGTAATTATGGCCTTTAGAAAAATGCTTTTGAGGAGGTGGGGTAGTGCACTATAGACCCCTGTCTGTAATGCACTGTAGGCCCCTGCGGCCTAAGCTTTTGTCCTTAATGGCATTTGTTCTCCTTACATTACTTTTACTTTTATACTTTAAGTAGTTTTAAAACCAGTACTTTTATACTTTTACTTAAGTAAAAAGCTTGAGTTGATACTTCAACTTCTTTAGAAGTATTTTTAAACCCTAGTATCTATACTTCTACTTGAGTAATGAATGCAGTACTTTTGACACCTCTGCAAAATACTGAACAACGCGACATACATTCACATCACAGGTTAGTGGTAGAGTTATACTCACAGGACACTATAGTTATTCACAATCACCAAAGTTCATCATATGCATGCGTTTTAAAGTCATACCGGTTTCATTCGCGTGCACTGTTTTAAAATGCGCTTTTCAGAGCGCGAGCACTAAACGCCTGTCAAACACGTGATTACTGGACTAAGTCGTCTTACTGCGTTAATACTGTCAAATACACACAAGGTTAACATAAACACAGTCGGTTATGCCTAAAGTGAAAGTAAAATCGCAATCGTGTCTGTATATTAAATGCACGCAGGTCTTAAATTGACAACAGGGCAGCCTAAGTGAACACGCGGTCCTTAAAGGGACAGTTCACCTCTAAAATGAGGTCATTATTTACTCACTATAATGTTGTTTCAAACCTGTATTCATTTCTCAATGATATAATTTTCATTTTGGAGTGAAATATCCCTTTAATATTAATATTACAACAACATAAAATAAAGAGAAAATCACTCACTGCTCTTGACTGAAAAACTAATACAGTAGCTTTAATAAGAATCAATGTATATTTTATAGTGACACCTATGTAGTGTTTTATTTTTACATTTATTCATTCAATTTCATACTTAAATGCTGCTGTACAGCTCTGAGCTGCCAGTGTAAATCTTATATATATATATTTATTTTATATTATCCAATACACTGGGAATGTGGTTTTTTTTAGTAAATTTAAGTTTAAGTAAGGTTTTTCAATTCTTTTAAGTAAAATAAAGAAAGTATTGCAATAAAAAAATAGTTTTTAACCTCTTGCTGTTCCTATCGCCTAAGAATAGAATAACAAAAAATTTATGTGACAAGCCATCAGAACCGAACCGAACCGAAAACCGTAGTTAAAAACCGAGGTATGAATTGAACAGTGGACGAACTGTATTGTTGCATCCCTAGTTTCCACTGTTAGTTATGATGAAAGCATTCTCAACATCGGCTGCAATGCTCATCACTGCAACCTTTCATGCTGTGATCTAAATATAATGCCATAGATCGAAGTGTAATGATGTAATCAACACTTTTCACGATTAGTTAACCTTGAGATCTGTAACAGTAAAAACATGCTAAATGTTTTCAAAAGAGTTCCACGTGTAATACTTGTGTAATTTCATATGCAAAGATATTAGCCAATCACAGCAGTGAGTGTTTACACTGAAGTCTCACAACAGAAAATGCCTTTTATTTCTAAATTGACAATTTTTGGTAAAAAAAAAAAAAACCTTTATAAGTTATAACATTATAAGTACATCCCAGGAAGCATTATAAAACAATAAAACAATGCAGTTCATGACCCCTTTCAGAGAATCAAGATATTGTATAGGACCAGAGGTTAGAATGAAGGTAAAGAAAAAGGGTCAGAGGGAATAGAATCGATTGTTGTAAAATCAGTTGAACCTGAGTTGAAGTCTTTGCCTGGCTTGAGTTGAGATCAGAAAGAAGAGCAAACTCTGTTTTGTACAGTATTCCACAAGTTATTGAATATCTCTGTGGTGGGCAAAATAAACTTCAAACTTCAGTTGATCGCAGTCTTGAGAGGGTTTTTCAGTGTCTCCCTACAGTCTCTGGAGTGCATTACTTCTGTGTTGTGCTTATCAGAGATACGTAAGGGAAAACCATGTCATTCCTTTAGTCTTGAATGCCCCAATTACCCAGCAGCCATCCCTGTGCCAGATGATCTGTTTCCCTGAAAAATGTGTGTCTCACCAGAACTCCTTCAATGCTCGTGCTAAAGCTTTTCTGCATGAAAGTATGCAGCTAATTTATTTACAATGTATTTTTTTCTGAATTTGTAGGCCAGCTGCTTTGCATATATTTTAGATAACAAACAAATTTGAGCACCGTGGCACTGGCCTTATTTTTTTCCCATCTGTTTTGTAACATTAATATTGCTCATAATTATGCAAGCGTTTGTTTGCTTGTTTAATTTTTTTTTGTTTTATTTCTTAGGTCTGCAGTGTGTATTCTGAAGTCTTTCTTTGTTCTACAGAATAAGAATACTTACATTTCATCATTTCAAATGTAATTCTTCTAATCGCGCTTGATTCTTCAGCCTCTTAAATTCAACTAAATGAAGCAATAGGGAGAGATTAATCCTGCTCCTGGTAATGATCGGTTATAAATATTCCTGGATTCAGTGTGGGTCTTAGGGGGATTGCGAACGCTCTACATCATCCGCTTATGAGCAGCTTGAAAATACGGTGTAGCACCAATATTTGAGGAAATATACGTTTATTGTCTGTTCAGGCACCTGCTCTATTCTCAGGCTCTCATCACTTATTTGTGGCGCAGGTTTTGAAGTCTCTTCCCCGTGTGGAAGGACGTCCTGGAGCTTCCTTGCCTGCCTTGGATTTCCAGGCCTTGGAGAAGCAGCTGCAAGAAGCTCACGGTGATGAAATCACCCCTGAGGATGTGATGTCAGCAGCCATGTACCCCAAAGTATTCCAGGAGTTCAAAGAATTCACTAGAACCTTTGGGCCTGTGGATTGTCTGGACACTAGACTCTTCCTGGATGGACCCAAGATTGCCGAAGAGTTTGAGGTGGGAGTATTTCTTTTTAATAAATGAATGTTTTCTCATTATTAAACTGCCATAAATCTTCTTGTCATAAATGATTGTAAATGTCATTCCTACATTCCAACCATCAGTTCCTTATTTCCTCTGCTCATATCTCTGCTGTCTGTCTCAGGTGGAGCTGGAGCGAGGCAAGACCCTTCATATTAAGGCTCTGGCTCTAGGAGACCTTAATAAAGCCGGTCAGAGAGAGGTGTTCTTTGAGCTCAATGGTCAGCTGAGATCCGTCCTGGTCAAAGACACTGTGGCTATGAAGGTGTGTTTCTGTATTTTATTTACGACTTTAAAGGGAGGGATTTTTATTTCTCTTCTTTTAGTGAAAGTTGGCAACTTTTTTTGGACTAGTTGCTTATAGGTAGCAACAGAATGTTTCCTAACAAGAGTTACAAGAAGTAAAATACATAAACAATGTATATATATTCATTTATGATTCATGCATACCATGTAGTAATAATTACAAGAGAGACACAAACAACAAAATGATAGCGATGCCTCTGAGGATTGCAAGACGTTTTGCAGTGTCAAGTTGTGGAAAAACACAGTCTTTCCATTGCCTTCGTTGTGATCCTAACAATAAGAAAGCGTGGATTAGCTTTTTTTATTTCCAGTCAGATCGCGTGAGTAGGACACTGTTTGTTTGCTTCATTTTACTACGCATTCGTTTTTAAACAAAACACAGTTTGAGAGAATTAAAATATAAGATGATGCAGTGGCAACTATACTGATCTGACAGCAATGTGTGCCTCACCCCCTTGCCACCATGCAGTGCGCGCACACACACCAGGGTCAGAGATTAATGGGGGCTTGGGGAAAAAATGCACCAAAATGAATAAAACTGCTTCCAAAAACCAAGATATGCTGCAAAAATTTTATAAATTCTTGTTTTTAATATTTATAAGCAATTCTACAAAAGCAAAAGTGCTGCTTTTCCGAATATCAGCACATTTGCAATTGAGATAATGATTTTATACAACAGCTCAATAAACAATAAGTTAAAAGGCTTAAGGTTATTGTCATTATTGTCTGTTTTTACTCTATTTTGCCAACTAAAATTGTTCCAAACAGTATAGCCATTGTGTGTCTCAAGCAACAGTTCCAATTCATTACTGAAGCAATCCGCGTTTTTGAACTAATCGTTTTAATGAATGTCTTCCTTTGTCAATTATAACTATGTGCTTAAACTTTATTTGCCTCCACCAAGACTTTTAAAGCATGCAATACACATTAATGTTTCAAATTGTTGGCAAATGTAACAAGATATTTCATAGCCGTGGCTGTTAACTTCCAAGTCTTGAATGCAGCATGCCTAACAAAAGAGAAGGTCAAATGCAGGAAAGAAAACCTTATTACAAATCTTGATTATAAGTGGTACATTATAAAATGTAGGGGGTAGTATAATTTTTTTATTGTTAATTTATTTTAAGTTTTTTGTTTTATTAAGTTCCCTAAATAGATACTAAACCAGTTTATTTTATATTCAATTTATTTCAATTTATTTTTTCATTCTATTTATCTTTTTCATTTGTGTGTCTGTGGTCCTGAACTGAAAAACAACGTATAAATCATACAGAATGTGTTTTTTTGAAAATGTAAAACGTTTTCTGTGATGAGTAGGGTTAGTGTAAGGGGATATGAAATACAATTTACAGTATAAAAACATTACGTCTATGGAGAGTCCCCACAATGATAGCAAACCCAGACGTGTGTGTGTATGGATTTCTTGGGAATAGATGGTGAGGGTCGAATGCATAGTGTAAATAAAACTGTCATCCCTGCCAACTTAAATCAATTTTCTTGGATTTGCAGGAGATGCATTTCCATCCCAAAGCCCTGAAGGACGTCCGTGGACAAATTGGAGCTCCTATGCCCGGTAAGGTGGTAGAGGTGAAAGTGAAGCAAGGCCAGCAGGTGGAGAAAGGACAACCGCTCTGCGTCCTCAGCGCCATGAAGATGGAGACAGTGGTGAACTCTCCTCTCACCGGCACCGTGTCCAAGATCTACGTGACTGCCGACAGCACCCTGGAAGGAGATGATCTTATTCTGGAAATCACTGAATAGATATCATGAAGGCCAACAGCAGGGAACATAACACATCACCACTGCCAATCCCTGCCAGGCTAAACACACACACTGCGTTACATATGGAGGCTAAAACCTTTTAGTAGAAGCACACATTAAGAAAGAAAAGTTGAGCTTATTTTTACAGCATCTCAAAAAACGACGGATCAGTCTGAAACCGCTTGTACTTTCAAGCTTGCATTCTTTGACTTTAATGTCATATGTGCTTTTGTGATCCTCATTTACTTAGTCTATACGTGTCGTGATGAGGATGTGAGCTAGTGTTATTCTGTCATCTATAATTAGTATTCATGAATGTAGTAAAAACTAAAAGATTTATACTGAAAATATAACAAGCAATAAATTAACAACAATGTGATTTAATAAGTTGTATTCCTAGCTATGCTAAATATTGCACACACGTTTCATCACTTTGGTCATGATCGTTTACAAACTAAAAGCACTAAAAAACTGAAACAATTTTTACAAAATCAAATGCACAATCCCTTCCTTATATATAGAAGTCTTATATCAGAGTGACGTACTTGAATTACCAGGCAAAATGCAATTAATTTAAAGACAAATAGCCTAGTGTTACAAAACCAATGTTTTGACCAATGGTCTTGCTTGCTTTGTTGCTCAGAAAATAAGTGCAGGAATGAATCCGACCTCGTCTCCTAAGTCTCACACTTGGGTTGTTTATCATGTAAAGTGGGTGAATAGTTACCCAGGTGTTTTAGACTGAAGTGAGCCCCATTGAGGCCAACGAGGATCGATGAGTCTATATTCAAGAGCACTTATAGAGTTCGCGGCAGCTTCGGGGCACATTGAGTTGGAACGTAGGCGTTAGGGGAACGTCCTTTTCCCAGGGCTCATCTTGTGCTTGTGTTCCAATTCCTCTCTTAATGTGATTTTCATTTCACTGTCCTGTAACATTCCCCTTAGCAGCAGATGCCTCATGGCTGCTGTAATGACACTGAACGGCTGTATTCTCCACCTTTCTTTAATTTCCCTTGTTGAATACGATTGATATAATTCGTAGCAGATAATGAGAGGTTTTATTTAACGGCATTCAAGTAATTGAAAGCACTCAGGCGGCTGAAATCTTCAAGACACATGGCAAAAGTGGCTCATTGGGGTGCGTCTGAAATGGTTTTAGCGGTCTTGACTCAAAGTAGACCATTTCTTGATGAGGACCAATAGCCTGCAACGTAGATATTTTCTCACTGCTTGTCATAACATCCCGAGGTGGAGACTAGAGTGCGTTGTTTTAACTGTGTGAATTGTAAAGGTCCATAAATGTGATGAGGGTCCCTTTAAATGGATGTTGCCATTGAAATGGAGCTAATTTTGTTTAGATGTAGATTTTAGAGCACAAAACGTCTGTGGCTGGATCTCTAAACAATCCATCTCATCACCAGTCATATTCGAGATTGTTCCTCTGTGTTATTTGACAAATACATCTCAGTTTACATAAACACAGTGCACAAAACTAGAGGATTTGTTGGGAGAGGCTTTTGGACTTTTTTTGGTTCATATATCAATATGGGGCACTGGCCAGGGTGTCTGAAAGTCTCTGGAGAACCGCTTGCTGCAATTCTGAGAGTTTTTGAGCCGTGAAGTGGATGACACCTGGCTTTGTTTCATGCTGCGAACAATGCAGTATTTAACAAAGTTTTTAAATGGGTCACACGCCGTCTTAATATAGCATTGTACGTTGCTGATGCATAAGTGCTTGGCACATTGTTAATTCAAACTGTTGAAATTTACGGGGGTAAATATTTCTGTGCATAGATTATGTGTTTGAAATTGGGAATGTTCTGAAGGGAATTGGAACTAATCTGTGTGACATTACAGATCTGATGCCTTCAATAGCATTTGTTATCTTTCCATTTGAAAGTCTTTATTTCTGTGAAGTTCATCTCTTTCGATCTGTTTTGATAATGAGAATTATATCATGCAAATACTAATGCACCATACCCTTGTGTGTTATTTTAGCATTGAAAATGTTGGAGAAAATATATAAATAAAAGAAAGTTAACAGACTGTCTTCTGTGTCATGTTTGATATTTTAGCGCATAAATAAAAATAAACATGTGCTGACGCAGTAGTTTCGATTAATTCTCTCAACGAGTCGATATGCATGTGAATACATAAACCACATGTTAAAAATAGCTTGACATGACGCTTTTACGAGTCGGTGTTTGAGTGGGCTCCATTCAAATCAATATCTGCGATCGCCTGATCTCACGTGCGGATGACATCATATACCTCCAATAAATCTGCTTATTGATCGTCTGTCTGCCTGTGCCTGCTACATGTGGCTGGGAGAAACCATCTGTATATGCTAATGGAAGAGATAGAATATTATAAGATCCATCATCTGAATAATTAAGTTCATTAGCTTCTTTGAATCTTATGATTAGGGATAGTCAGCCTGCCAATGATATTGCTGACTGATAGCACCATATTGGTGCGCTTGTGGCAAAACGGGGTATAGGATTGTGGGATAATAGGAGTGATGGATGAAGCTCCCCTGTGCATCCATATGCTCGTTCTATTCTGGCAGCAAGTCCGGGGTGAGTTGATTTGCTCAGTTGATGGATTGATATATGTGGATAAAGCTCAGCAGGGTTTATTTTTTTATGTTGGTCAGTCTCGTATCTGATGTATCTCATAAATATGATGACAGTGGGGGTGTTTAATTGGAAGGAGAACAACTCCGAAGCATGAAATAAAATCTCTCTCTCTCTCTCTCTCTCTCTCTCTCTCTCTCTCTCTCTCTCTCTCTCTCTCTCTCTCTCTCTCTCTCTCTCTCTCTCTCTCTCTCTTTTTTTTTTTTTGAGACGTAATAACGCAATGACCCATGTGTAGGTGTGAATGTGGCATATGTCCTTGTGAAAACACTGTGGATTACGTCTTTAGCTCCTCAGCAGGATTTAGAGTTCAGCTCGTGTCAACTCGCAGTTATTCACTTACTTTGGCAGTCTTATCAGCAGATATACAAATCAATGTTCCGTGCTCGTGCCTGTCGATCCCACAATCCAATTTGCATCACCCAGCTGTCATCTCTTTTTTACACTCACGTTCACACTCCACTCTCTCGGCTTGACTGTTTCCTGTCTGTTTCTTTCTCGCTTCTTACCCCAGTCTTTTATCACTACACCCATGAAGGCCGTCAGATTATTCCACGTTCCTTCCGGCTGTTAGAGCTCTGTTTAAGAAGGTTATCATGTATTCAAGGAAAGTATTGGAACCCTTGTCTGCACCTGGCTGTGGGTACAGTGATGAATTAGATATGAATATTCACTGCCTGGTCCTGCCACTCTGTAATACCACAGTGTCACGAAATATTCATAAGCTCTGTGTAATTCTAGCCTTTCCTCCTTGCCTTTGGGTTATCCTACACATCCCTCTTGCATAAATCAATGAATCTCAACAAAGCTTCAGTCGATAGGCTACCAATGCAATAGCCTACTGTCCAAAAAGCCCTTTAAAAATATAAAACAAATTTTGCTGGTCATCTAATGTGCATAATTCATTGTGTTTTTCTGTATTCATACACCCAGATGGCAGATGTAGGCCTAAGGCTGAAAATTTGAAGAATTCAACCAGTGTTTTCCATATATTTAAGGGTTAGGCTACGCTTATTTTGAAGGTCCAACTTTAGACAGTTTACTAACTTTGAGTGAACTAAGTCTCATTAGAAAAAGTATAAGAAGACTGTAGTAGACTAGGTTAGGGTTAGGTATTATAGAAAAGACTTTATATACAGTAAGTAGGCGGTTTACTCTGATTACTTATTCATAGTTTTCAGTCACGTGACCATCACCGTAGCCTGGATGCCAGCCGAATTTAGCCCCGCCCACAACATTTTTGCTTGGGCAATTCGGTCTGGCATTGATCCATAGAGGAGTAATTATGCCCGAACAGAAACTGTTCGGACCAATGATATTGTCAGGGTGGGCTTTAGACGATGATGGACAGATGATCAACAGTAACGTAATCATCCACGTCATCAAAGGCGCTTTGGGTTGAATTTGCTCTTATCCTAAACGGAGAACTTGTTCGTATATGCATTCACCTTCACTATTTCTCTCAGTAACGATGATCGTGTTGGTAAGTACTCTGTGTATCCTTAAAATTCTTTTTTTACAACACTGGCAAAGATCGTTTACACTCATCTTTTTCTTTTAACGTTACTTAATCCAGCGCACGTGCAGACAGGGTTGCCAAGTTTATTTTGCAATGTTGCGCACAATTGCTACTCAAAGCTATAGCCCAAAACAATAACTTTCCGGGGGGATCTCCGGAAAAAAAATGGCGTTTGGTTGGAAAAATATTTTATTTTGGCAAGGTTGCCTGCTAAAATTCGCATTCCTGGGTTTATATAATCACATTATACAGCGTCGCTCCGTTGCTCTGATTGGTTGTGGGTATATGCAATTGAGGTCTTTCCTGGTTGAAACACGCCCTATAATCAAAGCTCAATGTATCGGTACCAGACTCATATTCTGACTAGAATTGAGTATGACCACGTCAGGCTACCATCGCGGAGCACTGTAGGGCAAAATAGCCATACAACGTCAGCACAAGGCTGTCCATTTTCCATCTCAAAAACAAAAATATGTGAACAAGATTCAAGTTTTGATTACTTATGATCCATTTACAGCACCTGCTGCTGCAGTATTGCAGTATTTCAATCACAAAAAAAACAGTGGGACATTTCGCTTAACGTGAAAGACACTTATGGGTGAGTTGCACCAATAAGGTTTAAAGGGCTAGTTCACCCAAAAATGAAAATTATGTCATTAATTGCTTACCCTCATGTCGTTCGACATCCTTAAGACCTCTTTTCATCTCCGGAACACAACCGGAGATATTTTTGTTGAAATCCGATAGCTCATAAAGGCCTCCATTGACAGCACTGTCATTTCCTCGCTCACGTTACAAAGTCCATCTCACTACAGTGGTTCTATAATCATTTTATGAAGCGACATGAATAGTTTTTGTGCACAAAAAAACCCTATATACCGACATATAAAGTTAGGGGCCGATTTCAAAACACGGCTTCCTGAAGCTTCGGAGCTTTATGAATCAGTGTATCGAATCAGTGGTTTGGATCGCCAAAGTCACGTGATTTCAGCAGTTTGGCTGTTTGACACGCGATCCGAATCATGATTCGATACACTGATTCATAACGCTTCGAAGCTTCAGGAAGCAGTATTTTGAAATCGGCCATCTCTTTACAAGTCATTATTTAGTTCTCTCTTTTACAGAAATCACTTTTTTAATGACAAATGGCTGGTAGGCACTATAACAAGCTTCTTCCCGGGTTGGTGACATCACAAAACCTATAATTTACATAAACCCTGCCCCCAGGAACATGCAAAAAAGGGGGTGAGGCCATGTTGGGCTGCTCTAGAGAAGAGGAAGAGTTGTTGTAGTAGAGTGTTATTGCCATGCCATTGAAACTCTGTTATTTTTACCCCTTCACAGACTCTGCCATATTTGCATAGACAAGTTGTCTCATAAGCAGCTCAGGTGTTTAGTTGTTGCATGCCAGAGGGAACATAATAGTCTTCATGTACCCCTGACATCAGAGTTGCTGAAGACACAGTCGATTCGTTTTGTTTTTGAAGAGAATACGCCCCCACTTACATACATTTGTTTATGTGTGCACAAATCATTTTACACCAGACTGCTTTGTGAATGAGGGTCAGTACAAAGGGACAATACCAAACTCAGGTTTTGTTAAAAAATTGATACACAAGGATGGATCAGTACCAACTGTTCGTGATCCAGCTAGCTATAAGCAATACTGGTCACGGCAGTAATGAAAGGGCGAACACGCACTTTATTACAGTTCATGGGAGTTGTATTATGGATATAAACTGTTAGGGGTATAACAGCTTAGACTCAGAGACCAGTAGTGAAGAATGAAGACACAGAGTCAGGAGTGCAATTAATTAAAGAACATTTTTACTGAAGAATAGTTTGCAGTTTCATCAGCAGAAGCCAGCTTCAAGTCTCACAAGGAGTTCGTAGGCCGCACTTCCACTCTACCGGTCTGGTCGTACCGTACATACAATTGTCCCAACAGTTATACTGTTTTCAAGGTCTAGCCACGTCATTACTTCAAGGTGTATGATTCTGATTGGCTCAGAGAAAATGTACAGTCATGGTAAATTTCCACACAAGGATAGATAGCAGAGCATATCACTAAACTAGGTAGACTAGTTGTCACCCCATGACTAGATTTAGATCATTGATGACCTCAGAGGTTGCAGAAAGGCGTCTTCATGTCTGGTGTTGTGTGCAGAAAATGTCCATCTTCAATATTGGACCTGCACAGATCATGCAACGCACACACACAAAATATCCCCAGCATCACAGCTCTCCCAAGGTTGGAGAGTCTTATCAACAAAGCACTTCACCAAAACATACTGATAGCATGTGCTTTCTCTCAGTGAGAGGTACAGACAGTAGTACAGGCAATATTCATCTTGATTCTTTAGTGTTTCCGTAAAAGGAAATATAAAATGAATAAAATATAATAAAAATGAAAGACAAATCTATATTTAATCTCTGGAAGCCGGGCTAAGTGAGCAAACACTGTTACTGCACTGCTAAAGCAAGTATATTTTACAGCTTTCTGCAGTCTGTAAAATATACTTCAGATTTCTTGTCAAATCAATTTGTACAGTCAATCTTAAAGTTCTTTCCTGTTTTAGACATGTTTTGTGTGTTTTTTGCCACTCACGTGTAACCTCGTAACCGCAGTCACTCTAGCCGACGGTGATGTACGTGCATACCCTCTATAGTGGATAAATGCAAGATGACAACATGAGTTATAACCATAATTAAACTAACCTATACCTGTTATATATACATGCAGCATATATTCTCTGGTTATGTAGTTTTCTGACTCTGGTTCAAACTGAACACAGCTACTGATAGTTTCTGACATTTTCAATGTGTGAGATTGTCCTGACACTGGAGCATGAGCTCTTGAAGCTCCGCCCTCTTCTTGAAATGGAGCTAAGCTCATTTGCATTTAAAGTGACTTACACAAAACACATTTTCGCTCACCGCCAAAAAATTATGGCAATTATTACATGCTATAAAAAATATATGCGGGGTATTTTGAGCTAAAACTTCACATACACACTCATCAGAGAGATCGTTTTTAGATCTTGTAAAAGGGGCCATAATAGGTCCCCTTTAAGTTATTTAACATCTTAATAAATTGTTTTTTGTGTTTGTTGGCAAGTCATAAACATGGGTCGAAGACAAGTGTGAACACGAAGAGAAGTTTGAATATTTTGGCGCCTTGATTAATGTTAAGACAAATTTCATAGAAATTATGGTTGTATCCAAAGGTGGAAAGTAACGAATTACATTTACTCGCGTTACTGTAATTGAGTAGTTTTTCTGTGTACTTCTACTTTTTTAAGTAGTTTTAAAAAGCTGTAATTTTACTTTTACTTAAGTACATTGTGATTGAAGTATTGTACTTCGCTACATTTTAAACCACATCCGTTACTGAGTAAAAATAAATCATTAATGCAAAGGGGAGGAAGAAAACGCGATCCGGAAACGACTATATTGAATAGAGGGCACGGGACGCGGAAGAGAACAAGCGCACAAATATCAGATGGAGACGAACAAGACTGACGTCAGTGACGCAGAACCAGCTGAAAGCAAAACGCATTAGCCTCTGGCCAGTATGGAAATACTTTGGATATTGAAAAAAAATAACGTGGTGTTGTCTTCGAGGATATCAAATGTGCACAAAATGTGGATGCAAATGAAGAAACACATAGAACATGTTCGGGCACACATCCCTCTGTGCAGATAAAGGTATGTTTATAACTTAAGGCGAATGATTTCTGAGGAATCCGGTATTCAGTCATGAACATTACCTTTACATTATAACGTAGGATTTACGTCATATACACAAACTGATGGATGAACGAATGTCTCGAAAGAATACATCAAATCGCGACATGATCTGTAAATATTAAAGCACAAAACATTGCTATATGAATATATGATCTGCTTGTTCTGTCTCTGTGAATGAGCTGCTCCGTCTACTACATACAGGACTCTATTATTCTTAAACATTTTAATGAATTAATTATAAAATTAAGTTTTTAATCTAACTCATAATCATTTATTGAATTTAGTTTATTAGACATGTTTTATTGAATTTTTAATAAACAAAACAAACAAATGGTTTTAAGTTTGTTATGATAAAGCATTTGTTCAACCAAAAAAAAATCATCTTCATTCATTTAACATCATTTTAACTAACCATAATTTAATAATAGGTAAAGTTTATTTATTAAATAATTGTTTAATACCGTGATGTTTTCTGAGATAGTTGTCATATCGTGAAAATCTCATTCTATCACAACCCTACAGGAGAGTCCCTCACCCCACTGTTAAAAAAGTAACTAAGTAACTTTTACTCTGAGTACATTTTAAATGAGCTACTTTTTACTTTTACTTGAGTAAATTTTTAGACCAGTAATTTTACTTGTACTTAAGTAAAATTTCATTGAAGTAACAGTACTTTTACTTGAGTAGAATATTTTGTTACTCTTTCCACCTCTGGTTGTATCTTATATTTTGAGTAAGTTTTTTTATATGTGTTTTAATGTTGTGCTTACTGTTAAAAGCTGGCAAGATATCAGAGTGGCTAATGAATATTAATTAGATAACGCTGGTAAATGGGCGCTAGTACTATTGTCAAGGCAAAACAAAGTGTTTGAAATATTATGATTATTTCCCAAAAAGTGGAAAGTACAGACTTAAAAATATATCAGTGGTTGATAGGTATAGTTTTTTTATCGATTTCAGTCTAAGCCTACACAATGAAAGTACCGGTAGGTCTGGGAATTCAAGCACAGCCTCTGTGTTTTATCATGACCTTCTGGGTTTTCTGGGAGTTTTTCAAAATCCATCAGTGAAATAACGGCTGCTCACCTAGAAATTAATCCCTCGCTTGCATCTGTCCGTCTGAAGATCTGACACTGCCTCGCAGCTCTTTGGACTAGCTTCGGTCTATCTGTCTGTCCTTTCGCACCGTTGTCTCTTTTTTCTGATTCGGAGCTGAGAGGAAGGTGATTATGGAAGTCTGCGTTAGTGTTAGAGTGAGATTCAGTTTGTTTCCTCTCATCCTCGGAGGGCAGCTGGCAGCAGAGTCCACTCATCCATCCCTGTGCTGGTAGGCAGGCAGCTCTTGTAACGCTGGGAGTTGAACAAGCTGTTTGAGACCAGTGCTCGACTCTTGGTCCTGCTTTCCCATGCCTGAATCTGTAAACCCCATCCTCTTGTTCACTTGGACTTGTGCCTTGTCATCATTACGTGCTTGATTTACATGATTCTGGATTGATCGGAGGCCCGCTCATTGGATTAGTATGTAGGCACATTTCTACCCTGTCAAGTATGAGACAGGGGGCAGAGAGAAGCTGCCTCTACTCACAGGAGTGCAAATGCCTAATTGGCATTTATGCGGCTTGAATATGCAGCCATTTGCTTAATTTTCCTAGTGAGTGTACAGTCCAATTTGCAAGCCTTGTTTATATGCCTTATGAAAGAGAAGCTCTCACTGTGATGAGGGTATAATGACAGTCTGATTGGAAAAGGTCATACCTTGCGCGTTAATGCTGCCTCACTCGAGATATGGGGCAGACAAGTGGGAGTTATCGGCAGAGATTCGGTAAAAGGTGTTTGATTGCTCTGCAGTTCCTTGTGCTTCAGATTCAGTTTTTTTATGTCACATGAGTATCACCAAATGAGTTAGGGTTTGCATTAAATGGGCAGCAAGATAGTTCTAGGGCAGTGTATCTCAACCTTTTTGACTTCAAGGCCTCCACAATGTCCACAACAAATTGTAAGGCTCTCCCACTCAGAATTTCTACCAAATAAAATAGTTAAGTGCTTGGCATAACTAGAAAAATATATAAATATATAATTTTTATAAAATTTTTAGCTTATTTTAATGTTTAAATCTTATTTTAAGTACAGTGCCCTCCACTAATATTGTCACCCTTTTAAATATGAGCAAAGGCAGCTGTGAAAATAAATCTGCATTGTTTATCCTTTTGATCTTTCATTCAAAAATTCACAAAGTTTTAACCTTTCATTGAAATAAAACAATTGAAAGTGGGGGGAAACTCTATGAACATTATGAAATAAATGTTTTTCTCTAGTTCACGTTGGCCACAATTATTGTCACCCAATCACTGCAAACGTCCTTTTCCCAAGATACCAGCTCTGAGTCTTCTTCTATAATGCCTGATGAGTTTGGAGAACACCTGACAACAGATCAGAGACCATTCCTCCATACAGAATCTCTCCAGATCCTTCAGATTCCCAGCTCCATGTTGGTGCTTCTTCTCTTCAGTTCACTCCACTCATTCTCTATAGGGTCAGCTCAGGGAACTGGGACGGTCATGGCAGAAGCTTCATTTTGTGCTCAGCGACACATGTTTGTGTTGATTTTGATGTTTGTTTTGGATCATTGTCCTGAGGAAAGATGCAAACACAGCCCTTTATAAGATTTATTTTTTAACTGTGGGCATGGGGTACTTTTTATCCCTGTTTGCACCAAAGCCATCTGGTGGGTTTTCTGCCAAAAAGCTTTTTTTAGTTAAATCTGACCACAAAACCAGGTCTCTTTTGAAGTTCCATTCGTGTCTGACAACTGAATATGCTGGATTGTTGATTCTTAATTATTGTCCTATTCAATGCTTTAGCCATTTTCCTACAGCCACTTTCTATTTTGTGTAGCTCAGCAACCTTTGGCTACACATCAGAACTATATTCTTTGGTTTTACTCATTGTAATGAATGATTAAGGGAATTTGGCCTTTGTGTTTATGCTCAAGTCATGGCTAGACAATTTCATGCTCCTAGTCACCCTGGTGTGATAAAAATGTAAATATGAATGGGAATATACTAATGAACGGGAAGATATTTTACTCATAATAATTTCTAGGGATGCCAATAATTGTGGCCAACGTCCATTGGAGAAAAAAACATTTATTTCGTAATGTAAGTGTCACGGAACAGAATGGCATAGACAAGCATGTAAGTATAAGTGTTCTTCATTAATTGTAGAGTGGGTTTGAAGTGGTGTGAACCAGGCAATGGAAGTAGATGGTGATTTAGCTGATGCAGACTCAGAGTGTGGTATCTTGCAGGTGATGGAGAACTCAACGAGTGAAGATCGGTAACCAGACTGACGGATGGAAGACAGGAGATGAGACGGGATGATCATCGGTAAGTAGAGAGGTAAGGAGTCTGTAGAATCAGCGTGTACTGAGACGAGACCAGACAAAGAGTGAATGGTGAATGGGTGCATATATAGTGAGTGTCTCTAATGACGTGCAGTGAATCAGTATTCGAGTGGGTGATTAGGTGATGATTGGGGCTGTGACGATGTGGCTGACTCTGTGACCACCTACTTTCAGTTGTTTTACTTCAATGAAAGGTTAGAATTTTGTGACTATTTTAATGAAAGATCAAAAGGATAAACCATGCAGATTTATTTTCACAGCCTTCTTTGCTCATATTTACCAAGGGTGCCAATATTAGTGGAGGGCACTGAATTTTAATGGCATCTTGAGGCCCCCTTGCAATTTAGTTGAGGTCCTCCAGTGGGCCCCAGCCCCTGATTGAGAACCACTGTTCTAGGCTGTCTGTGAAAAATTTGAGAGGGAAATCTTTTTATTTTTTAGAACTTTACAGGAGATTGAACTGGCTTTTTAAATTTTTATAATGTTGTCTGAGGTCAACTTATGACATTCGTGTGGTTTTTACATTTAAAAACATCATAATGAATAAGTACTAGGCTATTTTCTACCCTGGTTTTGAGCCTAGCTCCTGAAATGCTGTCTTTATGGGCGTGTCGCATTGAAGACTTGGAAGTAAACGCCCACTGCTATGATTGGATACCAGTTTTGCATTAAAATGAGCTTCCCTTTCAGTGCATGTGGGAATTTTTTTGAAAACGCATGGGAATAAACGGCAACCGGAATGATTCGCCCACAGGGCTCGCAATATCAAACAAAAACAATGATTTATCTCTCATCCGGCCGCAATTAATTGGAATTTTATATTTTATTACTTGGCCTGCCTGATCAGTGGATATAACCGTGAACTGCATCACTAACACACACACACACACACACACACACACACACACACACACACACACACACACAAAGCATCTGCAAAACTTCACTGCAGACAAATCAGCATGTTCAAAACTTCTGTGACTGTATTTTTCCTTCAAATATCAAGTCAAGAGAGTGAAGAAAGGAATGTTATTTCACTATTTAAGATGAGACCGGTGATACATTTTGGTAGCCCAACTGGAAAACACATAGCCCCGGGACATTGGCTTGTATAAGCCCTGGCCCCATACATGTTCTAGTCAGATATATGTGCTATAGCTTGATCAAAACTTCCGCTATTGCATTTTTCCTTCAAATATCAAGTCAAGAGAGTGAACAACACTTGGTAGCCCGTCTGGAAAACACATAGCCCTGGGACGTTGGGGTTTGCGAGCCTTGGCTGTCCGAGTCTGATCAGTGATCACGAATCTTAGCACAACACCTCAAATAAAGGATTCTTCAGCACTGTGACAGCGTGCTAAATTATGTTCAGTTAGACATGTACGCATAATCAATAGATATCAAATGATCTGTAACAATGCAATACTATCACATATATATTTAAAAACATAAATATTTTTTACTCACACAAGGGTGCTTCATTCATTCATGTAATCTCATCCTGTATGTTTGACTAAAAAGGAAGTTTTCAGCTCTGAAACTTATTTACTTATTACCTTTTATATATCAAAAGTCAGCATGAAATGAAAATTCACCCATTAACATAAATTCATCCAATTTTCACCCTTAAATCACACCCATTTTAAAATGCATGTTTTAGGTCTTATTGTGAAGAATTCTCAAGTCACTTGTATTTCATCATGACTTTAAAATATATATATATATATATATATATATATATATATATATATATATATATATATATATATATATATATATATATATATATATATATATATATATAATTAAAGGGTACTCCTCGCGATTATCACAGGGCTGAGGCCTGGTGCAGACACTCCAGATACTTTTAGCCATAAAAGAGTATTTCAGAGCCATTGATGCAGATCAGTTTCTTTGTGGACTGCATTATTCTCAAGATCTTGAAGAGGACATCATCAGCACATTTATTATCACGAAGGGCACGGAAGGCGGTGTGCTTCCTGCTCCAGCCCAGTAAATTCAGTCTCTCTCCGCCAATGTGATTTTACACTTTTATCATGAGGTACTCTTACCCGATTAGTCACCGTCTGCTTTGGGTCGTGTTGGTTCACTGCAACAGGAATGTGAACCATATTATAGATCCTGCGTCACCTGTGTCTAATCAATGACTTGTACAGAGCCATTACTCACAATAACTATCAATGACCTTCCTCCATTTCATGCTGCTTGTATTTACCTTCTCACTGGTACCTATAGCACTGCAATTGTCTTCTGACTCTAAGAATGTTTGCTCAAACCTCCTCATCTTTTCAATTGTGAATGCATAATATTTACTCTGTGTGTAGTTACATTTGCTGAAGGCATTTTACAAGTTCTGATTAGTTTGGAAATTGAACAAAACAAATGACTAAAACACTTCAGCATACCCTCCAGTAAAAGTAACTCTTGTTCTGGACTGTTACATTATTTCACCATATAGAGGGATAGGGTGCATTCAGCTGCCAGACAGGATTTTATGTGATTGCTTTCATTAAAATGCATCATTAATGACTCCAGACCATGATTAGTCATTCGGAAAGATGTGTTTTTGCTGAAAGGGTCGTCTTCTCCTAGCTTGTGCTTTCACAGTGTTTAGGAAAACAGCATTGTTGTGATGTTCATGAGTTTTCTAGCTACTGAAGCCCGACAAGGACACACAATGTTAATACAAGAAGCAGAGAAACACAAAAATGCATAATGCAATAGAGTGCAACAGTAAGGAAGTAATAATCCCGTTCACTTTCTTCACAAAGTAACAATATACAGTATAAAGCTTTTAAAACAGACTTACCTCGAGCTCCATGAATGTTGAATAATGATATTCGCTTGACATGTGCTCTGTAAGCTTCATAATTTTCCTTATAAATACAGTGAATACGCTTCCTACAACCCAGTCTCCCTACACTTTCAAACTACTTATATATTTAACTGAATATTTTATACTTATACTCATTGAATGTAATCAGCTATTTGATCTTGTATACCTTGTACCAGTAATTGTCTGGTTCAACTACTGTAGTTTGTTAGGCTAGTGTGTTCCCTCATGAAATAATTATGTTGGTGGACAGCCATTTTCAGGTCTCTCTCATATATAATACATGAACTATTTTATTTTTATTTTTTTATATATATAAAAAACAAGGCTATTGGAAAAAGTGTTCGGTTGCTGTTGAGCTTGATAAGGGGAACATCACACAAACAAAACTCTGCTTTTTCACGTTCAGTTCTGCTACAGTGGATTAAAAACTTTCATTTGCAAGCACTGTGGCTGTCCTCGGTGTAGAGCAGCATTACATTCTCAAATAAGACGTGAACACATTGTTGAGGGAATGTATAGTCTTCGATTAATTTTAACCAACAATCTGTGATAGGGACATTTGGTAGGCACAGCATGATTACTGCACATCTGCTGAAGCCTGTAATAATTTAGTCATTTAAGGTCAAATGCAACACGTCTGGCTCCCATAGCTTGAGTCTGTTGTGATTTATTGGGGCAGTAAGAGGCAGTTGAGGGGGGGGGGAAGAGAAGATCATTTTAGGAAGAGCAGCTGACTCATTTGCATTCAGTCTGTCTCACTGAAACAAGCCACGGGAGAGAGTCAAACGTTAGCATGAAGAAGGCTGTCTGCCCACCTTTGGTCACCCACAGCAACGGAAATCTTTTTTATTGCGGTCACATACAGTACAGTCACATGTGACTCATAGGATTGAAATGAGAAACCTTCAGATAGAGATGAATGAAGTGATTATGATGATGCTTTTGTTCAGGGTGGAGGTTGAATACGTGCCACGCTCCCTGAGAAGATTTCTGCCACTTGTAGTTTTAACCCTGTAAAGCCTGTCATCAAATATGTTTACTGAACATGTATACAAAATATATCTAATAAAAAATGTTTGCATATGTGGTGGACCTATATCATATTTGCAGCACTGGGTAGTATCTGATTAGGCCTACATGTAAAATCAGACTACAGATCCTTTTCTGATGATTACATGTTATCCCCATGATGGGTGTTAATTATTCATAATTCATTGATTCTACATCTTTGTCATTTTTTTTTTCTATACAATCTACTGCTTGTATACATTGAGAAGTTCTTCCAGGTTTGTGGAACACAGACCAGCCTCATGTGAATATCACTGAAAACTGAGACCCACACAGCATTTTTTCACTGCAGAAATCATTTAAATTTAAGAAGTGTTTTCTCAACATCACAACATTGCAATTCTAATCAGCTCCTGACAATCACAACTATTATTTGAATAATCGCTCACACTAATGAACACATTCAAATTTACGTCATTTTATATTTACATGCAATGAAGGGATTCTATTTGACCTAATATGAGCTTTGATAAGTTCATGGTTCTCTGGTGTTGGTTAATGGTCATATGACATGCAGGTAAACATTAATCATTTTTAGTAAATGTTAATTTTAATTAACTAATTTTTAAAAAGAAATTATTTTTTTTTAAATTACTTTACTTTTCATTAAACTCACCAACCCCCTGCAGTTCCCTAAGGAACCCTAGTCTGGGACCATGACATAATGTAGGATTTTATTGCACTTCATGTTGCTGATAACAAAATATGGAATATATTTTCTTTCTCTTTGTATTTTTATATCAATGGTATGAGATTATCCTATTTAAATCAATGTGATAAACAATTTAGGTCAAAGGTCATCTAAAAAGCTCTTTAATTTTCAACGTGGGGGCAAAAGCCAAAACATAATGCAATGATGTACAACTTTGCTCTTGAATACAAAATTTACTCAATTTTGTCGTAAATTTACCACCATTATAGGTGGATTGTTATTGCAATTATAGCATGTTGCAGTACATAGCCTAATAAAGTACAACCTCCTTTGAAAGTAATTCATGAGGATATATCGCCCCCGTGTGTGCAATCGTATTAATCATAGCAACAAACTGAATAAAAGTCCCGTTTCACCACATTCCTCGAAGCTTCCTATAATATTGTCGTGTCTCGTTTTTATAGTATTACGTTTTTGTATTATTATGTTAAATATTTAATGCATTAAAAATACATATTTTCTTTTTTATTTCTTAAGCCTCTTTAATACTCTGACGTACTGAAATTTGTAAAGCTAAAGCTAAGGAAGCCACGCACGCTCGCTGACGTCACTTCCGAATGACAGACTCATTCTGAGATTCGGACGGAAGAGTGTATTATTCTTATTACAGGTAATTGCCTTTTAATTTATCAATTAAGCAGTCGAATGACTGCAAAAGAAAAGTGTACCTGGCGCCTCTCTTTATAGGCGACTTAATCTACAAAACACGATACGGTATGCGAAAATTTTTGATGAACATGGTTCAGCAGAAAACCGCTGTCATCCAATTAACTTCCTCTAAAATAAATCCAGCACGCTTCAAAAACTGTATTAGCGGAAGTCTTTTGCTAGAATACACCTTATAGATTACTTTAAGCCCTTTAGAGTAATGCTGCTGCTAACACAACTAACGTTAATTACTGCAAATGATAGCGTGCACATTTGGTTAGGAGGCTGCGCATGAGCACAAATGAACACTCGGTGTATTGTAGCGTTCAAAGATTAATTTCTGATTTCTGTTTTCTTATTTTCCTACAGACATGAGGCTGAATCTATTATTAGCTGTCACTTTGATGTCCATCCCCATGGCACTTGTGCAGGGGGCTGAGAAGAAAAAACTGCAGATCGGAATCAAGAAAAGAGTGGACAACTGTCCTATCAAGTCCCGAAAGGGTGACGTGTTAAACATGCACTACTCTGTAAGTGTTAGACATCTCTGACCCAAATATTATTGATGCCCCAAAATGTCTTATTTGACTGTCTTTTTTTATCTGCAGGGGAAACTGGAGGATGGGACAGAATTTGACAGCAGTATACCGAGAAATCAGCCCTTCACCTTCACTCTTGGCACGGGACAGGTCATCAAGGGCTGGGATCAGGGTTTGTTAGGGTGAGTGAGCAGCAGTTGTTCTGTATTACTAGATCATCTGAGATATTTTCTCAGTCAGAATTAGGGTTTAAAGAGGGGAATTTAGAGTTAGTCTAATAAAGAGGAATTAGCAGATTAGATTTAAGAGGCAGTGTGCAACTGTGTTCAATATATTAGCATGTGTCAGTGCTGTGGCCTAAAGCTCTGCAAATGAGCATCCTATTTCCTTTCTCCCTGTGATTAGCCTACCTGTCTCCTTTTATAAAAAGCCCGTTTAGCATGTTGTTCATTCTCCTTCCTCTTAGGATGTGTGAGGGTGAGAAGAGGAAGCTGGTTATTCCCTCTGAGCTTGGTGAGTATATTATGGAAAAGTAATGTGTTATATGAAAATGATTTTCAGTCCATATCTTAATCATCTATAACTGTTTTATGAACTACAGGTTATGGCGACAGAGGAGCACCACCTAAAATTCCAGGTAAGATGTTGCACAGTCCAATCCAACATGAGTCTTATATCAAGCAGATTCACGTGTTATATTTTTCCTATAATAGCTTTGTTTGTTAGGGATCCATAGCACATTATTACAGTAGCGGTGAAAAGTATATGCTGCTGTAAAAAATGTCTCAATTATAGCAGAGATACTGGCAAAAATATTATCTTTGAAAATTGTGTTGGACAATGGTGGCGAAAAGGACCACTGTATGTTCCACATTCTGTCTCACATTTCAAATCTCTGTTTTCCCACTAGGTGGTGCCACACTCATCTTTGAAGTAGAGCTGTTGAGCATTGAGAGAAGATCTGATTTATAATGACAGATACAGTTTGTGGGCCTGTCAATCTGAAGCATTTAAAATCAGTGTGTTTGCAATGCTGCTGTACTAGATATACCTGCATAGCAATTTCAGGTGTTAAAGAACCTTTTCAGTTATTAAAGCGGTTACAGAAACAGAATGAGCTCAGTAATCACACTTTTCATTTTTTTTGTTAAATGTTTACCTTCCTAGAAAAAGATTGACACAGAGATGTATGTAGCACCATTCTTTATTTGAGAGCCTTACTACATGTATTTGGTTGTGAGAGTGCACACAGTACAGTTTTTGCCATTCCAACAGGTTCTGATCAGTTTCTTAAATCTTGTTCACTTGAAATTGAATAAACGTTTTATTTACAAAAGATATGCGGGCTTTGAGCTTGATTTAGTATTGACCTTGGCCTACATCACCAAAGCATCTTCATTCATAGCCTTCATCATAATTTGGCATACTTTTTTTGTAAAATTAGTAAAAATATCAGATGTAACAAATTGGCAAATTCACTCCCAGTATTGCTACTCTTCATCATGAAAGAACTTCAAACTAGCTTAATTTTCCTCGGTCAAATGATTCTTTTTAAAAACAGCAGTACTAAGCACAGACCTGTCGTGTTTTTGTTTTTTTTTTCCTAGAAATGGTAGATTAAAAATGGCTTACAAAACACAAGTTCACAATTCTCATCCCCCTCCCTCTTCCCAACTTACATCAACACACTCTAAAATCTGAAACCCCATACTGTGTCTAAAACTAATATTTTCTGGCCTGCAAAAAATCGTTTCGCCCTTACGAAAGACAGCAGATGTGAGAGACTGACAAAAAAGGGGGTAAAAAGAAATCAGCTTTGTTCTAACTTCCTACTTGATTACAGACACATGAAGCCAAGTCACGAGGCTGAAAAAAGTGTATTAGTGAACAGTGTAACCGTAACATCAACCATTCGGTTCCTTTCCCTAAATCACCACAGGGTTTTTAAGCTAAAGGGACACTACCACACTCTCTACATGTAAGATATGCTGAAACAGTACTAAGACGAAGTAAAAACAGTTGGTCAACCTGCAGCTGAGGTTGGCTTGGCTGGATTCGTATCATTGATCTCCATTTGACAGACGCTGTGGTATAGTGGTTTGGTCTGCATGCCTGCATCTCTCCTCTGGGTTTGGAGTGACAGGTTGGATTTGTGGTGGTGGGAGGAGCTGTGGTGACATCAGGGCGTCAGCTCCCCTTTCTTCTGCGGGGTGCTGAGTTTCTGCATCCCTCGGACCTTCTCCAGCAGCGCCGCCACAAAGTCCTGCAGGTGGCCAGAATGAGAATGATCTGTCCGGAGACTCAATGGCTCTGAGAATAACATAACTGCCTGTAATGAAGGCAATCGCTAATGCTATTGATATCCAAAATGGCACTTACATCATTAGGCTTATAACAGTCGACCAGCAGCATCTGAAAAACAAAAATGGAAAGAGAATTAATGCCTTTTAGACTAATCTGCTGTTTTCCCAACTGTGTACCAATGAAAACAGAAAGCAGACACATACATCTGCTGAAATTTCTATCTTCAAAAAGAGCTTGTGACTGGAAGGATTACTGTCAAAGCACCCGCAGATGAGGCATACTAGAGCGCAATTCAGCACAGAAGGGTGGAAATCTTGTGTAATGTTCTTAGGGGGAGATATCTGAAGCGAACAGAATCTAGTAAATGTATTAGAGATCTGATTAGACCTTCACTCGAATGGCTCTCTCAACATCGCTGGACAGATCCAGAAGCTCATCCACATCTATTTCCAGCTCAGGCACCTCATCTTCCTGCAAAATACAGAACCACTGATGAGAGACGTTAATAGAGTGAATGTGAATAATTCACAAGCCACAGATCATGAACTAGACAAGTAAAAAAATTAATCATGCAAACATCTCTAATGATCTCAGAGAGTTCATGCAGCCCATAAAGACTAGTTGACTGTTATTTGCACTTCCCCATTGTCAGAAAAATGTGCACAATTTTACCTTAAAGGCTTGTCATTGGAGCAGTGCCCTTAAAGGGATAGTTCATGTAAAAATGAAAATTAGCCCATGATTTACTCACCCTCAAGTCATCCATGACATTGTTCTTTCAGAGTAATTAAATTGAAGTTATATACAAATGGTGAACTGGTGAATTGATGTGTTTGAGTAAGAAAAAAAACTGACTGCTAACTGTCGTACGCGTGTTCACTGCTGGATATCTTTTATGATGGATAGATGCACTTTTATGGACTTCAAAACAGAAACAGCCATTATAAAACTTGGAAGAGCCAAGACATTTTTTTATATAACTCAGGTTGTATTTGTCTAAAAGAAGGAAGTCCTATACATCTAGGATGACTTGAATGTGAGTAAATATTTATTTTTGGGTGAACTGTTGCTTTAAAGCAGTGGTCGCCAACCCGTCGCCATTTTCTGTTCAGTAACGCCATTTGTAGTGAAGTGTTTTGCAAACTGCCCCATGTGTGCGTGGATCGACGACGCTGATAATAACCCCTGTGAAATATCAGATAGCCTATGTGAGCTTTGCTTACACTTGGCTACAACCATTCAGGCCAGCTATCCGGCCTCTGTGTAAAGCGTTACAAACACTTTATCAAGGCTCAAATCGCTCCATATACCCCAAAATGTATTCTCTGCAACCTTAAAATTTGCACAGCACAAATTGACCGATGTTATATAGTTATGACAGCGCCAAGGCTGTGGCGACGGATATCTCTTCAGAAAACTGACGCAAATGAAAGTAAAAGTTGCAGATGCTCAATACACATTCATAATCGTTAAAGTCAGTGCTTATGCCACTCTCTCATATTGCAGTCCTTGATTTTGAAATGAGCAGTTGATCAATAAAATGCAGCAAATATTTGTTGATTTCGGTTATGTGAACTTAAAAATTCATAGCTTGGGAATTGAAGATCGGATTTATATCCTTTTGCCGAGACACATGTAATGGAATCGTGATAATGATAAATCAGATAGATAACTTATCTGTAAAAACACATGAAGTGGACCATGCAGGTATAAATAGGCCCAGCAAGATTGTTGGGGATGCTTGAAATATACGAAGAAAAATATAAATATTGAATCAGGCAGGGGTTACATGGAATGTATCTCTGAACAAAACTGTCTTCAGAATAGTTTCGCTTGTATTTTTACAGCAGTACCCAAAGAAACAACTTTTTTTTTCCATAAGCACCACCTACTGTTATAGAGAGTGAATTAGCATTTTATTTAGTCCATCTGTTTTTGTTTTGTGCAGGTGTGTATTATGTACCAATTTCACAAAGCTAAAGTCAGACCCTTCTGTATTTGCTCTAAGTCTTGAAATTATGCAATGTAATTTAAATGATAAATAACTGCTCATGCTACATATGTCTATCTTTGTTTGGATCGTGATTAAAATGCAGTGGTTTCCTCACATTTCAAATAGCTAATTTTTAAGGCAAGTTTGGCCATGTTATGGAGCAAATAAACAACAATAATTTGCTTAAACAAAGAAAAGAAAAAAATCGACAAATGGTGTCGAAAAAACTCTGAATCGCCATGAAAATGTATAGGTAGATCTTGCCTTTCATCAAGGCTGAGGTCAGGATCTTTGGCTTGAAAAGGTTGGTGACCACTGCTTTAAAGGGACAACTTTGTACCTCATCTACCCCAAAGAGGTGCATATTAGAAGCTTGAAGTAATACTGTGAACCCTTCAATGGATAGTTCACTGAAAAATCTAAATTCTGTCACCATTTACTTTCACTAAAGGCCCCGATCACACCAAGGACGATAATGATAAAGATATAGTTCTACAAATGGTTCTAAATATATAAGAATAGCAGCTTCGTTGGAATCACTCTCAGAACGATTTTTTTTTCTCTAGCTGACAAACGATAAAACTTTGACAGCCAATCAGAATCCATTCTGTAACGAGCTCAAGCATTTAAAGCAACAGATGACCAAACCGCAGTGCTTGTTAACAATAAACAGGATGATAATGTGCATTGGTGTGGACACTAATATAGTTATTTTCATAGTTATCGTTCTTGTTGTGAATGAGCCTTTAAGAACAACGATTTGGTTAGCCGTCATTTACTAACCAAACTATTTTGGTTCCAATTGACTTCCACTCTAGTTTTTGTCCATATAATGGAAGTCAGTGGGAACAGAAACTGGTAACCAACATCCTTCTAAATATGTTCCACAGAAGAAAGAAAGTCCAGGTTTTGGAACAAAGGGCTATTAAACACATTTTTAAAATTATTATTATTTGTTGTGGACCTTCTTTTTTAGGTATATTATGAGTCTTTTAGTGGTAGATATGATACAAAGTTGTCCCAATGACAAGCACTTTATTCTAACTATAGAAACCACACCATCTCTGGCCTTTGTGCATGACATCCTCTCTCCACAACAGGATGGGTTGATCCTCATGTCCATGTGCGATGTATTGTGTGTGTATGCTTGTGACAAAACAATCTCCATTCACTTCCTGTTGGCTTACAAAGACAACAAAATGTATCTCTTTCCATACAATGCTGTCTGATAGCTTCTTAGATTGAGACACAGTAAGTGAATGGAAGTACAACCATAGCTTCAACCTCTGCTGTGTAAAACAGTTTTATGTCTTATCGCAGTTAGTTTGCAGTCACACTCCTTTTCATCAGAGATTCACTCTCATTTAGCGGTTTCCTGCAGTGCTATTATGCTCCATAAGTGATTTTATGTGTGCTGAGGAAGACGGGGAGGGAAAGCTGCAGTGGACGGAATTGTCACAAGTTTTTCTTCACGTGTATGTGCTGTTGAAGTCATTGAGAAATCAGGTCTGTTATGAAACCTTTCACACTGACCCATATTGTAGAGTCGCGCTAGCACACTACAACTGACCTACTCGTAAATTAAAACACTTCCTCCTGCTTAATCACAGTGATTAGCTGAAGGTCACCACCCTTGTTTTACAGTTACAGACTAGTGCAGCACTTCATGAGACAGTAATAGGACTGGGAAGTGCATAGTTTCGGGTCTTTAGAATACTTCATTCTGATTGGTCAATGGTCAATCATGGTATTCTGTGTCTAAATCAGGACTCGATAACCTTCTTCTACAAAAGATTGCATATTGGTTCCTCTTCCAACATTCAGTGAGTTTATATTACAATATAGCTATAAAATGTTCAGCTTTTCTAAAAAAAAAAAAACATAAAAATATATACATATATTAGATCTAATTATATGTAATATAAGTCCCTCACATACTTTTGTATAATGACCGCAAACCGTATAACCGGTGTCCCAGGCAACTGATTTCCTACATTAATAATAAAATATAAACTGGCAATTAAATTAATATTTTGGGGTCAGTACGTTTTGTTGTTGTTTTTTAAATAAATGAACACCTTTTATTCAGCAAGGATGCATTAAATTGAGAGTAAAGACATTCAAAATGTTACAAAGGATTTATATTTCAAGAAGAACTGTTTCTTGAGCACCAAATCATCATATTAGAATGATTTCTGAAGGATTGTGTGACACTTAAGACTGGAATGATGATGAAAGAATTCAGCTTTGCCATCACAGGAAAAAACTGCATTTTAAAATATATTAAAATAGAAAAAAGGGTTATTTTAAATTGCAGTAATATTTCACAATATTACTGTTATTATTTTGTTTAGTGAGCAGAAGAGACTTAAAAGAAAACATTACAAAATCCTAGTGACCCCAGACTTTTGAACAATAGTGTAAATACTTTATGTATGTTATGTTTATTTATTAACTATGTAGCCAGTTGTGATAAAGATCAGTATATTATCCAATACACAGTATTTCTTTCACTGATCTACAGTACAGTTACATTTAAATAATGTGAGCTACAAAAAAATACACCTGACTGTAAAACACAGCCATTATATTCACAGAATGTCCTCAGTGGTGTGTGGAAATTATTTTTAAGCCACAGATCTATCATCTAACCTTTAAACAACAATACATTTGAGCCAACCTTTGTCCGTGCCACAATAGAAACCTGTTATGTAATTTGTCACTGTGCATCTTTATCCACATAGGTACATTTGTCTTCAGTTATTGCTCAAGGCTGTTGTGATTTAAGATGTGCATTCTAAACATCAGCCTAATTGGACCAAACATTGCTAGCGATATAATGGACGAGTTCTCCTGTCACACCACATTAATATGTATAACCTGTGGGATTCAGATGACATTTCACAAGTTTAAATATTTGTGCTTCTATTATCTTCTTCTTTATTATACGAGATATTATTGTAACTTGTAGAACTGTATTCTGACATCAGAAATCATTTATCAGTGGAAACTTATCACACGTAAGAAGGCTCTCAAACAAATCCGAAGGATTCGGGCTACTCTGTAGTATGTCAATGAGACAAAGCGAAATGTGGATTTTAGCTCAGGATGAGGCCTACCGCTGGGCTGAAAAGAGCATTCAGAAAAATCTCATTTCAAGAGCTGCCTGGTTTTACACCACACATAATCTAGGTCAGTTATATTAGCCCTGGAGGTTAAGTCAAGCTCAAAGTGAAGCATGCTTTGCATGTCTGAACAGATGACATCATTACAATGGCTAGAAGGGTGATCCCAAACATCCCAGGGGGCTGAAAGAAAGAGCCATCCTGAACAGTGTCACCTATTATATTCGTGTGCAATAGACATAAAAAGCCTAATCAGCGATATCTGGGTTTTGTGCATCTTTAGAAACGAATATATTTTGATTTGGAATCCATGTCTTTGTTAATGCAGCTGGAGCTCCATCCTCAAATAGATCCTTCACATTAACATCTGAGGCAAGCCCACTGTTCGATGAAATATGAATGGATGCATTATGCATAAAGGAATCATTAGGTGCTCAAATCTTTTTTCCTCGCAGCACCTGTACACGAGGCTCACCTTTGTTTTACGGCTTTGTCTGTAGTTCTGTCATGCCACGCCCTTCCATGTGAAAATGTATAACCATAAAATCAACATCGATTAAAAATAAAGACAAGATAAAAAAAGATGCCATGCTGCTCTTAATAAGCTACTAATTTATTTAAGCAAGCCAACTATCGCACAAAATGGACATGACAAATGGAACGGGAGGAATGCCGGTTCACGAGTAGCCTACTGTAAAGAAAGAGCTGTCATTCCTTGCAACAAAGGATTGCACGCTATCAAAGCAATGACAGTGTTTTTTTTGTCCTACCTCGCAATCGTACAGATTCATTAACTGGCTAACTATCCACTCCTCCAAATTCAGCCGCCTCCTCAATTCTTTTCTGTCATATTTTACGGTCACTCGTCCTTGCTTCTGTGGCACTTCTTCTTCGGTACCAGGAGGTGTTTGAAAATAGACCCGGGGCTGAGGTGTCGATTCCGGACTCGTTACTGCTGCCATTGTCCCTAATAAAAAAAAGGTGAGGTGGATTTAATGCTTTTATCAATAAGAGCATCAGTTCAAAAAACAGAGCCGGTCATGTGCACATCCATTGCATGTTGCAAAAAAAAAGTGCCGGGTCCCTTTTCTTAAATGGAACAGACCTTTGGATTGCAAGGAGTCTGCAACGGTGGATGGGGATCAGGCATACAATGAGCTTAGAGAACAGAAGAATTCATCAGACTAATTGTGTGGCCGCGGTTTATCAAAGTCCATCTTCCCAAAATCGGTCCATCAATTGTCACAGAACCGCTTGTGGGCGCCTCCAAGTGTCCGCGCTGAAATACTAGCCATGCCGTGAACAAATCATTCGTTCGAGTCGGATCTTTTCAATGAATCCGTTATAGTGGTTCACTAAAATGGACTCCATCCATAGACAGTAGAAGAAGACTCCATCCAGAAACTCACTTGCAAAGCACACTACTCATTATTTCACACTTCACCACTTTTATTTTACAATATACAAAATGTATATCGCAGAAACAGCTAATATGTAGTATATGCCTATTTTGCTTTTACTGATGAACTGAGCGTTAATTGACTTATGGGGCGAAAGTCTATGTTCTTTCCAAATAGATTATATGACTCGACAATTAAAGCACGTTTTGAACCTTGAGATGCAATTTAAGATATGCATCTTAAAATAGGTAATTACACAGCAATATGCGCAAGACTGGCCTGATCAGTATTTGAACCGCTAATTTGAACCGAACTAGAACCGATTCGCGAAAGATTCGGACCTCCCATCACTGTGAAATACCACCCCGCAATGTTTCCTTTTGTTCTTTATCCAGGCTGTACCTAGTGTTATAATAGGCCTAAAGAGATTAATAGTTATCAGTTTTTCATAAGTCACATATAATCATTGCAGGCACTGATAGCATAGGCCTATTATAGCCTACAGAAATGTTATTCTCACCGTACGGCCACCCCTTTTTTCTGTATGTGGACTATTCCAAATCAAATATAATTTCTCTCTCTCTCTCTCTCTCTCTCTCTCTCTCTCTCTCTCTCTCTCTCTCTCTCTCACTCACACACACACACACACACACATACACACACATACACACTGTGCATCACGGTTATGCCAAGTGACCCTCTGTCTGTTTTCTCATTTCATCATAAAATCCAACATTATGTAATTTATTCGATCCTAATTGGTTCATTCAATCCAGTAAATCGCCATCCTTTTTGCACCGCTGAATTTGAATGGGTCCATTGCTCTCAAGCTATTTCATTGTCCATTTAGAATTGTATTTATTCTTATTTTTTATTTCATTAGGTTATTCTTATTGACATGAATGACTTGGCCTATTTCTGTATAACATAAAGCACCAGAGTAACTGTATTTAGGCTATTGCAATAGCATTCTAAATACAATACTTATAAATATTACCATAAGGACACTGTTATATATATATATATATATATATATATATATATATATATATATATATATATATATATATATATATATATATATATATATATATATATAATTTTTTTTTATTATTTATTTAAACAATATCATTTCTACTTGATTTTTTCTGAGTTTCAACTCAATGTTCTAGTATTCAGAGGGTCGAATGTTGTTTTAAATATCAACTTAAAATCGATTAATGAACCTTAAATGATACATTAATTTAGCTAGATATGCATATATATTATGTATTATAATATGATAATGATATAGACATTCATCCACATTAAAATTTAAAGCGGTTCAAATGTTGACATATCTTACTAAGATAAAGTGTAGCATATTTAGACAGGTTGTGAACCCTGTTTTGTTTTCAGACATTTTAATATAACTTTCAAAAAAGTCCAGTACAAACGCTACTGCCGTTCATTAACAGCAGCTGTAACAGTTGCTAGGCAACAAGAAAAGTCCTCCATAGGCTAGACCGTCCCATTTAACAATGCTCAGTCCAACCTTTTCGAGCTTTGAAGGCATGGCCTTTGTATTGGGAAAATCTGAGTTTTCTAGGATGCCAAAACATCTAGTTGTAAAACCCTCCGAGATTTAAATTCCAGAGGAAACGGTATAACCGTTTAAAGGTAAGAATGTGTTGGTTTGTGTTTTTATATGATGTTTTATTAACAAATTTCGGGAGGAGCACGTTCAGATAATCAACCAAATGAGCACAGATAATCAACCAAATGAGCACAATCAACAAACAAGTCTCATTGAATCCGCTTTTCGGGTGAAAGTGTTAATGGCAGTGTGTCACTCCATATTTTACATAAGTTTGTTGAGCATAACCCCCATTGCAGATATACAGTGGGGGAAAAAAGAATTAGTCAGCATGATTTGCAAATAAATTCTTTAAAAATCAGACAATGTGATTTTCTGGATTTTATTTCTCATTCTGTCTCTCATAGTTGAAGTGTACTTATGATGACAATTACAGGTCTCTCTCATCTTTTTGAGTGGGAGAACTTGCACAATTGGTGGCTGACTAAATACTTTTTTGCCCCACTGTAGATATTCATATATGCGTATAACTTCGGTTGCAGACACAGTCAACTTGCTTTGATTGTTCCAATATGGCGGGTGGCTTACGTATAGCGGCCCACAGAAACAGCCACTAATGAGACATCACATGTTTTGGCCCTATTGGCCTTCCATACTGGTGTGTGTGTGTATGTATGTATATGTATATATATGTATATATATGTATATATATATATATATATATATATATATATATATATATATATATATATATATATATATATATATATATATATATATATATATATATATATATATATATATCAACATGACATTTGTTGACTTGATACCATAATCTACATTATTGTTTAAACATTTGTTTAAAAAAGTATCTTATGCTCGCTAAGGCTGAATTTATTTGATTTAACAGTATTGTGAAATATTAGTACATACAATATAAATAACTGGTTTCTCTTTTAATGTAATGTTTCTATGTTTAATGTTTTTCCTTTTTAAAATGTAATAGTCTACATGTGATGGTAAATATTCAGCGTCATTACTCAGTGTCACGTGACGTGTTGTTATTATCACTGTTGAAAACAGTTGTGCTGCTATGCATGTTCGTGGAAACATATTTTCAGGACTTGTTGATGAGAAATAGAAAGTTCAAAAGAACAGCATCTATTTGAAATAGAAAATGTACCCGAATAGAATTTAACATTGTCACAGTCTTAATGCATCCTTGCTGAATAAAAGTAGGCTCATTTTTTTATCTTTTGAAATAAATTTACTGACCAAAAACCTTTGAACAGTAGTGTACAGTATCTACTCTATGTAAAACTGCTCTTCAACAGCATCCCATAAAACTGAGAGGGAAAAAAAGTGTAACACTAGAGGGCAGCATGAGATCACTTTATTTCAGTGAAAGGTGTCGCGCGAACCACATTGGTGAGAAGGGGACATTATGTAATGCAGATCTTTTGTTTGGATTTGAAAATGCTTCTTAAATAAATAATAAAAAACTTACAAACCAGACAGCTGTTTGACTTTGACTAAAAAAAAACAAGGTGTTCTTCAAAGATGAATGAGTCGAACTAGAAAAAGATGTCAGTCATATGCAGATTTAGAACAACTTGAGCAATATTAAAACTGCAAATCCATTTAACTAGTCACAATGAGTCACACATAGCATACAAAAAAATCCACCCAGAATCATCATCCTGGATCCAATTAGAGTCACTTCTGTTTACAGAACAAATTTGAAAGCAGTAAAGTAAACCCTGATCTGCCAAACACAGTAGAATCCTCTGTTGTCTAAAATTGCCTGTTAATCAGTTTTTATATTTCTGATTTGCTGCTTCTAGGGCAGACCCTGTATGAAATCGCTGCCAACAAGGCCGTTATCCTTCTTTTTAATGCACCGTGTAATTGGTTCAGTGGCCCCTGTGTGCCACACACCAGCTCTGGATTATGAGCTCTGGGTCCTGTGAGCCTCCCTCACACACTCTTCTCTTCACTCTACAGTCACAACAAAACCAATCGAAAGACAGAACTGAGTGCTGATACATGTTGCCTTCGCCAAACCGTTGGGGATATAATGCTAGTGTTTGAGATTAAAAGAGCCCTTCCAAGCAATCCAACTGCAACTTGAAATGTTGCATAATCACTTGCCATTGGCTCATTGGCTTTTAGGAATTGGATAACGTTCAAATTGAGCATTCAGTTCTCTCTCTATATTATTTACCCTCAGCGAATCTGAGCTGTTGGGAGGGGCATGGTGGGAAATCTTCCAGAGCAGTGTGCCTTTTTAGTCCTAATCTAGTCTCTCTTGAGGGCCATGTTGCCTCCATTGAGGACCTGTCAGTCATGGAGAGTGCTAAAATCATTCTGTGTTAGCCAGCAGCTTTCACACTGCAGAATTTCCATCAAAGCTAAGCAAAGTTGAGCCTGGTCAGCACTTGGATGGAAGACCTGCTGGGACTAAGCGGACTAAATGATTGGAGATGTCCAGCGTACATCACTAGAGAGATATTTTCGAGGCTTGGTTATGATTTTGATTGATTTTAAGAATTTCAAGGTCAAAAAAAGCAATACATGCATGGGTGAACTGACAAGCATTTTGAAAATAGATTGGCGTAGTGTGAATTTTAAATTCATGCAGACGTTTTTTGTATAAATACAATTTGTGCTATACACTTTCATGAGCTCAAGCTGGCAATTCTTATTTTATATGAATATTGCAATGTATATTATAAATATTTTTTCGTGCACACATATGTTTTTTTTTAACCAAAATAACCCCCTCCCTCTTGCAGTGACTTCTCTGATGACGTGTTTATTTGCGCGAGGGCGGAGCAAACATGTCACTCACATGAACGAGCCAATCAATTCCCAATGGACAAAATCAAGTCCCACCCTACATTTTTTTCTTGTTGGAGAAGCCGTTTCCCTCAGCAGGTATCTAGAATTGGGAAGAAAAGACTAATGCAACTTCCGTTTCATTTTTGCTGCTGGAAAAGGTGTTAGTAACACACCAGCAGAGGGCGCTAGGTGCCAGTATAGTGATGGTGAATGCTAAATTAGATGTTAAACTGAGGTTCTGACACCATGCACATGGGCTGAAGCCCAGGGGCCTGCACTGGGGAGGGAAATTATATTTTTCAAATAATTATTTGTTTATGGGAGTTTGCAACAGTGAGAACAGCATTAAACCAACTTTTCAGGACTCTCAACTGCATTATCGGCAAAGCCCTGGTGTGTGTACGGAACCGGACTGGACAACTAGTTTTCTGTAATGTCATTCAGTGCGAGAGAGCCTCCCTGCACTGAACGCGGGTTCAGGAATTTGCGCCTGGATATAATCTGCATGTCATCTGAAGGATCCGATCACTGTTCCATAGGTGCTGCTTTAAAGTCTCAATTTTAATTGCAGGAGGTTTTAAATCTGTGGATGGAAAAACAGGAATCGCAATATATTACTTAAATGTGATAATACATTTTAAAAGGGCTATGATTTAATGAATTAAACACCAACACTGAAGACGCGGTGCTGTTGCGCGTTCTACGTGCTCGTGATTTTAGCAGTTTGCAATCACCAAATAATCCACACATATGCCAAGTGATTATTTTAATCTACTGCTGATGAATAGTAAATATCTTGTATTTATGTTATTTATATAATGGAGCTGTAAATTGGCATTTTGTCCACAGAAGTTTTTCTTTTCGTATTAGCTATACCTACAATGCCTATACTGCCAGGCATTCTCAACCCTGATCCTCGACGGCCACTGTCCTGCAGAGTTTTGCTCCTCCAACCCTAATCAAACACACCTGAACCAGCTGATTAAGATCTTCAGGATTATAGGCATGAGTTTGATCAGAGTGGGAGCTAAACTCTGCAAGACAGTGGCCGTCGAGGATCAGGGTTGAGAACCCCTTGCTGTAGGCTATTCCGTTTCTGAAACATCCTGTAAAATGATCAAATTCCAAAAATATAACAATAAATAAGATCATCGCTGTCTCTATATTTTGTAATTTTTGTTTTATAAAATGAATGCTATTTGACATTCTTTACTTCTGTATGAGGGTTTTACAAATATTTAACCAATAAAAAGCTTTTAAAAGAGGTTTTGACTAAACCTCGTAAATGTTTGGAGATCTGCTTGTTTGCAAATGCAAGGGTAAATAAAGAACTGATGTTTGAGTAAGTACAGTTATTGCTTTACTGTCATGTACATTAAGGCTAGTGTTTTTTGTATTTGAAGAGTGGAGAATATTCTGCTATTTGCTGTGAAGCAAGTTTTGAATATCATGTGCAGTGCTTCATCTTTTATATAATGACTTATCAAAACTGTGCCCCGGCAAAAAGGGGGTTGGGAAACACTGATGCAGTGTTTAAACCATAGAGTAGACTATGAAAAGGTTTAAACGCATAGCTGCTATAATTCTGTTGTGCAACAAGCACCTACTGGCAAAGTGATTTTGACTCAACTATTTGACCCATTTTTTACGCAGCATACAGTGTACATTTTCTACATAAATAATTGTAAGAAAACTAAAACATATTTTTATGTGGGGTAGGGGGGCCTACCTGCTGTAGCCCAGGGGCCTTATTTTAATGCGCCCCTAATTGCGTCATTATGAATCCCAAGGTATTTCTAGAAATTATTTTAGTAGTGTAACTGCGGTATCCTGGCCAAATGTGCCAAAATAGCCTTCAAATATGGCCTTACACGGAACTGCATCAGTTCCTCTCCTTTCCACTTAAAGCTGGTGTGTGATGATGGGTTTTCTGGTGCGCAACAGCTGTCATTGCATCATTCAGGTAGAAGAGATTTCTCCACTCTCTGCTTTGAGTGTGACAAAAGCGCTATATGTATCCTTATTCAATTTGGCTGATGCTTATACACAGCAAACAACATAAATACACTTTCAAATTGTATCTAGTGAGATGGAACAACCACCACAGAAAGCAGGAAAAGTGATGCTCCGTTTCTCACAGTATCCTAATATTAGAATGCTCAGGAGCGTTCAGCAAGACTACAGTGTTAGTTTGCACTATGTGAATCATCCTCACCCTGAAGTGACACTATATGTGATGACTAACTTGCCTGAGCTAGTGATTCATGAAACTAGCATTCTTTCTCTCTCTCTCTCTCTCCCTCCCACCTCGCTTTCATTTTCTTTATCGTTTTAATTCAAACCATTTCCGCCCGTCTTTCTGTGACATTCGGGCAACCTGTTAGACAGAATGGGAACATTACATGTAATTACAGACTCTGAATGAAGGGGAATGTGTTATTTTTGTTATTACTAGAATGAGAAGTATTTCTGTTTCCTGCAGAGCACAGTGAGCTAAATTTGTGAAATTGTTTATCTGTCGGATAGATGCCAAGGTTTCTGACCCCAAGCTACTTCATTTGGAAAAACTTTTACTAGATAAATTAGCCTGTAAGCTCTCAATTAGCAGTTATTGTGCCCTTTCTGCTTTGAAAGACACAGAACTGTAGTTTAGTTGCTATCCTGGGTGTTTTTTTTACCTGTTGCATACTTTGCATACCCTTCCACCAATCCTGCCGAACTCGCCAACGTCAAATCTGGCTGTGAGATATACAACATGACGGCTATAATTGGACAGAGTGGAATCCATTTCTGGTAACAACTGTGGGTGAGTACTGAAGCACGGTGTGAGCTGACCCCACTTCAGCCTCGTCTCTCGCCATGGCCGCCATGATTGATGACTCTAAATTGCCACTGTAATGTTTGTCACTGCAGCTGTGTGTGTTTTTTTTTTTTTTATCTCATCTCCCCAGTGATCTGGAAATAGAGCTGTGGATTGCTAAAACAGACTGTCAGTGAAAACAATTACCATCTGATTCCTCATCGATTAAGAAGATTATTTTTCTCACAGAGGATTTTTAAGAAGGTGATTCTATAAACAACAACCATCAGTATCAGCGAAGACTCAGGTAACACTTTCCCAGCCTCATTTCCTAGTGAGACATGAAAGTAAAATACCTGCTATCAGTATAAATAGAGCAGTTCACTTTAAAATGAAAATGACCCCCCTCAAGCCATCCAGGTGATGTATATGACATTCTTCTTTTTGATGAACACAATTAGAGTTATATTAATAAATATCCTGACGTTTCCAAGATTTGTGACAAGCAGTGAGGGGGTCCGTTGAGTTTTAAGCTCAAAAAAGCTCGTCCATCCATCATAAATGCAGTCCACACGGCTCCGGGGGGTTCATAAAGGCCTTCTGAAGTGAATTGATGTTTTATAAGAAAAATAGCCATATTATAATATCCAAACCTTTATAAAATAAAATATCTAGCTTCAGGCAGACCGTAAAAAACGTAACTTAGGCAATGTATTACTAGAATAGTGTACGAGAGGCGTTACACTTTCTGCTTAAGTTGAATACTGAAGGCGGTCTGCCTGAAGCTAGATATTTTAAATATGATATTTTTCCATTCAATGTCGGCCTTTAGAAACCCCCCAGAGCCGTGTGGAGTACGTTTATTATGGATGGATGAGCTTCAAAGTTCAAACTCAATGGAACCCACCACTGCTCATCACAAAGCTTGGAAGCGTCAAGATATTTATTAAATCCGATTGTGTTCGTCTGAAAGTCATATACATAGTCATATACATGGACTTGAGGGTAAATCATGGGGTAATTTTAATTTTAAAGTAAACTACTACTTTAAGGTCTTGTCCAATTTAGTCATATTAATCCATAGCAGGCACTTGTCCATGTACAAAACAGTTCAGATACTGTTGTTAGTGGCGATCTATTTGAAAAAGGAGCCAAAGATGGACAGAGAAAGAAAGTAAGCTTCTCATTTCATTTGACCGCCAAAATGTGCTTAAAAAGTTCAAAGGATCTCAAGTGAAGAGCAACGCTGTTGTTATGAGGGATATGCGCTCCAGTTTAAATGCATTATTGAACACTGGCCTTTGCTTTCGCTCGCTATTTCTGGTTTCCAATAAAGATCAAGGTTTCTCTTTTTATTGCATTTTTTTTCATTCAACTTTCCCCAGTGCATAAAATACTAGCTCTCTGCAATGTCCGGGAAAATATAAACGGCATAAGTCCCAAAAATAAAAATACACTGGAAAATGTTGACAAACATTTTGACATTAGAACTCGAGAAATGATTTTCAGGAGAGAATATATGCGGATGTTTTGCAGCGGGAATCGCCGGGGAACATAACATGTTTGAGACTGAGAGCCACAAATGAATCTGGAAACATGAATGGAATTCTGGGAAATGGGAATGTGTTTTCTGTCTGTTATGCTGCATGTAAACATTTAAAGTTGTGATTCGATGCAAGTTTTCTTCAGTATTGTCATGCAAGAAAAAGAAAAAAATGTAGAGCAGTAAGTTGGTTCTATCCATAGTTGAATTGTTCATAATAAGATCTTTAACATGCATTTAGATAATTAGAGGAGATCAGTTAGTAAGATCAATTCATATTATCCTGATGTCTGTGCTTTTTTGCAGTTGGAGCTTTTGTACAAAGATCACCAGGGAAATTGCACCAGTCTTATTACACATATTTTTCTTCTTGCAGTCCAGTTTTAGAGGAAACTCAATTGCAGTAGTACATTTGCTCTGCCTATATACAAGCTTGCCAGAATGTTTCTTTCATGTAATTCTTGAGCAATAATAAATGAGAGCATGTTATATTGATTTTATATCTCATTTTCTTACTCTCATAAGGTAGCTCTTCAAATGAAGTCTTTTCAAAAAATGCTTTTCTTCCCCTATGAGAGCTTCTGTTGTGTTGTTCTGTTCTTGTAATTTACATTCTCCACTCCACAGCATTTCCTCTCCCCTGTCTTCCTCCTTCCTTTCTTTTCCTCTAATGACTGTTTTGTACTTCTGCGCTGTTCATCGGTCTGCAGGGGGATGGGACAGAGTCAGGAGCCATCTGTCAACATTCTGGAGGACGCATGAGCTCGAAAAGAAGTATCGCCATTCAAGCATAGATTCGTTAAGGGGTCATATGACGATTAATCAGATTTTCATTGGTCTTTTGATATAAAAGATTTATGTTCTATAAAAACACTTAACTCACTTGCACACCTTGGGAAATGAGTACAGCTTCTTAAAAACTTCTTAAGTTCTAAATGGATAGGAAACTTGAAAATTCGGTCATGATTTTATTCCTAACACAATGACTTAAAAAATATTTTTTTATATAGTGAGTAAATGGGGACCAATGTTGCTTTGGGCCCACTGAATTTCATTATACGTTATCAGAAGAAAATGCACCTTTATTACTTTTATTTACACCTAAAGCGTGCATATTACTTTCTTAAAGAAACACTAGTCAAATATGTACCTAGTAAAAGTGTATCATTATGTAAATGGTACATATTAGTTTGATATGAAGGCCAAAAGACAAAAAGAGGTGTTGTGATGTCTTTGTCATTTGCTGGAGAAAAAACAAAGCCCTGTTGGTAATATACAATTCCAACTTTAATGTACTCAGTAATAAATGAAATAAGAAACAAAGTTTTACATTACAAACAGAGACTCATTCTCCATCTTTTGTCAAAATACTGTAGTTTCCCTTCACATTACAGCTTTAATGATTTCACATAAAATCACACTCCCTCACACACTTTTAGATACAACATTGAGAACATAAATTATTTAGTTGTTGTTGTGATGATGATAAAGTACTTATGCAGCACTTTATTCATTTTTTTACCCAAAATATAAATTTGTTTTCAGTACAGAACAGATCTCAAGACAATAATAGTGTCATATAACTACTGTAAGTAACAAACACTTGGCTTTAAAAAAAAACAAAGTCTTTTAAAACAGTAATTTATCAAATAGCAATACATACAAAACCGAACACAATTCATTTATTTTGTAAATATTTCAATGTTTGTGATTAAAGAGAAATGCAATATTACGAGACGGGTGCACACACACAGAGAAGACATGCTTTAAGATTGAAGTATCACAAGAGAGCACATGTGACACCGGGACACTCACACGACACAAGCACTCGACATACAAGAGTGAAACGAGCATGCTATGATGGACTGTGAATATTAGAAATTCAAGGTCTTTTTGTTTATGCTAGTGTGTTTTGGGGAAGCTGTGACTGATTTGTGATCAAGTAACAGTAGATGAGCATTGATACAAACTTAAAGGGGCAAAAAAACCTTACAAATTATTGACTTGACCTTTCTATCATTAAAAACCTTCTGTGTAGAAAAATGTTTTTTTTTTTTTCTTAAAATGAAAGTAAATGGGGTTCAGTGTTATTTTGGTGTTCCATGACAAAGTCATAGGTTTGGGACAACATGAGAAAATTATAACAGAATTAATTTTTGGGTGAACTATTGCTTCTAGTGTGTATCTATGCACATCTTCTGTTATTTAATCATATTTCAGTCACAATGCTTTAGGCTAAAGGCCCGTTCACACCAAGGACGATAACTATAAAGATAACGATAAAGATATAGTTCTAAAAATCGTTATCAATAGTAAATAATAGCAGAGTCCACGCCATAGCTATAACGATAACGGCACAGAGAAACAATATCGTTGGAATCACTTTCAGGACGATTTTATCCAGCTGATGAACGATATAAACATTGACAGCCAATCAGAATCCATCCTGCTGTAATGAGCTTGAGCATTTTAAGAGACAGCTGACAAAACTGCAGAAAGCACTTAGAATAAACTGAACGATATTGTCCGCTGGTGTTGACGCTATTATAGCTATCGTTCTTGGTGTGAACGGGCCTCAAGTCCTCAAAAGATGGTCCTTCCTGGTCCACATAAAACAGATTTTCTAGTGGGATATGGTCTCGTATGGTAATTTCCTTCAAGGTTATCCACAGGCTACAGAGCATTAAATAGATTAACCACCATAATGCTCTGTAGTTGGTCTTGTTTTGTTTTTTTTTAAAAAGAAGACCATTTGGTCTGATGTAACTATGATTCCTATGTTTGAATATGTTTACCTCAGTAAGATGAATCACTGCCCTGCTCTCCACAAAGCAAAAAGCTCATATTAATATAAAGCAAAATTCTAAGGGCCAATTTAAGGTTCTTAATTAAGGATTAACCCTTGAATTTGGGTGGAACTTTTAAGTTCATTAACCCTGTGCAGCCAGATACAAGAAGAGAGACGACAGTGACCTTATAAAGTAATTACAAACCAACGGACCCCACACCTAGAGCACTGACACCAGACAACATAATGACAGAAAGACAATGACTCTTTGAGACGTCGCCTAGCAACAAGAAGCACTAAAAATACATCACTCTGTGCTTTTTTTTAATCTGGTATCATTGGAATGTATAAATACACATATGCCAGTATAAATGCGGACCGTATGTACATCTGTTTCGCCCACTTTTTGTGTCACGCATTGCATGAGAAAGTGAGCGGAGCACTTGCAACATTTCCATAGATGGCTGACTGTGGATTTGTTGGACCTCTATGTTCTATCTTTCATTAAAAAAGAGGGCTGTAGCAGCCCAGCCTCTTTTAAGCCAATGGTATCTTCATAACAGCACCCTTCTAAAGTGGTGCATTTGACCATTGGTGTCATTATAAATCTGGTAGTGGTACTGTACGTTCCCTCTTATCATATTTCAGAAAGTTCTTTAAAACGACTTTTATTTAGTGCATTAAAAAAAGTAAAGCACGGGTCTGCTGGGGCCCCTAATAGCGAGCAACACCAGAATGTCCTAAAGCTATAACTTTTCATTTCCTATAGCATGTGTCCCAGGTTGGGCCAAGCAGATGGCTGATAGCTGAGAAAATGGGGACACATTAAACTCTTGTAAACAATTATGTAATATCTGCAAACTGAAACCCATAATCACTGTATCACTTAGCAAAGAGGAGTATGGGACAGATAGCTAGAGAGAGAGAGAAAGAGAGAGTTAGTTTGTCTAACTTAGATAGTTTAACTCCTGGCTAACTGGAAATGAACAAAATCCCATTAGTTATGGAGCAGATGGAGGACACTGAATAAAGAGAGAAAACTGAAATTGAACTGGAATCCTATCCATTATACATTAACCACTCACATAAACACAACTTAGGAAGCGGCGATGCTATCAGGAGAGGTAAGCGCTTGGATAATTGGATGCGGCTCTGGATTAATGCGGCGAAGGTGAGAGGCTCACATTTCACAGGTGAAATACCCACGCTGTGAGAGAACATCAAATAAACTCACTATTTTCACTTGACGACAGTGTAAACTGCGTAAAGTAAAACCTACTTTATGACCTAGAGACATTGTACTGTTGATATCAAGGCACAACCACATGACGCAATGCCTTCAATAGTGAATAGAGCTTAAAGCTTGACACAGTGAAAGCCGTAGAACATAGTTTGGTTACTACAGGACAGTCTGCTCTTTCACTGCATGATTTAGGACCAACAGAATGGGAATGAATGAACCACATGGATGCTGCACCCATTTGTATATTAATGGATGATGGGAAAAGATTTCAAAGCTCACAGGATGAGAGCCTGAAACTCCTGAGTGTGGCAGTGACAGACACAAAATTCATACCTAATTCATCCGAAATTCAACACATTCATACATTAAGACACTCATATTCATATACAAAGACTTTTGAACACTGTTCAACAAATTAGCACACAACACTCATGTTTCATCAAATCTGTAGCACTCGTCCATTCGAATACATGCGCTCATACACATACAGCCTACAATATTTCCCCACATAATACATAGTTGATAATAATAAATATCAATAAATATCACATAAATAAACACCAACACCTTGGTTCTTGTCACTGTTAAACTATTTCTTTTGGTCTCCATTCAACTTCTACCACTAATGTTGTGCCATGCAAAATGTGTATCTCTTCTGGTTTTGTTCACGTTCAACAAAAATAGCCAGAAAAGCTTGAAAAACAAATCTTTCTTTTCTCCCTACATTCCTTCTCTTGACTTTCAGTAGCATGACAAAAGTAAATAAAAAACACCAGCTTTACAACACCAGCATTTGACATAAAAAAGTAGATGTGAAGAGGGCGCGATATGTTCTGTCAGGGGTCGGGTCATATCTAAAGAAGGTGTGGTATATATTATATTGTAGTGGTGCCACAGATAAAGAAGTGTGATGTAGAATTGTGGGAAGAGTCAAAGTTGAGAAGGGTATGGTGTAGGTAGTTATGGGTCAGGATGAGAGGTAAAAATTTGTGTTAAAATGTGTGTTCGACATCGGCTGCGGATGGATGTAACCGATTGGAGAGAGTTTGATCTGGAGAAATGTCCACCAGGCTAAGTCAGCTCTCGAATAGCTCTTTCGGTACTTTGATGCCATATGTCACAGTGACACGGCGTCAGTGCTGTCTCAAGTCAGACTAAATTTCTAACCGGCATGCACTGCTTCAAGTCAGCCGCCGATCGGTCTGCGCAACGCTGCATAAAGTCGAACAAGCCTTTAGATAATGTAGGGGTGGGGTCAGAAGTGAAGAGGGTGTTTGTTGTGTTTGAGGAAATCTCATATGTAAATAAGGTGGGGCATATATAGTTTGGGGACTGGGGCAGAGATGGAGAAGGCGTAGCACAGGTACGTTTGTGGACAGGGTCAGAAATTAAGAGTGTGTTTGTTTGTTGTGTTGGGGGAGGGGTCATATGTAAATAAGGTGTAGTAATATTGGGGTAGACCAGAGATGAAAAAGGTGTGGCACAGGTAGTGGGTGAAGTGACATGTGGCCAAGTATGGTGACCCATACTTGGAATTTGTGCTCTGCATTTGACATATTGCTGCGGCGCCCGGGAGCAGTTGGGGGTTCGGTGCTCAAGGGTCTCACCTTAGTCATGGTATTGAGGGTGGAAGAGAGTGCTGGTTATTCACTCCCCCCCACCTGAGACTCAAACATCCAACCTTTGGGTTTCAAGTCCAACTCGCTAACTATTAGGCCTAGACTGCCCCCCCATGAAGTGAAGAGCGTGTGGTGTATGTAGTGATGGGGCAGGGTCATTCGTCAAATAGTGCAGTATAAGTAGAGTAGAGGCATGGTCAATGATGACAAATCTGCAGTATAGAAAACACTGAGGCAGGGTTAATAGTAAGGAAGTTTAATTATTATCGGGGCGACGTTGAAGTAGATGTGCTGTAGGTATCATTGGGTGTGGTCAGAGGTGATGAAGTTGTTAGAGTAGAATTGGCCCGGGATTGTTGATAAAGGTTATACTGGGGGCGGAGTCAGTTTGGGATGGCTCAGCCCTCATCGCTTGAGCTGAAATTATAGTTGTGAGAAATGAAAAGTGCTAGTGTGGTATGAAAGTCTATGTGGAGCTGCAGTAACAGGCGAGAGAAGACAGATGAAACAGAGTGTTCATGTCTTGAGGGTAGGAAGAGGTGTGAGGCATGCCCAAATCTCTGCAGTGGGTCTATTGACAGCAACTGGGAGAGAAGCAAAAAATGATAGAAGAGGGATTTCTGAGAGCATATCAAAGTGAGGCGTAAAGGACCATCCTTGGAAAAAAACAGCATTGAAGCAAGAAAAGCGCTGAGGGGGCTCTCTGGAGAGTATTCTGGAGAGTGTTGCTGTGTCTGAATATCCAGGTGGTGGCTGACACCATGTAAGAGAGAACCATCTATAAAGAGAAGCTGTGCATGAAACCACAAAGCCTCTATCATCCTTCACTGACACTCATCTAGATATCCACATCAGTGTGAGCGAAAGGATGCAAGTTCAGTTTCAACTATGATAATTATCAGAACAGATGTAAACACTCATTTTAGACTTCTCATATACACAAGAGCAGAGAGGAAAAATGATGGGGTTGTACAGCGGAGTACATCTTTCTTATGAACTTTCTCAGAAGCCAGGCACATGGCAGTAAGCCTCCAGCGAGGACAGCAGGATGTAGATGAGCCACATCACGAAGAAGAGGAACGCAGTGAGCAGCTTGGCGGTTCGCGGGCCCCCCAGCTCGCCCCCGGATACAGAGGGCCGGCGGCGGTACAGTAGTGTCACAACACACAGCAGTGCCATGATGGTGAAGAGGGTGACGGAGAACGCCAGAGACCCGGGCGGGACCTGAAATTTTTTACCCTGGCTGTGCCAGTACACGGCAGCGATGGTCCACGCCACTCCGATACCCAGGAAGACGTTAACTGCATTACTACCTGTCACATTTCCAATGGACGCATCAGCGTATTGGTCCTGGATGGCAGCCACCTTGCTGGCGAATGTGTCTGGAGAGAGCAAAAGAAAAGGCAGAGAGAGAAAGAAGGATGGTCAGAACTGGAAGAGCCCCAGATTTTTCATAATTTGGGACAGCATTACTCAACTCTGTTCCTGCAAATACACCAACAGTATACATTTTAAACACTGCCTAACACACAAGATTCAGCTCATCAGTAGAGACTTTAAGACCTCAAATGGATGGATCAGATAAGAGATACTTTCTTACTATTGATGTTCCTTCAGGAATAGGTTTGGGAATCAGACTGAAGGATGGTATCAATAATGTTTAATTCAAGTATTAGCACAGTTTGTGACACTGTGATATCTTTTGAAACGGATAAATATGAGATTACAAGGGTTTCTTTTTCTTAGAAGAAATACCTGACAGTAAAGATGTGCGATAGACAGGTTAAACCAATAAACCGTTAACAAAAGAGAATGAAATAGTGTTTTACTTGAGTTATAAATCTAAGTTTATACACTTCCAACTTCATTTACACATTTACAAAATACCTTTTTTTATATCATTTTACCTCCATAGAACAATCAAATTATGAATACCTAGGCTTATATACCTATTTATTTTTTATTTGTTTGAAATCACTTATATTGTGAAATGCACGTTATAAATTGTCCTACACCAATCAGGCATAACATTATGACCACTGACAGGTGAAGTGAATAACTCTGAATATCTTTTAGTGGGTGGGATATATTAGGCAGCAAGTGAATATTTTAACAAATTGTGACGGCTAGACGACTGGGTCAGAGCATCTGCAGCTATTGTGAGGTGTTACTGGTCTGCAGTGGTCAGTGTCTATTAAAAGTTGTCTAAGGAAGGAACAGTGGTGAACTGGCAACAGGGTCATGGGTGGACAAGGCTCATTGATGCACATGGGGAGCGAAGGCTGGCCTGTGTGGTCCGATCAAACAGACAATCTTAATGCTGGAAGTTAATGCTGGTTCTGATGGAAAGGTGTCAGAATACACAGTGCATCGCAGTTTGTTGCGTATGGGGCTGCATAACCGCAGACCAGACAGCTGACCAATGTCCACTGCTGAAAGCACCAACAGTGGGCACATGGACATCAGACCTGGACCACGGGGCAATGCAGGAAGGTGGCCTGGTCTGAAGAATCACTTTTTCTTATACATCACATGGATGGCTGGGCATGTGCATCGCATACCTAGGGAACACATGGCACCAGGATGCACTATGGGAAGAAGGCAAGCCGGCGGAGGCAGTGTGATGCTTTGGGCAATGTTCTGCTGGGAAACCTTGGGTCCTGCCATCCATGTAGATGTTACTTTGACACATACCACCTACCTAAGCATTGATGCAGACCATGTACACCCTTTCATGGAAACAGTATTCCCTGGTGGCTATGACCTCTTTCAGCAGGATAATGTGCCCTGCTACAAAGCAAATGGTTCAGGAATGGTTTAAGGAGCACAACAACGAGTTTCTGGTGTTGACTCCAAATTCCCCAGATCTCAATCCAATTGAACATCTGTAGGATACATGTAGGATACATGGAGGCCCCACCTCACAACTTACAGGACTTAAAGGATCTGCTGCTAACATCTTGGTGCCAGGTACCACAGCACACCTTCAGGGGTCTAGTGAAGTCCATGCCTTGATGGGTCAGGGCGGTTTTGGCGTGGGACTAACACAATATTAGGAAGGCGGTCATAATGTTAATCCTGATCTGTGTATATCATTAGCAACCACAATGAATAAAAATATTGTGATATAAATTTGTACTTATATCACCCACCTCTAACTGAGTAGTACTAAAGCACAGTTTGCTCTCTATTTAATCTCACTGCTGTCTAGAAAAAAACAACAGAGATATGAAAAAGATCTCATTTCAGATTTGTCTTTCAAGTGGATATTTTCATGTGTGTTGGAGCTTGAGGATGGTTTGATATACAGAGCTTGAGTATGTGAAGAATCAGTCTGTCCACTCTAATGTGGTTAATGCCAAGACAAACAAACAGATCCTTTGCAGCTCCAGAGCAAATCATGTAGTCTAATTAGTCCACATAATTAAACATCGTCTAAATAAACCACAGCACTCAAAAGATGACTAGGGCCATTATGGAAAGATACATTTAGAAAAGATTTTGAAAGCAGTAGCAACATTTTAACGGTACAGTATGTAATATTCAATATTTGGCAGAATAGTTTATTCTGATTGGTTAATCCTGGCATTCAGAATTGTCAGTTTATTTTTTGCTAATGACCCGATGGCTGTATGTCATCCCTGACTAATTAGCTACATGCTAAAGGAAGGACATCTGGTACACAAATAAACACTCACCAGGCACAGATGTGCCCAGGGCCACAAACACCACAGCTGTGACTGAGTCCTTCAGGCCTACTGTACAACCAAAATGAGATGCCAGATCTCCAGTAACAGCAGTTAGGGCCCCAATAAGCGTGATGGAGACAATGAAGCAGGCCCAGCCATTCCAGTACTCCGTGGGTGGAACGAATGCAAACAGAACCTTCCAGAAAACCGTCAGAAAGTGCATGATGTAATCAAAGCATGAGGGCAAGCGCTCCTCCCCGCTCTCCTCCTCATCATCATCACCTGTGGAGGTAACCAAAATATATAGTAGGGTTATATATATATATATATATATATATATATATATATATATATATATATATATATATATATATATATATATATATATATATTTATATAACTGTTTTCTGAAAAAAGGCATTCCATTCATAAGAGTTCATAAGAATTCAGGTGAATAAATGGTTTGGATATTGAAGACAATTCTCTCTCACTCCATATAACTGTACACTAATTTTTTTAGAAACAGCAAGCACTGTAATAAATGTGAAATTTCGACGTGAGAAGAATGAAATTAAACTTTAAAAAGTTTTTCACAGTGTACATTAAACATAATCCTGCTTGGCTGAGATTGTGTCATGTCACACAGAAGAGTCACATTCTGTGTGGACAGACAAATTGATTGTTGCTGGAAACCTATCACATCACATTGTTGCAAAGTTATTTACAATTTTTTGCTGTTGAATAAATCAGTTGCATGATACACATGATCCTATTTGAGCATGAATGAGCACAGAGAGACACTGACCTGCACTGACAGTGACAGCGCTGACAAACTGTTCTCTCCAGCTACTGCTGCCCACCACCAGAGCCAGGTTAGTCTTCTTTATTAGCTTGTCGACAGTATTCTGAAAAAACACACAAATACATATAAAACACTGAGAAAATCAAACTAAACTTAACTCACAAAATGTGTCCTCATAGTAGACAAGATTTAATATGACTCTGCCAGTGAGCACAGAGATCTCAACTAAACTGATTTCAGTGAGGTAGTGGGCGTCTATGCACAACCCCATCAGAATTTCATTTTCTCCAATGTCATCCTGTCCTAGCCATTTGCTTGTTTGCATTCAGAGGGCTGTGGATAATCTTAGATGGAGTAACAGTGTTTCCACCCCAAATCTCTTTTAAATCCCTAAACTACCTGACACCAGTGACCTCCAGTATTGAGACTGTCACCATGGAAATGAGGAGGTAGGGATTCAGATAAATTTAATGTGAGAGATTGAGCAGCTTTCATGAAAGCTGCATTGTTTTTCCTGATTCACAGGACTTACCTTAAACTCATAGGATTCCTCTATGACCACCTCCATTTTGGTGTGCTCGCCCAGACTCGGGCACCCCATCTTGGCCACCTCCTCTTCCTCAGCACCCACCGCCGGTTTGTTATCATTAGAGTCCCCTGTCATCGGAAGACACATCGAACATCTACTGAGCTGTGTAGAGTTTGCACATGTATAACAGAGTATAACAGAGCTGAGTAGGCCATACAACTTTACGAGGAAATTCATGAAGAACGAATTGTACCCAATGGTAGCGCTGTTTATTTGCATGCACAATCTTTTCTTGTTGCAGCACCCAATTTACTAATTTCGCAAATCAAGTAACAGTGCAAATGAGGCCAAAATCTGTGTTGAACACAATCTGCATGCTCATCTTGCAGGCCGAAGAGGATACAGCTGACTGCAGTGATCTGGCATACTTGGTTGTGACTGTACAGCAAGTTTCCAAAATAAATCACTCAACTTTTATTAAACTAAAGGCAAAGTAAATTATATGAATGTGTAACGCGCTTTAGTCCAGATGATGATGATGATGATAATAAAGATACAAAAGGTTCCAAAACAAAGGTATATTTATCATGAAAAACAAACTCAAGTAATCCACAGATGATGAACAGGTAACGTGACAGCGTGTAACACACGACAATACCGGACCATGAAATGCAAACTGAATAGAAGTAACTGAATAGAAACAAACTAAAAGTCCATGAAAATGAAACTTACACAAACAGAACATGACAGAATGACCATGATGGTAGATTGGGGGAAGAAGGGTGGAGGTTCTGAGGTGGATAAGGGCACTGGAAACTGGTAGGAAAGCAGATGGGAGGAATCAGGGCAGAGCAGACGGCAGAAGAAGCCATGGAGGAGATGATGGGAGTAACCATGGCGGAGTGGATGGTGGCAGGATTCAGGGAGGAACGGACAGCCGACGAGATCCCAGAGATTCCAGCGACCCACGGCGGCAATAATGGATGGAGGAGCCAAGGTGGTTCTTTGAGGCCAGCTGACAGCGATGAAACATGGAGATATAGGAAAGGCCTAGGTGTAGTCTGTGGTACAGAGAGATCCAGTAATGCCAAAGGACTGGGAGGCCAAGGTAGAGTCCCAGTGATGAGCAGCCAAGGTGGAGCCAGGGTGCCGGAGGACAGAGGCAACACCGGTGTGAGGACAGATGTGGAGCTAGGGTTAAGGAGGAACCCAACGGAGCCGTAGGGGTGGAGGGATGAGGTGCAGCCCAAGGCCCAGAAGTCAGTGGCGATGGTAGAGTAATGACTGACCAAGGTGAAGCTGGTGGGAAGAGGGATCCCGGTGGAGCCGAAAGGATGACGGTCCTGGGTGAAGCAGAAGGGGCAAGGAGCTAGGGCGGAGCCGATTGGTTGATGGGCCAAGGTGGAAGTGAGTGCTCATAGGGACGAGGCTGAGCTTGGGACTCCTCATGCCAGGACAGAGCTGGGGTCCAGAAGCCCCAAGGCAGATCACGGCTGCAAGGCAGGGCTGATGGTGAAGCTGAGGGGCTAAAGGGAGCCAGCGGAAGCAGAGCTGAGGGAATGCCTGGCTTCGGTGGAGCACTCTGTGATGATTGAGACGGTGGTAACAAAATACTTGGGCTGGACAGGACCAGCAACAATGAAGAGACATAGTGCAGGAGGAGGCCAGTGACAGAGAAGGTTGATGGGTGGACAGGGTGGGAAGCACTTCCTATGTCTCTCAGTCGATCAGCCCTTCTTCCTCCTCCAGCACTCCCAATATTCCCACTGGCACGGATGTTGTGGCAGGCTCACACTCCTGGTCTGCCGGGACCTCAGGCTTTGCATCCAGGGCGGATTTGCCAGCTGGCACCGTCTCCGTTGCGGACATGGGCTGAGGCATAATGTCCGTGCCGGGTAATGGCTGGGTCTCTCAGTCTGCAATGGGCTCTGGGTCCTTATCCACAGTTGCAGTGGGCACTGGGTCTGGCTCTAGGGTGGTGGCAGATGTTGAGTGGGGCTGGACGCTGGCAGCGGGATCCTCTTCCACTTCGTCCACAGCAAAAGAAGATCCGTCAACCCACAGGACAAAGTTGATGTACTCAGCCAGCATCCAGTTGGAGTTTCTCTGGGGCATCCCCAGCCGGATCTCGTTGTCCAAACCAATCCAAAATCCCTCCATGAGCATAATGTCATTGCAGACTGCAAGGTGGCTGGCACTGTTGAACTCCTCCATGCTGATGAACTCCTCCACGTTCTTCTCCAGGTCTCTTCCTCCTTAGAACATAAAACTCTTACTTGGGCATAGGGTCAATGTTAATGGATGCTTCTCCATTTAAATCCTTTTAGGGTCTGGTATTCTGTAAAGAGTCCAGTCCAGATGATGATGATGATAAAGACTCAAAAGGTTCCAAAACAACAAGTAATCCACAGATGATAAACAGGTAACGTGAGAGAACGTGAGCAATTTTTTGCCCCAAAAATATATTCAGATTAGATTTTTATTTCTTACTGTTACAAACTAGGCCTAACAATCAGTGTTATTTTATACTATTATCGTTTTTAATAATATTTAAAATTAGCTTCTATTTTTATATTTTCAGTTTTTATTTTTTATTTTAAGTTTTCATTTTATTAGCTCTGGTAATTTGAATATGTAACCTTCAATTTTAAGTCTTACATCTGTAAATGTTTTCAAAAAAATTCAATTAAATATTTAATTTAAGTTACCTTTGAAAGCTCTAAAAATGTATTTTTACAAGAAAAAAATATAAATAAATCTCACATTTTCTGCAGACCCTCTAAAACACCCTTGTGATCCACAGACTGCATTGTGAAAACTGCTGAACTAGATTGTGGATGAATAATGAACAAGAAGCAAGTTTTTGTGCTGAAATACTGCATATAAATACATCACAAATGTTTAGTGAATTTGTCCGTTTGTGTTTATTATAATCAGCTGCAATGTATCATGTTGTAGTAGCACTTTATATAAGCTGGAAATAAACACCTCTGTGTTTTCTATAGCGAAGTGTTGAAGAGACTGAGAGTCAAAAATCATCAAAAAAATGCTTATTCATAATTGGATCCCGTAACAGTGCGGCAATTTGAAGAGCATGGGAATGAACATTAAATTAGAGCAGTTAGTACATAATTAATGTACAGAAATGGTCTAGAGATATTGCTTCAACATGTGACCAGTTACTGCCTGTTCCGTCTCTCCCATTATAACAATCACTCATTATAAGACCACAGTCCACTGTCTCCCATTATTTGCTCCATTCGCACAAAGAAACCTTTCTATCAAATGTATTCCTGAATTATTCAGGGATAGATGTGGAAGCTATTAATACAATATTAAACAGAGACCCCAATCTGTATTCTAATACAAAACCATAGAATTCTGCAGATGGAGTCATGGATTTCAAAAGGAGACCCACTGACCGTGTTTCTGCCCGATCTCCAGCAGCACCGGCTCCCCCAGGTGGATTGTGAAGGTTTTGTTCTTCTCATACTCCTCATCGTCAATGATCTTCACCTCAAGGATCTTCCTGTGTTGGGCAAAGACAGAACATTTTGATGGCTCAAAGTAGCTTTACAAAGAAAGTGTGTTACAAACTACCTATTAAGTGAGTTAAAGGTGACAGTGGCAGGTAAAACTACATAAAATGTTTAAGAAGATTATGAAGAAACATTGGGATAGCTATGCAGCAGCAGCCATTGACAAAGACTTGGAGAAAGAGCTGAGGAAAGACAATGGAAGAAATCACAAGTAGAATCACAAGCAGAATGGTTTTCTTTGTAAATCGCTCATAAAACCATTCTCATGTAGATTGTCGCTTTCAGTTTAATGCAACAATTGAAGTACGAATGGATTTATGAATAATTTACACCTAAATTCATTCTGCTTGTTTTTATGCCCCAAAGAGTGCATGTAGCATCCATAATATTTATTGAATTAACAATTATTAAAAAGGTGGGTTAATTTCTTCTTTCCTCTTTGAAAACTTTATGCAGTGGGTATTTTTTTTTTTCCTGCAATATTTAGAAGCGCAAAAGCAGAAGAGCTGATTCCCTTCGAGAGGCAGAAACATGCAGCAGACGGGCTGCGGTACAATGTTATTGTGCTTAGGAAGCAGGTGGTTAGCCATTTGTCATTATTAGCACACAGAACACTCTGGTCATGGTTGATAAACACGGTCTACAGAAAAGCTGTAGAACATAAACAAGGGGAGAATTTAATGAATTTAGCAAAAAAGATGGGGGCATTCAATAATCACAGTATACAGTGGCGGCTGTCAAAAATAAGTTAACTATATATTGCAAAATAATTGTGAAATAACAGTATTTAGTCATATTATTCGACTGGTAAAAACATTTTTAAATGCAAAGTCCTGTCGGGAAGCGTATTGGGGAACGACACAGAAGCAGTGACAGCACTACACCGTGGCTAGGGGCTATAGCCCCGTCAGAATTTTGAATAGTCCCGGTTTAGTTTCTTTTGTTTTTGTTGAATATGCCTATAATTTTGGCCAAATATAATTTAAAACTACACTTCTGATGCATGTGGTGTGTAACATAGCTCTTTTTATTTAAAAAAACGACAATTTCTTTATGAAGTAACTGTCGTCATGAATATTGATTATTTTCTTAGCACCCCCACATATTGGTCTAGACCCCGAAGGCCAACGGGTACCTGAGTCTCTCGCACACTCTGGAGGGTTTGGTTTCACCGAAGGAGGGGGTTCAGATCGGTTCAGATCGTGCTCTGAGGCCCGGAGACTTGTAATGATCCTTCCGCAGGTTCACCTACGGAAATTTTGTTACGAATTTTACTTCCTCTAGATGGTCAAGTTTGATCGTCTTCTCGATGCTCCGCCAGGGCCCGCGAGGAGCTCTGGCGGGGCCGATCCAAGGACCTCACTAAACCACCCAATCGATATTAGCGACGGGCGGTGTGTAAGGAGGTATTATTATATGTACTATATTAAAATAGACAAAAATATAGTGTGTTCAATTGGACATGGATTCAGTCATGTCTGCAACTTGAAAAATATGTCAATATCATTCAAATTTAAATTAAGATTTTTGGAGATCAAAGTTTTTGCAAACTTATTATATTGGGATTTATTAAACTTTATGAAACTATAATGAATAGGCTATTTTTACTACAAGTCAAGTAGCTTGCTTGGGGGTTGATTCCATGGACCTACCAATGAGTGAGATTGGATAATAACAGCTTTAAAACCATGTCAAGTCTTTTTCATTTTCGTCTGTGTCAGTGAAATTTCATAATTTCATGAAAAAATAGCATTTGAGTTTGGAATGAAAAATGTTGATAGGTAAATGTTAACAGAATGATAATTGAATTTTAATTTTTAGGTGAGCTATCCCTTTATCCCATAGACACTTAAAGGAGGAGACATACATATTAAGAGTGTAGATGTCTCAGCTGTATTAAACATTGTTTTGCTGTCCAGATTTAGAGCAGAAACTGAAAAAAAGAAAAAGAGTTATGTGTCTAATCCTGGTTATGAGGACATAAGCAAGATAAGTGAACTGATCTCAAGACTGTGTGGCGCAGAGCTTATGAATAATGACAAAGGCAAGGCACAAAGGCAGGTTCAAAAACGAAAGGTTCGTTAGGCATGCTCAGGTACATCTGCATTTACTGTGTAAACACACGTTTCCGCTGCTGTTTTGTACTGTAATCCCTCTATTATATGTTAGCACTAATCTTCTCTCTGCCCACCTCTCTTTGCTTTGCAGCCTTCATTGGCCAGACGTGTGTGTAATTAAATTCATTAAGCCTTGTTCTTTATTAATTAGCCCACCGTGCTTATCCAACAAGATTGTAACATGTGCTTGCCTTAGCATGTCCCATCCCCCATTTCTGTCTTTTTTCTCTGTATCTGCAGTTCTCCTAACTACATCTCACTGACCCTGTTAACACCTGTCTAGTGTGTGGCAGAGTCAAACAATAAGCTCAAAAGTATTAAATGCAAGAACTAGAAAAAATAAGCAGTCATATCATAATGTATTTATATCCTCCTGGGACCCAAGAATAGACTTTTGTCCACTGTAGTGGACATTATATTTTAGGGACCATATACATATGTCACAGTTTTAGTCTGGATGTCCTGTAAAGAGCACAATCAGGGCTTTTCAGAGATACCAAATGTTTTGGAGTTTTCACCATGACAACAACTCCTTTGTCTTTAAAAATGACATTAATTTAGTAAAACAAATTTAACAGAGATTTTTGTAGTTATTTAAATAAGACTAATTTTCCAATTGTTTGTCATTAAAGGCACAATATGTAAGATTTTTGGATTAAAATATCCAAAAACCACTAGAACAATGTTATATATTTTGTTGACTTGTGTACATTATCCCAAATGTTTCTAAGAATGTTAAAATCCAGAGAAATAGGCAGTTTTAACCAGCACGCTGACCGTGTCCGTGTATCACCTATCAATGACATCATACCTGCGTTACCCTCGATTATATTATCTGTTTTATTAGACTGGTGAGCAACTGTTTGGAAACATTAATCAACAGAAAACGAATCATTTTTATATAGCTCAACACAGTTAGTCTTATTGTTAAATCTCGTTTCCTTGATTTATAGTGAGTACCATGTTTTACCATGCCTAATATCGATCTAGCGCACTGTGTCTCATAGTAGCTGCTGAGTGAACGCACAGAGTAGCATTATAACATAACTTTCAACACACTCAAATGTATCTAATATGATAAAACAGTGCTGTGTTACCCCACGTACGCATGACCGGAAAAAGCGCAAGTGGTCGGCATAATAAAAGCTCCGAAGCTACGCCTTTGTTTTGAATAAGTGACCTTATTATACACATTGTGGCTTTAATCAACATCTCAGGAAAATGTTATGGGCTTTCTAATCAAAATATGACTTTCTGTTAAAACAGGGCATTGATTTCAAACATGTCGACTGTAGAGAACACCGGGACTTAAAGCATGTTTATCAGGCAATTTGGGGAGACACAACAAGGCAATAGGGAAAGAAAATATATATTCAATATATATCCAATATTCGTATGAAATATTAGATATTATTATGAAAATGTTGCCAACTTGTTAAACATCTTTTTTCATTACATTTTGCCCCGAATATACATTAAAATTCAAGTTAAAAACATTGTTGTATAGCATGAGACCCATTTAAGGACATTTTACCCACATATTGCATAAAGTAAAATGGTATATCAATTCATTCTATTATAATAAAACTAATTCGTATAAAATGTAAAATGCTATTCTTTGCTCTTACATTGATAATAATAAGAAATGTTTCTTGAGCAGCAAATCAGCTTATGATTTCTGATGGATCATGTGACACTTTAGACTGGAGTAATACCATCACAAAGAGAAATTTCACAATATTATCTAATTGTTTATTTGTTATCAAATAAATGCAGAATTTCTGAGAAAAATCGTACTGACCCCCAAACCTTTAAAAGGCCGAATACATAAAATAAAATGTGGTCAGAATCCATTCAGATGTAAACTACACTGCATTTACAGCTGCTATTATAATGCGGTCAAGTATAAAGGTTCTTGTGAGATTAAACTGTTTTTTTATTCTGTTTGCTTTGGCCTGGATGTTGCAGTAAAACAGCAGGATAAAGAAGGATGAGGATAGCGGAATGCAGGAAAGAATAAGCCATGATGCCAGGCATCCACAGTAGCATCATCTCTGTGACCAGGTAACTTAACCCCACACGGTAGCTCTCATCTGTAATTAGAGTCATTACTCCCCACCAAAGAAAGAGACAGATGTGCATAAACAAAAAAAAATTAACAAGGGACCTTAATGTGGTCTGAAACACGCACAGCTGCTCGCTTCCAAATCTATCCACTTCACACTCACATGCACAGCCCGTACTTATGCTAACAGGCATGAATACACACACTGCAGCGCAGCTCGAATGCAGAAACACTTCAGGCATTCAGCAAGCACTAAAGTTGTCATGGGTGAAATTCACAAATTTACACACATGGTGTCAACTAAATAATAAGTGAGCACATTAACAGTGTTTGCAATAAAAATATTCCCTCCATGTACTGGGCTCTCAAGCTGAAGAGGGTCTTTATGGAGCGCGTGTGGGCTGTGGAGATGACAGGGTGAGCGCAGGAGGCAGAACATTAAAAGCTCGCTTCTAAATGAGTCATTAAAAGCACCTTCAGCAGCGGGGCACAGGTAAGATTCTCATGCATTCACACGGTAAGGCGAGCACATAAGGCAGGTGTACACACTGCATTGTGTAGGACACTAAATTATGGGGTTGGCATGGCAACAGGTAGCTGGAGTGCAGGGAATGATAAAAGTATAGGCCTTAGGCAAAGGAAAGACAGAGATGGAGTCAGGGAGGAGGAGGGAGAAGTAGCGAGATGGTGGCAAAGTTAAAAGGGAGGAGGACTTACATTTAGAAACAGAAATAGAAAGGTGAGGCTGATAAAACAGTGGCCCGCTTTCTTAAAAGAACGGTGCGTTAATGCATGCACGTTCTGAAAGTTACAGACGCAAGGGTTAATACAGCAGTCAAACTATCAAAGGAAGCACTGTAAGCATAAACGAGGAAGATCAATCTCGCTTTCATTCTCTCTGAAAAATATATACACACACACGCACACAGATTGCTTCACAAATTCATGAGACTGGGGTGGAACAGAGACAGAAGAAAATACAAGGAAATTCCACACCAACGTTCATATTTCTAAAAACAGTCTTTGACATGAAGTGGGTGGGATATTAGGGAGCAAGTGAATATTTTGTACTATATTAGAAGCAGGAAAAATGGGCAAACGAAAGAATTTGAGTGAGTTTGACAAGGACCAAACTGGGTCAGAGCATCTCCAAAACTGCAGCTCTTGTGGGGTGTTCCCAGTCTGCAGTGGTCATTATCTATCAAAAGTGGTCCAAGGAAAAGTTACAATGGTGAACCGGCGACAGGGTCATGGGCGGCCAAGGCTCATTGATGCATATGGGGAGCGAAGGCTGGCTATTTTATATTATATTTTATTGTTTTATTATCTTACACAGTTATGCTACTCACGTAAAATTATTTATCAGCGCAGAGAGATGAACATATTGAGAGAAATTAAGACAGGGTGTAAAGGACAAACAGACAGATGAACAGATATCATAAGGTAGAGGTGATTAAATGGCCTGTAGATGAAGTGGTTTCGGCTGTGGGGCGACAGACAGCTGTATTGGACACATGCTGGGTAATAGCAGATTGCTGTTTAGCTTGAGGCTGTAACACAAGCACCCATAACATCATCAGTCCTCATAAACTGCAACACAGAGGAGTCTTCATTCTGCTCTGGTTAGTGCTGGTTTCGTGCTGGTTGACCTGCAAAATATAAAGCTGAGTATTTCATTTAAGCTAGTTATGTAGTCAGGTAGGGATTGATGCAAATGCCAATTTTATGCTCCACAGACAGAAAAAAAAAAAAGATTTTTGGATGAACTAATCCTTTTTATATTCAATTTCTCACACAAATACACACAAAAAATACTTTACCCACCTTCAACGCTGATAGGAGATTAAATGTAGGGTATGGCAATGTTTTTCATAAACACTTTTTGTTATACTTTTGAAAGGGTAACGTCTCAGTGACAGATTTTGTACCTTTGGCGTTTACATTATTGGCGTAACTGAAATTAAGGCGTTCCACTTGGAGCGGTTCACGTTTCTATGGGAACACTATCAACACAGAAATTAATAAGCAGCAGTCAGGTGTTACAAGTCAGAGCTCTTTAAGTTGTTTACGTTCATTATTATTGTAATGTTATGTGCTTTGAGACATGAGGTAATTTAATGCCGTCTCTCGTCTCGTGATGCTTTGCAGACTCTGCTCTGGCTATGTGGCTTTAGAGACAGCTTTGAAGGGAGGGTGGGATCTTATGCTTTCAAAGATGACTTTTACGAAGTTGCCTACCCTACCTTTAATAGTTTTCATTTCGCTTCCTTCATAAATTCTTCTTCATTTTCTTTCTTACTTACTCACTGCTGAGAAGGCTTTCTGGTCTATGTGTAAGAGACAGAGGCCAGCACTGAAGCGCTGCTTTTTGATGTGAATAGAGGAGCTCCTGAAAGTGAGGCTGGCAGTGGACCTGCACTGTAAATCCATTTGGATTCAACTAGATTAAATAAACTACAGACAGTGAGCACCCACACAAAGCGACTGGTCCGACAATAATATGATGAAGCTGAAGTTATGCTCAGTCATAAAAAGATAAGAGCAATAAAACAATTTGTCAATTGTTCTATTAATTTTTTCAATGCAGAAGTAAACTATTTCCTGTTAATATGCATGACTTCCAATTCATTAGCAAATAGGTAAATAAATAACTAGAAGAATAACAAAAAGCGCAGTGAACTGTTTTGTGCTATAACCAGTGTGATTACAATTACGTGAATACGTTTAAATAACATGATAAACATCAGTTTGCAACATCAAGCTGCACAACAGACTAAAATAACTGGAATCGAATGACACAGGAAGCCTAGCACATTCAAGTTACAAATGGCTGCACCTGAACAAGCGCGGCAGGTGGATAAGCCAGTTTGTGATTGGTCCCCGCAGATTTGTAATGAAAGCAGGATAGAAAAATGTACAGGTTTCCAGCCTGAGCTGCGAAATCAAATAGCCGGCAGTCAGCTGATTAGTCCCACCCACTGAAAAATCTCATTGGTCCAAAATCCTTAACTTGACATTAGCCTAATTGGCTGAGGCTATGTAACATTGCATGTTGTGTACAGATTAATGGCTTCTCATTGGCAGAGTTTCAAGTGTGACCATTAACACAAAACACCATGATTTTTCTGCTGGTAATTTACAACACAAAGCTCTATGAACTCATTTCTCACCAGGGCCAGCACAGCGAGAGCAGCTCAGAAAGTGTGCCAGACACTAATGAGAGGTTAAAAATGAATGATTTTTACTAAGAAAACACACTCAGCAAATGTCTGTCAGCACCTAACAAAGGCACTGGGGTGTCATGGCTTTCTGCTTTCATAAATACTTGACTGATCTGATCAGACCCTTGAGAAATTCTGTCTGTCTCTCTCTCTCTCTGATCCCCCTTCTCACCTCCTCCTTTGCGTCACAGTTCGGTATCTTTGATGTGTGCTTTAATGAAGCGCAGCTGGATTAGCCACTGCTCCAGATGCTAGTTGCTATGTATTAGCATGCTTATCTCTCCTTTCCCATTCCCTAATATCTGTGAAACATTCACGTTCACACTGCTAATGAGAGCTTGCCTCTCTGGTCTCATAAGATTAACAATTACAGGAAATGAAAGTCAAGAAGTCACATTTTCATCCTTTTCCCCCCTGCTACATGTCCGTTTTTCGATTTCCATCACTCCACAGTACTGATTAGGACATCTGTTCCACTCATTCATTAACAATTTATTGTATTCATCCCTGATGTTAATCTTCACCGCACAAGCTTTGCTTTTGGCCTTGGTTTTGCTGTGGGAAGGCAGTGGCAAGTCTTGCTTTAATGAATATAAGTGACTGGTGTTGTAGATGAGCTTATTATGTTTGTGCAATGCCAGCATGGTTGGGTTACCTCTAAGAAACTAAATGGAGAATTTCAGAGGTTCTCAAGGGATTTTGTCTTTGTTAAGGCAGCTTGGTGAGGCACTAACAACAGAAAAGCTCAGGTTTTTCTGTCTAGGCCTCGAGGCTAAGACGCTACAGTCTCACCAGAGCTTCGAGGGGAGCTTTTTCTGGGAGAGAGGAATTTAAGGAAAGTGTATCCCATTTGGATGTTAGAGCTATTGCTACTTGTTACCATATTCACTTCTATAGGCACCACCATCAGCAAAACCAAGATATGAACGGAGAGATCTCCCTCAGGGACACAGGTCTCTGTGTAAGCCAAATCTCAGTGTCAGTGGTGAGATTTCTTTCTTTTTTTTTTGTTCTGTTTCTTTTTTTCAGTTCACGTTCAGCTCATATTGGCAGTCTGTTGGTCAAAAGATGGAATCAAACATGCTCTACTGACATCAAAAATTAACCATAATTTGGGTAGACACCACTGTATGCCATATTTTTGTAAAGACATTTTTTCAACACTAGGGATTATCAGTATTGAAATTCAAGCTGATGATACTAATAACTATTTTAATTATTTTCCGAAAAAAGGCAGATATTAGAAATATACAATACCATTCAAATGTTTGGGTTCCGTAAGATTTTTTTATGTTTTTGAAAGCTTATACAGGCTTTATTTGATCATAATACAATAAAACTGCAATATTGTGACATATTTTTTACAATTTAAAATAACTGTTTTCTATTTTACTATAGATAGTAATTTCTATTCTATTTTACTATAGTCTTCATGATCCTTCAGAAATCACTCTAATATGTTAATTTGCTGATCAAAAATGTTATTATTATTATTCATATTTTTGTGGAAAGCATGGTACCTTTTTTAGCATTCTTTGATATAAATTTCAAACAAATGGCATTTATTTTGAAACGGCCTGAAACATTTGAACGGTAGCATATTTGTTACACTAAAAACATAACATACACTAAAAACTAAAATAAAAGTGGATTTAGGCATTACAACATGATAATATACGGTTTAAATGATAGATAAAGATTAATTCTGTAATGAAAAAAAATAAGTGCATATAATAATAGATGAAATATGCCTGGGATGCTGGTTACAGTCCCTGAAAAACCAGTTAGAGAATAGAGCTCAGAGAGTATAACCACTGGATCTATATGAGTAGTTGCCTAACAGTAACATTACTAAAGGTTGTTGTACTTTTTTTAATAACTCAATTAAATATTAATGCACAAATGCACAGCCCTGCCATCATTACATACACACAGAAACTCACGTCAACATGCTTTTAAAGAGAAAACTTCCAAATAGATAGTGCTCTTAAAAGAGCACTTTGCCCTAATCTTTGCCATAAAGATTATAAATCTTCAAATATTTAATGATCAAATTAAACAGAAATATGACCAGATATCACGTTTTCAGGCAATAACTTTGTTTTTATTTGTGTTAAATTGTCTACACTGAATAAGTTCTATAGACATGGGGTGAATATAGGCTATAACAATTCATTTGAATTACCATATGTCAGCGAGAAAGAAAAAAAAAACATTTGGTCTAAAACCCATTGAAATAGTTGCAGAAGAATAGATCCCTTTTCATCATTTAGTTTTAAAGTAGCCTAGAGAACGTTTGAGAATGTATTGTATAACAATATTGCATGCTGCTTATTAAGAACTAAGAGAGAAGTAGTAAAAGAGGGAAAAGACAAAGAGAGAGAGAGAGAAAGTGAGGCTTTAGGGATCATCTCAGTTACGGAGACAAGACTCATAATTACAGGAGGAATGTGTGTGTGTGTGTGTGTGTGTGTGTGTGAGAGAGAGAGAAAGAGAGAGAGAGAGAGAGAGAGAGAGAGAGAGAGAGAGAGAGAGAGAGAGAGAGAGAGAGAGAGAGAGAGAGAGAGAGAGAGAGAGATCTGAGACATGATAAGATGAAGAATGTAATTAATTTCAGCACAGTTCTCTCTCTGGCACTGGAATCATATACTTCTGTAATCCCTAATTGTTTAACTTAAACCATGTGGGCGAGAGCCAGACGGGCCATAGAAAGAGCATGAATATAAAAAAGAAGGGAGGTGGGGCAGATGCAAGAGTTAATGTCTATCCATCGATCATTGTTTTCCTCCTTGCCTAGTATTACAGGAAATGTAAATCACACGCATCTGTTCATAAGTGAGGCCTCATTATAGTGTCTAGATTCTATAAGATGCTGGAAATGGGGACAGCTATATAAATAACCACCTGAGGGGAACTCTATTTTCACCGGGCAGTATCACCACAGAATTGCACTTTATTGGCGGATTGTATGCAAATATCTGCAGCACGTTAGAGATTCATTATGTTTAGGATTCGGCATCAATCTGCCTTAATCTCTTCCTTGCTTTCTTTTCTCCTGCATCACAGTGCCCTGGAAAAACAAACACTTCGAAGTTCCTGCCGTCAGGCTCAAACGAACCTGTGATGAAATAAAGATAACATGCGATGGAACGCTATATAGTCTTGCGTTCTACAAGACACAGCACTGTGTTCATAACAGAACTATGGCTCCCAGATGAGAGACATTAACACAATTCAATAATTTATTTGTGTCTTATGTTTGTGTATGTCAGTGCCTGTATGTGTTTGTAGCTTAAAGCAGCAGCAGTGGCCTGAGACGGACGCTAGTCCCCAGTCGCTCATTACAAGCTTCTGTGAACCGCATCACAGCACACCGCACCACGTTTAATTTCTGCACCAGGTTTATGCGCACATGGAGGGCTGCCACCAGGGAAAAACAAATAATGCTGGATAAACAACTGCGCCGAAGAGTGGCGGATACACAACAGTGTGACTCTGTTTCACACGTTGGCACGTACCCGTGGTGTCATAGAGGCCCAGCCAACGCACTGACACAAAAAGCATTTCTGTGCGCTAAATAGATGTGTGGGTGTCAGGATGTGTTTTGAAGCGAGAGTGGGCTATGGGGGTGTGGGCGAACATGCGAACGCGTGGGACGGTAATTTACGGCTTCAGTTTAGCCACACCCAGACAGAAAACAAGCGTGTGGTAAAATATGGTAAGAGCGGAAGATGAAGTACGTAAGCAAAAAGGTGCCCTACAGTTCCAAAGTCTCACTTGCAATGTTACAATCTGTCCGATGCTCCCCTGTAGTCACGTTCAGTCTCTGTCTCTCCCTAATGACCTGTGGGTGGATGTCTATTTCTATCCGCATACTGACACGGACACACACACACATACACACACAGGCTTTGACTGACAAAAAGCACAAATCCATTTCCAGCTTGGTTGAATGTCATTCTCTTTGCTCGCACACATAATAGGATCATGCCAAGAAAAAAGAACGGGGGAGAGAGAGAGAGAGAGAGAGAGAAAGAGAGAGAAAGAGAGATACTGGCATGTTCACTCGGTTTATAAATGATTAATTTAAAATTTCCACTCACACGCATGCAGTCATAAAGAAACGCTCCGGATACACAGACCTGGCATAAAAAATGTCTGTGAGACATGGCGATGACGAATGGCAAAGAAGAGCAAAAAAATGTCACGTAAGAAGACAAAGCGGAACACTTGGATAAAACAAGAGAGGATGACAAGTGTGTGTTGGAGGAGTGGGACCATTTCTAGCTCCCAAACATTTCACCACATTCCACATGCAGAATACTAGTTTAGAAAATAGAAATATCAGTTTTCATAGATACTGTCAGTAGCACGAGCAGAATCACATTCACACTCACATACACAGTGATGAGGAAGACAGTGGTAAGATGGCTGCTAAATAATCATATACAGAATATACATCCCAGAAGCACTGCTTGAACAGACCATCACACTTTTACATAAGGAAATCCACACACATACGTCTGGTTCTTTCTAGGGACTCTCCACAGACATAATGGTTTTTACTATTATATCCCCTATACACACACTAACCCTATCCCTAAACCTACCCATCACAGACAACTTTCTGCATTTTTACATTTTCAAAAAGTTTCCTCATGTGGACCTCAATCTAGGCCCCCACAGTAACACGAGTCCCCATGAGTCTGTGTGCATTCAGGTTGAAGTCCCCACTGGGATAGAAAAACATGAACACACACACATACATTAAGGACACTCTATAATGCATGTCAGTAATACTGGAATCCATTCATTTCCAATGGAGAGTGGCACAGTAGCTGCATGGAGTTTCAATCATGTGCACAATATGCACTATTCTCAGGTCTGATTTGAGCTTCACGTGTGTTGAAATATTTGCACATTTGCGGCTAGACCGTATGCGACCAAAATAAGAATTATAAATATTTTTCCACTAAAATGATTTTCTTTAAACACTATGTCAGTAAATTGGGTTGTTATGAATAATAAAAATAAAGTATTTTATAATTGTTAAATAAACTTTAGACTTTCCCTTTAAAATAATGAACATGCAAAGTTTGATTTCATAAGATAATGGTGCTTCAAAGCACTGCAAAATCAAATTATATTTATGTCTGGGAAAATTGCTCTGCTTCAAATCTAAAATAAGACTCTAAAGTAATAGGCCAATTGAGGTAAGCTGTACGATTATCTTCATTTCAGAAAATAGAGAGAGGAAAACAGAAGGATGATAACGTTAAATCTGAAACACTTACGCCATGCCCCTGATAAATTAAAATAGAAACTAAGCTCTCGCTGCATTGTTCTGCCCCCATCTTCAAAGTACTGGCAAGGATATCATAATTGTGCCGTGCTGTTAATTCATAATTCAGAGCTGGGGAGGTGGGAATGAGTGATGGAGATAGGAGGGGGACGGCAGAGAAAGGGAGGAAGAGAAGAAAGATTCAAAGGCAGGCATGATGGCATCGCTGTCATTGCCAGCTGGAATGCGGTCATTGCTTAAATTTAGTCCTTTTGCTCATATCCCCATCATATAAACCATCCAGCCAATCAAAGTGCTTTGTTCGCAGGGACAGATAATTGCAGATAAACAGTCCTCAAACCAAACTGATGTCAGCAAACGTCCAGAACATCATGGACTCTCGGGTGTGAACAGGGAGAAAATGACAGAATGAGAATGTTTCTGGAGAGGTGACGGAAGAGGCTCCATATGTGTGGGGCGCTAACGCAGGGTTTTGAGGGGACACAAGAGCAGTTGGGCTTAATCACTGGATCTCACTTCTTTGATCACTAGCACTCTCTTTCTTTTCACAGGAAAACTGTCGAGTTATGGGGAGTTGCAAGTCGTTCTCTGCAAGCTGCTCTTCCCTGCCAGTGTCATCTTATGGTCACACACACAAAAACATTCATTGAAATCAGAATCTCTTTTTATTTTTGGCCTTTTACAAAAAAAATACAGTAGATACCAGTGTTTTAGTAAAGACCACCTTAACCGAGAACAAGTCGAGACAAAGACCTGCGTGTGCTGAGACCAAGATAAGACCAAGGAAGGGGTGAGATCGAGTCAAGACCAAGACAAGACAAGCACTCCCCAAATTCATCGAAAAGATCCATATATACTGTCTGCAGAAATACCCTATATTTAATACAATAAGAATAATAAGGCACTGTAGAGCTGTTACCAGTCAAATCAATCACTAACAATTAAATTCATCTTTGTGTTGCAGAGGTGGCACAGAAGTTGCATCTGAATTGGTACAATTACACCTGCATAATGTTCAGATTAATTTAATATTAAAACATTAACATCACAGTCACGGAATCATTTATACATCCGATTTGTTCAAAGCAGTTGATTCATTTCATAACACAACACGTTGCGGAATTTGCAAAAACTTGATTGTGTCTAAAATTAGTCACTTAATATTAACTTCTTGTTTAGTGAACGTTTGTATAAAATCAATACCGCATTTGCATTCGTGCTCATATTCATGAAAACAGCTCCCTTGATCTTGTGATTATATATGTTATACAAAACAAGTACATTTTTGCAATCATTTCTTGAATTTTGTGGCCATTTATATTCATTTTGGGCACTTTTGAGACAAGCCTGCATTGATTTTGAGCCCGGCAGCACAGTAACAAAAGAAATCACATTAGAAAGAAGTTATTGATTGCATTTTAAGCCACATTAATGATGTTAACAAATTAATCAGACAATGTACCCGCAATTTAGTGACATCCTCGCAGTTTATTTAAACGGTCTTGAAATCCTGAGCCCTCTTAGTCTGAGAACAAGACAAGGCCGAGTACAAATGCGGTCGAAACTGAGACAAGACCAAGACCCTCAAAAATGCTGGGTTGTTTTAACCCAAATTTGGGTCAAATATGGACAAACCCAGCCATTGGGTGACATTTATTAATAACATTTTTACCCAACGGTTGGGTGTGTCCATATTTAACTGCATCACGATTTCCAACAAAATATTAAACAGCACATGTTTTCAACATTGATAATAAGATTGTCTCTTGAGTAGCAGATCAGCATATTAGAATGATTTCTGAAGGATCACGTGACATGTGTGATTTTAAAATAGATTCAAATAGAAAAAATAGGCATATTTCATGAAATCTTACTGACCCCAAACTTTTGAACAATAAAAATAACATTCGAAAGAAAAAAACACTTAGCGGTAGCCTCCATAGGGGGAAATTAAACTTTTAGGCTACCAATATGATGGACATTTTGTGAGAGCGAACATGATTTTAACACATTTTTCAAGTACTCTTCTTTTAATGATAAAAACGAGTGAGTGCCTAGACACTAATGAGTCCCTCTTTAAGATGTTCACCTTCAACAGTGATCTTTCTGAACAACTTGAAGTTGAAAGAGGTCATTCATTCATTCATTCTCAAACATTCATTCATTCACTAACCTCGGCCCTCCATTTCCATCGATCTGCTTCCTGCTTTGTTATATCCGGGTCTATTTGTGCAGGCAGTGTGAAATTAAACAGCTCTCTCCTTCACTTTCAGATACCCATGGAGATGGATGGAGTGATGAAAATATGCTATGGAAAGCATGAAAGAAAGGGGTGGGGGTGAATAACTGGAGGAAAATGCTTAGCGTGACTCTTTGAGATGAGCTGAAATAGGGATCTAATGAAAGTACTGGAATTGGTTCCACTAATATTAATCGCTCAGAAATATTGTAAATTCATTTTTATGCTATACTTTGATGCTGACATTTCTTGCACTTTGCACACTCCTCAAATATGCCTCCTTCGGACCTACGAAAGCAAAGAAGACCTGGAATAAATGTTCATCCCATTGGCTGCCCTGCGCTGATGGCTAGTTTCCATTTAAAAATCCAGTCTCTGATTGCACATTAAATATTTTAAGTGAGAAATTGAAGGTGAATAACAAGACATTAAAGGATTAAAGGGATATAATTTCATGTAGATGCACTAATCTGATGGTGAATCGCTGCGCCTGAAGGCTTTCTGAATTAGAGTGAGTTTAAAGCCATAGCTTATGGTGGCAGCATTAGCAGAGACATTCAAACATTATGAGCTTGGCAGTGCTTCTGTGTTCACCAATTTGTATGTGTGTTTATGAAGAGAAGTGAGATTGATGAAGTGGTACAAGAACTTGTTTTTCAACAAGAAAACAAGAAGAAAAATGCTAATCAGTGCTGTCATTATCAGGAGAAAAGATTTGCTCCATTTAATCTCTATTTCCCCATTTTAGAAAAAAAAGTGACACAAAGATGCTTTGTCTCCAGTTGAGCTGTCAGAGAAAAAGCTTGTATCCTTCATCCTATGGCAACAGAAATTGTTAATTATTAAACCACAAACATGTCTGTTCGCATGAATACGCTGATGCATGTTCTTGCATGTGTGCATGCATTCACTTATTCAATAAGCATGCAACATGTTCGTTACTGTGAAAACACATAGAGAAATCTTAAAGGGATAGCTCACCCACAAATATCACCATTTACTCACCCTCATGCCATTATAAAGCTGACTCGTGTGAGACACAGATTTATTCAAGAACGGCATGAAGTACACAACCATTCAAATGTTTGGGGTCAGTAAGATGAGCAGAGCTACATTTACAGCATTATTATGCTGCGTTCACGTCACCTCATATTTACCAGAATCTTGAGATGACAACACGTGACGTTGTATTTGGAGCTGTTCATATCCTCAAACAGGGGATTATCCGTTTCTATAGCGACAGTTGCTAAAATGAACCGCGTGAAAGAATGCTGTAATTTAATTTAAGTAAAATGTAATAAAAAAATAAAATAAAAAAGACAATAGAAGTAATATTGAAGTGTTCTGCAAATGCATTATTATTACACTTTCATTTATTTAGGATGTCAATAGGAGAATAGCCCAGATAGACCTATCTAACTCTGCACTGTCTTTTGTTTATCTCCACATTACTTAAAATAGTGTACATTGGCAAAAGTTAATTACACCATTTTTTTTATATTACAAAATAACTACTTATTAATGTTTACTGCTGGAAGCGCTGCCATTTTTCACTGCTTCAGAGTGAGATGCAGAGGTCACGTTGTACAAGCAGTAACGCTCAGAAAATTCCCAGCCTACATTACAGGAATTACGAGGTGGCGTAAACGCACCTTTACTCCAGTCTTCAGTGTCACACTTCAGAAATCATTTGAATATGCAGATTTGATGCTAAAGAAACATTTCTTAATAATATCAGTGTTGAAAACAGTTGTACTGCTTACATTTCTTATGAAAACCATGATCAATTTTGTCTGGATTTTTTCAACAACAACGATAAATATAGCTGCAAGCAACAATGATGGGCCCAAACCTTGGAGCCACCAACTTTTACGGTGGCTTTACGTGAACTGTGCACGGTGGACACTGTGGGTAAGTGTAAAAGAACTACGTCAAAATCGATTGAATATGCTACATTAACTGCAGCCAGCCAGTGTCAATATGACCACGAACAACAACAGCCACATTCATGAGACCATTTAAATTGAGATGAATTTCATGTCATAGGATGTTAAAGGTCACTTTCAAATGAGTGTGAAGTTATCATTTGCAGCTAAAAATGTTGTCCATAATTTATCTGATGTTGTCAGTGCACTACAAATAAACTGATAAAAAAATGTCTGATATTTTACTCACCCTCATCTCATCCGAGGTGTTCATGTCTTTCTTTCTTCAGTCAAAAAAAATTATGTTTTTTGAGGAAAACATTCCAGGATTTTTCTCCACACGATGCACTTCTATGGGAACCGACGGGTTAAAGGTCCAAATCAATGCAGTTTCAAAGGAATTCGGAGGGCTAAAGAGGCTCCCAGACGAGGAATAGGGTCTTATCTAGCAAAGCGATAGGTCATTTTCAAGAAAAAATAAACATTTATATACTTTTGAACCTCAATTGCTAATCTTGTGCTGCTCTGAGACGTGCCATGTATTGCGTAATCACGTCGGAAAGGATATGCTAGACTTAGGACGGAAGTACCGCCCCAAACGAACGTGTGAAGACTAATACAAATGGACTTTCCCAAAAAAACTCCAACTTTAAAATCGTCCGACATTGTTTTACCTTCATTTTTGCTAAATGATGTTTGTATTACTCTTTGCGCTTTGCGTGCGCTTTTAAACACGGGGTGGTACTTCTGCCTACATCTAGCATGACTTTTCCGGCATGATTATGGCCTATGAAAATGACTTATCGTTTCACTAGATAAGACCCTATTCCTCGTCTGGGATCGCGCAGACCCTTTGAAGCCATTCAAAGCCCTTTAAAACTGCATTGATTTGGACCTTCAACCTGTTTTTTCCATTATGTGGAGAAAAATCCTGAAATGTTTTCCTCAGAAAACGTAATTTCTTTTTGACTGAAGAACGAAAGACATATTTCTATTTTCCAATTTGAATTTACAGAAAATACAGATATGACTCTTTTTCCAATTAATTTATGCCATCTGATCACCCCTTTTCCTGGTCCCCCATCCACTTTCATGAATGGAAAAGATCAGTTTTGACATCCATCTGTTCAGCAGAACAAATAAAGTTGGGCATGATATTCATTTTGGGGCAAGCTGTGTCTTTAAGCATTTTCTAAATTATTATAAAAAATTTATTTAAATGAATACATTAAAATCGATATACCTCATAGTGATTTAGCATTCAATTAGTTAGGATTAAGGTACATTACAGAATCTGTTTTTAAATCAGTGGAAATGTTGCATGCGTTTTGTTTGTGTCAGGAGGCTGGGTCACTATCGATTCGTCACACCCCACAAACTCTCAGAGCTGACAGATCCCGCTCATATCGATTCGCTCTTTTCTTTACTCATGCAGATCATCATGTAAGCCTCTGCCGCGTGCATGTTTCCTGCTTATTCTGAGAGCAACGCTTACATAAGCGCACTCATAGCCCACTTCACACTGCTTCAACTCAATTTTCTTTGGCATGGATTCTCATCTTCATATGAGAATAGAAGAACAAACAGGAAAATAACAGAAGAAGTCACATAAACACACAGTGGGTGCGGGGGAGAGGGTGAACCGATCATACTGAAATCGGTGCTAGGGTTTCTGGGAGTGTTTAAAATTCTCTCTATATGTCATCGTTCTCTAATGGGAATGAATACACACCAAAATGCACTCTTGAATTTCAGCCCAGTCCTTACTGATCCTCATTAGCTGCTTGAAACACTGGACTCCTTTACAATCCCTCACACACACACGTACCAAGAATCCCCTGGTCTGCTGCTGTCAGGTGTCAGCTCTCTGGAAATGTGACTGGAGTGGGAATAAGAGTTAAGCTTCTGTGCTGTTTGGCAGAGGCGGTTCAGCTGTCTGGTCAGCAGAAATCCACTGACAAACACACGCATATGCACATGCAAATGCACACCAATGCAAACATACACAAATATAAACCAATTCAAAGCAAACAAAAAGCAATAGATGAAATGAAAAGCCCCTAAAAACAGATGCTCACATGCATTTTTTGCCCACACATGTGCAAACAAGCTTTGAGCATGAACGCAAGCAATCGAAATATATATGTACAAACGAAGAGACTCATATCTGGAGTCAGATTCACTCATCCACCCACACAGACACACTATACACAATTCCACACCACCTCCAACATACTCTCATGAGGGATCACACTCACACATATCTAGGGATGGCAATTGTAAGGAATTTAACAGCTCTTGTTCTGATTCCACTGAACGATTCTGATTCCTTAAGTTAAATAAATGATTGAGAATTTTTACATTTTATTTTACATTTATTTACAGAAAATAGTACAGAACTTTAATGTTGACCATACATCCGTTATTGGTCGTGATACAGGCAGTGACGCCGCTCCACAACGCGCTGCGCGTAGGGCACCAAGTGCCCAGGGGGGCACCACAAGAAAATTCTCTCAGCACCACCCACCAAGTTCCTCCACACCAAACGTGCTCATCCATGTCTGTATGGACCTTGCTTTGTGCACTTGTGCGCAGTCATGTTGGAACTGGAAGGGGCCATCCCCAAACTCTTCCCACAATGTTGGGAGCCTGAAATTGTCCAAAATGTCTTGGTATACTGAAGCATTCATTCACTAAGTTTCAATCACTGGAAAAAAGCCCAACCCCTGAAAAACAACCCCACACCATAATCCCCCCTCACCAAACTTTACATTTGGCACAATGCAGTCAGGCAAGTACTGTTTCCTGGCAACAGCCAAACCCAGACTCATCCATCGGATTGAGTCTGGGTTCAGACAGAGAAGCGTTCGAAATCAGACAGAGAAGCGTGATTCGTCACACCAGAGAACACGTCTCCACTGCTCTAGAGTCCAGTGGAGGCGTGTTTTACACCACTGCATCCGACGCTTTGCATTGCACTTGGTGATGTAAGGCTTGGACGCAGTTGCTCGGCCATGAAAACCCATTCCATGAAGCTCTCTACGCAGTGTTCTTGAGCTAATCTGAAGGCCACACAAAGTTTGGAGATCTGTAGCTATTGACTCTGCAGAAAGTTGGCTACTTCTGCGCACTGTGCGCCTCAGCATGCGCTGACCCCGCTCTGTGATTTTACGTGGCCTACCACTTTGTGACTGCATTGCTGTTGTTCCCAATTGCTTCTACTTTGTTATAATACCACCAACAGTTTACCGTGGAAAATTTAGTAGAGAGGAAATTTCACGAATGGACTTGCAAAGGTGGCAACCCATCACAGTACCATGCTTGAATTCACTGAGCTACTGAGAGCGACCCATTCTTTCACAAATGTTTGTAGAAGTGTCTGCATGCCTAAGTGCTTGAATTTATATACCTGTGGAATTCAATGATTTGGAGGGGTGTCCCAATACTTTTAGCAATATAGTGTACACGGTAAAATTGATAGGTTGAATCAAGGTTAAGTGAAACTTTGGGTGACATATAAACATTATTAATAATAATTATCAGTTTATCAGTATCAGTCCGAATTTTTCCTCCCTAGTTATAATAAAAATCGGTTCTCAGTTTATAACTCTGAATACCAAAGTTCGTATGCGGTATACGGTCATTCACCCACCTCCAAAAATACTTACACACCCTCTTCAGAATCAACATACACTCACACAGGTCGGATCTTTCCATGATAGACAACACTTTTAGTATGACACATTTCATGTGAAAAAACACACACGCACACGCACACACACACACACACACACACACACACACACACACACACACACACACACACACACACACACACACACACACACACACTCCCACACGGTGCTTGACTTCTGTAACCCTCTCTAGTTGCCCAACACACTGAACAGTACGAGTGAACTGTTCAAATCACCCTCATCTCTTCATGCCTCCCTCGTTCTACCTTCCCCTCCGCCCGCGCACCTGCCTCTCACCTCTTCTCTTTCTCGCTCTTTCTCTCTCTTCTCCTCTGTGAATTATAGCTTCTGCCTTATCATCGCATCATGGTTTAATTCTGTCCATCCCATGATGCCTTGCACATCATTATGACTCTCTTCATTTTGCTGCTCTCTCACTTTTCAACTAATAACTTCGATCGAAGCTTCTATCTATCCCTTCTCTCATTTCTCATTCATTGTGCTCCACTTCCATCATGTCACATTGTTCCCAGTCCAATCTTACAAACCAGATGATTCAAGTGCGTCATGCACAGATTGTTTTGGAGGGAGCACCAGCGGCAGTCTTGACTCACTTTGTGCCTTTGGCGAGATAAGCCCAAATAAAAAAGACAATATAGCATGCAAAAGGAAACATGATAAAATACCAATCTAATATTCAGATTTTCCCAAAAAGCATAGAATAATCTCTTTCTTGAAAGAGTTAAGATTTTTTGGCATCAACACATGCATTTATTTGTTTTTCAGTGGACAAAACAAAAAAAAAGCTGTGAAATGTTGACATTTGAATTGACATTTTTGCAGTACAAAGACTCCTAAAATGGCCTCGAAAATATTACTGGCACTTAACAAGCGAAGCAGCAGTTAAATTGGAAACTGGGCTTATGATTCTTGGTTCTGACACGAGTGATCCTGGGTTTAATACCTGCTTATCAGAAAAAGGGACACATTTGGTTGCCATTCTAAAGCCATTCAAACCAATGTATACCCTGTTTATGGGAAATAATTGCATTGTAATGACACTTAAAGCAGACTATTATTCTCTAATTAGCAGAACCAGATAACCAGATCTCCCTGGGATACAACATTACAGTCAAAGTGTCATCAAGTTATGTTTACCACAGGCTTTATATTACACATAAATCGAAAACCCCCATTATAAAACCCCATAGGAAAATCTTGAAAGAGCCAGTGGCGAATTAGTCTTCCGGGTTCTGACGTGTACCACTCTATTACACATTATGCAGATGTAAGATAAAAAGAAAAAGCCATCAAAACTTTCCTGTTCGAAATGTGACAAGTTTACAGTTAAAATATAAATACCATAAATCAAGCATAAAGTTCATCAGCAGTAGATCAAAGCAATCGCTTGGCATAAATCTGAGCTATTCGGTGATTACAAACTGCTCTTAGAGTGCAAACATAAAGAACGAACAACAGCACCGCATTTTTACTTTGAAACATGCAGTGCTCACATTTATTTAGTCTAATTAAATCATAGGCGTTTGAACTTTATTTATCATATTACAATTCCTGTTTTTTATCAACAAATTTAAGACCTCCTGAAATGAAAATTAAGACTTTAAAGCAGCAATGGAAGCTTATATATCCACGTCTTTGTAAATGACTGAACCTTCATTAAATGCTGGCTATCACGCACTGTATGAGGTTACAGAAAACTAGCTGTCCAGTCCAAGCTTCGCTGAAAATGTGCTTGTTAGACCTGCAAATGTACAGGTGTCTGAGTTTGTTTATAGCATACAGCTTTCGCTGCTGTAAACTCCCATATATAAAAGTAATTATTTGAAAAAAAAAAAACCTTTATTTTCGTATAATATTATTTCGCTAGTAACCCTCTCCCCAGTGTAGGCCCCTGATCTTAAGCCCATCGAAGCCTGTGTGTTAATGCACTCATATTAATTAGCATAACAATCTTTTGATTTCTCATTCAGCTAGTTTAAATGGTGAGTACTACAAGTGCTACATGTTTTATTGACAAGAGTGGAAAGAGACCAATATTTTTTATGGATATTTATTTAATATAAAGAAATTGATACTTTAATTCATCAAGGATGTATTCAATTGATCAAATATTACAGTAAAGAAATGTTTTATGGGTAAACTAAGTACTTAATAACTACTGTTTACCTAATAATTATAATGATGAGAAATGCTTTTACCAAATCAGCATATGGATCTATGTGGATCCAAAATTATTTGTATTCTTGAAAATGTTATTTGTATCTTTGAAATGTGAGTTTCTTGTTTTTCTAAGAAGAAGAAAAAGGTATCCTTGGTTCGTAAAAAAACAAAAAAAAGGTCTGGAATCCAGTTCCCTTTCACACTAAATATTCCACTACTATCATGTTGTACACTTTTTTTGGAAGTTGCATTCAGTGAATATGTTAGTTTGGCATGCCACTTATAATTGGAAGTTCTCCATCTTGGAGTGCATATGCTTTTGTCTCATGTCAACGCAGTCCATCCATGACTCACAATGCCCCATTCACCCCCAATGTCTATTTAAGTTGTTTACCTACAACCTGACAAGCGGTTTACAACAACTGCCTCCCTCTCTCTGCTGCCAGCATGTTCTTTTCTACAGTTGACCTGCTCACCTCAGATCTGCAGTAGCGCAGTGTGCTTGATGTGCAGGTCAGTATCGATTTTCAGGATTGAGAGAAAACTCAGCAGCTCTATCATTCTCCATATCTTCCTCTCTGGCTTTCTTCCAGACTTCACACATCTCTTCAACTTTATCCCTTGTTCATCCTGTTTCATGTGAGGCTTATAGATTTATTTCTGCCTTGATATTATCTATTTGTGTTTCTTTTTTAGTGCTGGGGCCTGTAATCCATGCAAACTGTGATCATACCATGTCAACAGGGTACATCTTACTAACTACAAATGGTGGAAACATTCAAAAACGGATGTACATGCAATCTACAAATAAAAATCTTAAAATATGGTCTGCATCCTAATTTGCATTTTCATTATGATGGACTTTAAAAGAGGAGTCACAGTCCCCAAAGTTTGGGTTTTTAATGTCAATTCATGATCCAGTTTCATTTGATGCTTACATGGTTTCTGTGTTAATAAAACATAATTAAAGGTGCAGTATGTATAACATTGACAGCTAGTGGTTGAAATGGGTTATGCAGTCCAAATTCAAAAAATTTCAGAGGGTTGTTTCTCCCACCCCCTCCTCCTCAGACTTGACATTCACGCTGGTTGCCAGTTTGAGAACGAGCAACAAGAACGAGCTTTATTGACAATGGAAGGTGACGAGTTGATGGGTGGATTTTTCCACGTTTTAATATGCCTCTGGACATAGAGGCTTTTTAGGGTCAGGTAGAATGTGTGATCTCTGACCCATTTCGTTTACTGGCTTCCATGGTTACAATATGTTCTGTTTTCCTTCAAATGGCAACTATTGGGTAAATTGGCAGTGGGCATTCCCTACACGACGCATATTTCAAAGAAGAATAACTGGCTGTTGCATTTCTTTTCAGAGTAAACGAGTACGAGTAATTTATGCAGTTTCCTAAATCTCTGCAAACATATGGTATTTTTGTGCTTTAGTACAGTCAAAAAAAATTACATACGGCACCTTTAAGCTTGCAATTTAAAGCAAGAAACTATTAATATATTTTTGTATATTTACATTATCATAATATTAATTAAAACAAAATCACAACATGTATAGTTTTATAAGGCCTGGATGCCAGCCGAATTTAGCCCCGCCCACAACATTTTTTGCTCGGGCAATTCGGTCTGGACTCGATCCATAGAGGAGTAATTATGCCCGAACAGAAACTGTTCGGATCATTGAAATTCTCAGGGAGGGCTTTAGACGATGATGGACAGATGATAAACAGTAACGTAATCATCGATGTCATCAAAGGCGCTTTGGGTTGAATTTGCTATTATCCTAAACAGAGAACTTGTTCGAATATGCATTTACCTTCACTATTTCTCTCAGAAATGATGATCTCTGTGTATCCTTAAATTCTTTTTTTTTCATTTTCGTTTTTCTTTTTAGATCGTTTAAACTCATCTTTTTCTTCTAACATTACTTAATCCAGCGTGCGTGCAGACAGGGTTGCCACGTTTTTTTGCAATGTCGCGCAATTGCTACTCAAAACTATAGCCCAAAACAATAGCTTTCCGGGGGAAAATTGCGTTTGGTTGGCAAAGTACGTTATTTTGGCAAGGTTGCCTGAATTCCTGGGTCTATGTATCACATAATTGGGGTCGCTTCAACCCGCGGACATGGAGAACAACCGGCGGGAAAAACACGGACTTGCCAACACAGTGCAGTTGAGTTCTGTTGACGTTTGACAACTAACGTTGCACGTCCCTCCGTTGCTCTGATTGGTTGTGGGCCTATCCAATTGAGGTCTTTCCTGGTTCGGTTGAAACACGCCCCATAATAAAAGCCCAATGGAGCGGTATCAGACTCATATTCTGACTAGAATTGAGTATGACCACGTCAGGCTAAGTTTTATAGGTATTTCTTTAGAAATGTTTAAAAAATAATACAGACTACAGATATTTATATCTTAATAATTAATATAAAATGTTAAAAGGTCCACTATATAACTTTTGGCCCTCTAAACAAAACCGAGAGAGATTATCCTACTGCTCACAAAACATTCACTAATAGGCTTAAGAGATATAACCAATTTAGAGGGAAAGGAACTCAAGCTGAAGACATTATAGCTATACCAATAGACACGCACTTCGTTGAAAAAAAAATCCAGCACAGCGCTACAACAACCCATATGAAATGAAAAAATGAAAATGAAAATGTGATCTGTAAAATCACCATATATAACAGATAGACTTGTGTCATATATCGTTGAAAGGTCTCAACTGGCAGAATATAACAAGCATATCTGTTTTAGTTAGAGACCAAACTATACCAATTTTTTGTATGAAAAAGCGCAGCCGACGCACGTGTAAACAGTATACACATGCTGAGGTAGATATGATATGTAGACACTGTTTTAAAGCTGGAGCGTGCTTGGAATGGTTTGATTTCTCAGATTGACAGGTTTTGATTTACCATGCATCATAGAATAGGAGCGCACAGCTCAGACAGCGCTGGAAGATCATCACTCATCCACCAGGATATTATTACTTGTTGTTTATTCTGTGTACTTGTATTGTGATGTTTACATCACAAAAGTACATACGTAGTTCTTATGTTCAGTAAAACAACTTGTTTGGAAGATTTTTTTAGATCCCTTGGTAAATGATACCTAATTCATTGCATGGCTTGAAGATATGAATACATTCATAATACGTAACTTCAGCGCGCTCGCTTCATTTTTCCTTGTGTGTCTGCTGCACGTGTTTTGTGCATGAGTGGCACACACCTCAAATCTACACACTCTAATGATGACCTTGCTTAATCGACCATCATACATTTATCCATTAAATATTATGGATAATTAATCAATCTTTTATTATCTGTATTTCACTATTGTATGCCAAAACACAATTTTAAGATGTAGTAGCTTGTCCCAGATCTAACGTACTGTCTTATAAATACTTAAAAGTACTTTACCATCTCTAGTGAGTAGAAGTATGAAAATTTGGATGCAGCCATGAGCTAAAATTTTAATGACAAAGATGTCTTGATTAAGTCTTGCCTATTCGAGGACACAAACATATGCTTTCTGCAAACATCTGGTTCAGTCAGGTTTGGCAGAGACAAAGAGAATCCTGTCTCCTTGAAATCCTCCTGTGCACATTTGATAAATTATTAGTAAAACATATTCAGGGTTGTAGGCCCTAAAAAATATTTAACTTACATGGTCTCATCATTGAGGAACTCCAGTTTTCCAGCCACCTCTTCATAGTCTTCTCCAGCTTTGGCGGTACCCTCTGTAGTGTGGTACGGTACTGCCACCTTCCCCCTCGCTCCAGATGTTCTGTGAACCTTCACCTGCATGATGCCCACGCTTTCACTCACTCGTGTGGCATTGCTCTCGAACGTAAAGATACCTGCATGGTCATCATCGTAAATGGTCACCGTGGCAGTGTGCGCGTTACCCAAGGCAGCTTTGGGAGGAACGTGGCTGGACCCTATAATGCTGTTGCCTGGAGACACCGCATTAGGGTCGAGGATGGAGACCTCGGCACGGTGGACAACTCGAGGGTTGCTGAGATGTACGTAGAAATGCTCATCTTCCTCAAATATGTCATCGTCAATCACGCCGACTGTCAGCTCCTTCACTGTCTCACCCGGTTTAAAGACCAGAGTGCCCTCGGCGAATTCATAGTCTGATCCTGCGTTAGCAGTGCCATCCTCTGTGCGATAGTCAACCTAGATATAGGAACAGTTGTCATACAGCTAAAGTGCTGAGGAAGCAAAGATATATTTCTTGTGTATGTGTATGTAAGTGTATGGACCAAAAACAATGTTATAATGTAACTTTTTGGAGACGATGTATGATCATTAAATTCCATAGATAACCACAACAATAATACAAAAAATCATTATTAATCTTAACACATAATAATAACATACACAGTACTGTGCAAAAGTTTTAGGCATGTTAGTATTTTCACACACAAAAAAATGTTTTAATCCATTTATTTATATCTTTTGCTGAAGTGTGTAAGAAATATCAGTTTTTTATTTCCAAATATTCCTTTTGCCATTAATTCTAATAATCCAGTGAGATTTTTGTATGCACAAGGAGTCTGACACCTGCCAGTGTGCTTTACACAGAGATCTGATCTCACAATCATCAAGTCCATCTGGGATTACATGAAGAAACAGAAAAAAACTGAGACAGACTAAATCTAGAAGAATTGTGACAACGTCTCCAAGACTTGAAGAAACCTACCTGCAAAGCATTCATTTGGTGTGACACCTTTGCGTTTAAAACAGCTTTTGTCATAGGTACACTTGCACCTTGGTTTTCAGGTAGCTTTGGAAGTAGGTTTCTTCAAGCATTCTTTTTTTTTTCATTTTTTTTTTTCATGTAATCCCAGATGGACTCGATGACGGTGAGATCAGATCTCCGTGTGGAGCATAGCGGCTGTTGTCAGACTCCTTATAATTATTACATGGATTGCATAAATGGAATTTTTGGAAATGTAAACTGATACTGACACGCTGCAGCAAAAGTTATATATAAATAACTGGCTTAAAACTAGTTATTTTGGTAAAAATAAGACATTTGCACTTCATATTTTTTTTATTATTATTATTAATAATAATAATAATAATAATAATAAATAATATAATCATTATTATTAATCATATCACATAATAATAAGAACAAAATATACATTTTTATAATTATGATGTGTAATTAATATTTTATAACAACAATAATTGTTTTTATTTATGATTATTATGTGTTATTAATATTATAGTATATTTTGACCTCTTTCCTCAAAATAATTGAATATAACTTGAACTTGACAATTGAGAGGTTTATATAATAAAATGAGCTAATCTGAAGTCTGTTAAAATAGTGTCATTAAATTGCTTGTCTCCTAAGTGCTGTAATTATTTAAAATAGCTCTGAGAGTACATCCTCGCTGCTGGGACTCATGTAGGTGTCTGGCCTTAAAATTATATCACATCCATATAATTAAAGTACAATCACAGCAATGTAATCACAGTACTGTTGTGTATAGACAGTGGAATCATTACCTTAACAGTACAGCCACTGTCACCACCATGGCGGGTCACGGAGAGCTTTAAGGAGCCGCAGTTCTCAAAGCATTGATAATGGGAGGGCTCAAACTCCAGGTAGATGGTGTGAGGGTCTTCTTCCTGGGCATTAGACTCATGGCAGCTCACCACCTTCCTGGCTTGGTCTGCAGCATGCTTTTTCAGGATGTTCCCTGCTCCGATCATCATGCGAGTGGCTTGGATGCGATAGAAAGCTCGACTCTTCTGCTGTTGCACCAGCACTTGATAGTTTGCCATCTCGATCAGCTGCTCCATGTCCTTCTCTGGGTGTCTCTGCTTGAGGTCCTTCAGCGTACGAGCCATCTCCCTCCTGGCCTCTTCTTCCTCCCCTCCACCACCTCCTTCCTCCACACCAGCCAGCATGCCATCAAGTGACTCCTTGTGATGGGAATTGGCTCCTTGGCCATCCATCTCCATATCCATCTTGCTGAACATGCCGTCACCCTCCGTCTCAATGATGATGCCACGGTTCTTGTCAGCGCGGTAACGCTTGTGGACGTATTTGTAAAAGAGCAAGCGACGGTCGGCAATCCAGGCCTGAACCACACAGATCGGAAAGAAGAGAAACGTAAGGACGGCCTCCCAGACTTCCACCACACCAGGAGAGAAGACAGAAAGGATCATGTACAGCCAAATGTAGGCGAACACACTCCAGGCTGCCGTCACAAAGAAGACCCTCAAATGCTTGATTTTTCGCACCTCACCATCTGGGACCACGTAAACACAGATGGCGATGATGATGAACATGTTGAAGGCAGCGCTGCCCACAATAGTGCTCGGACCCAGGTTACCAGCCTCAAACTTGTGTCCGCAGACCTCAATCACGGATAACAGGATCTCGGGGGCCGACGATCCCAAAGCCATGAGGGTCAAGTTGGACACGGTCTCGTTCCAGATGCGCACGGTTGCTGTGGTGGTCTCGCCGTTGGGTTTCTTGATTGTTATCTCTTTCTCTTGAGACGTAATCACCTCTATGGACGACATGAACCGGTCTGCGATGATGGACATGCCTAAGAACATGTAGATGAGGGCCACAAAGTAGACAATGGCACGTGCCACCTTGTCGCCCACAGAGGGGTTCTGGGGGTTCCACACTGGCAGGACAACACCCTCAGAGCAGCTGTCCTCCCCTGAACAGTTTCCTGGGACGCTGTGGGATGGGTCGCCACTGGCCTGAGAGAGATGAGTGAGGCCTGAGAGGAAGATCAGGAGGAGAAGAGAGGAAAGGCAAGGAGTGAAGGAGAAAGGGGTTGACGGAAGGCGCAAATGAAGCATGGTGGCAGTGTAGTGGTAACTGTGTCCACCAGTCGCAGAGTTGACGATCAAAAAACCTCTGAAACACATAAAAGAAACAGAATATTCACCTTCACTGAGAATGATCATTTAAAAAAGGACATCTTAAGTGTATCCAAATATATCACATTAAGAACTGCTTCAATGATTCAAGCATCACCTGAAACTCAGATATAATTCAGGTTCATTCAAGTAGAATGAGGTTGCTGTTGGTTGCGAGCAGAGTTTCTGACAGCATAAGACAGCTTGCATCATGGTGAACTCTTAGAGAGTACATTTTAGAGAGCACAAGCTAGTGAACTCTATAAACAATATGACAATTCCTGCAAACTGTACACATCTGTTACGGATGTTTTTCAACACACATTTTCTTGACTATTACAAAAAATGAAAACATACAAAACACAACAATACCTCATATAATGTAGAAATCATTCACAATTATATTTTTTTAAATGAACGTTTAGATTTTTTTTTTATTTAGATTTTTACTATTTTCTGCTTTCTGTCATGTGCTCTTTCTCTCATGCAATGATCAAGGCCACTTCTTCAATGATAATATATAGAAATTCCACACATGAATTAAATCTTTTAGTTTGCCTGCTTTATTGGCAAAATGGCAATTGACTCAGCCTAGCATGAATAGATTTTCTATAGATTCCTAAAGAAAGCTACTAAATAAATCAAATCAAAGAAATTATACTACAGAAAAAATTCATGAATACAGATTTCTTTTCAGATTTTTTCTAGATAACACCTTGAACATACAATGAAAATTCTATAACACTTAGCCAGCAAAAATGTACAAAATAGGGGAGACAAAACTGAATCCCTACACCCATGGAATTTAGCAGGTACACTATATTGCCAAAAGTATTGGGACACCCCTACAAATCATTAAATTCAGGTGTTCTAATCACTACCATAGCCACGGGTGTATTAAATCGAGCACCTAGGCATGCAGACACTTCTACAAACATTTGTTAAAGAATGGGTCACTCTCAGGAGCTCAGTGAATTCAAGCAATAGGTTGCCACCTGTACATTAAGTTCATTCATGAAATTTCCTCTCTACTAAATATTCCACAGTCAACTGTTAGTGGTATTATAGCAAAGTGGAAGCAATTGGGAACAACAGCAACTCAGCCATAAAGTGGTAGGCCACGTAAAATCACAGAGCGGGGTCAGTGCATGCTTAGACACAAAGAGTGCAGAAGTCGCCAACTTTCTGCAGAGTCAATAGCTACAGACCTCCAAACTTTGTGTGGCCTTCAGATTAGCTCAAGAACAGTGCGTAGAGAGCTTCATGGAATGGGTTTCCATGGACGAGCAGCTGCAGCCAAGCCTTACATCAGCAAGTGCAATACAAAGCGTCAGATGCAGTGGTGTAAAGCACGCCTCCACTGGACTCTAGAGCATCAGAGACGTGTTCTCTGGAGTGACAAGTCACGCTTTTCTGTCTGGCCATCCAACTGATGAGTCTGGATTAGGAGTTTACCAGGAGAACAGCATTGTGCAAAGTGTAAAGTTCGATGGAGGGGGGATTATGGTGTGAGTGACAGTTATGTTGACAGTCACTGGAGCACATCCCACCCTCTTTTCAAGAATCTTCTGACTAAAGCCTGGTTTATACTCGCGCTCACAAGCGCAAATCTGCGCTAAAAAAATGACGTCAGCACGGTGTGGGCAGTCATGCACATTGAGTGTGTCACACATACACACATCAGTATCTCTGGCTGCTTGGAGCTGCAGAGAAATATGAGAGCATCTTCCACTAAGAGGATGTGTAATGATGCCAGGCTTGTCACTCCAAGTCCAGGTCACATCTAGGTCATAGAATAATCTTTGTAAGCTTATGTGTGAGGACGGTCAGACCCCATAAATGCAGATATTCACATGATGCAGACATGCATGGCTCAAACATTCAAAAAGGTGTTTACATTTCTAAATCTATGCATATGTAAATACATTTCATATGCTGTCAATACATCCATATTTTATGTTCAGAGCATATCTAAACATACAAAAATATAAACATTTAATTAAAATACCTATGGATACTAATAAGATCAAGCTCTAAAAAAAGATTAAAACTAATTAAAACACAATGACCAGACATCCATTTAGAGCATGTGTACTTGTCAACAAATTAAAATACAAGCACAGACAGAATCTGCGCTGTGTGACTGGCCCCTAAGTCAAAGGCTTATGGAAATAAAACAAATAAAGGTAACAAGCTTGAGTGTCAGAATGGAAAAGAGGAAGAAGACAGATCAAAAGGAAACAAGGGATTAACAGAGGCAAAAAGTCTGAATACAGTGTTGGTTAAGGCAGAACATGCGGTAAAAACCCTTTCTCGCTAGCCAATCAAGCAATGTAAAATTCACCCCAGATATCTGCACATATAAGCCCACATGATTCTTAAAGCTTTCTTTTACCTGCCTCTAGCCCACCGTTTTATTACTATTCCACACAAACATATTTAAAAAGACAATACGTACACCCATACGTTTCATTGTTTTGTTTTTTTGTGATGGTTCACATGATAAAATAATGATTAGAAGTTGTGACAAGTATAACAATTTCACTCAGAATCAACTCATCGCAATGCAAAACCGCTTAAAGGCCCTAAAATTGGCTTCTGTTTCTTTAAGAAAAACATAATTTCCTCTTTATTCCTTGTGGTTTTATGATCAGGACATGTTGCTAGCAAGTTTTAGGAGAGATTCACCCATCTTTATTTATTTGAAATACTTACGAATACTAATGAGATCAAGCTGTAAAAACAGGATAAAACACAAAATAAAATACATAACGACCAAAGACATCCATTGAGAGCACGTTTACTTGCCAAGTTTAATAAAAAAGCACAGACAGAATCTGCACTGTGTGACTGGCCCCTAAGTCGAAGGTTTATGGAAATAAAAAAATAATATAATATTTAAGATAAATACATAATAAGGTATACAATATATAATAAGAGTCTAAAGCCGCTATAAGCAATGTCTGTTTATAGCTTTCCTCACAATAATGTAACATAATTTATTTATCTTTTATGTATCATTTAAGGCCATTCCCAGCAAACATTGCTATATGTGATTAATTGAGATTTAATTATTTGACAGCCCCAACATTATATGACACTCAAACATAATATGACACTTCTCAGCATTGCCTTAACGCTTTAAAGCCATTAGCGTGTTCACCAACCCTACCCTTTACGCACTTCCCTGGGCACAAATCATGCACTTGGCATCACGCACGCTCCCCCACTATTGCCACACACGATGCCAGGCCTATAAATAGAACGGAGGCTGTTCCCTGAGCCCTTTGCACGAGCTCTCAGCCAATGGTGCCTATCAAGAGTGAGGCCTTATCTCGCGCACCATTTGGACTGGTATCTTATTAATTTCCCATGACAGAGCATACAAGCAAGCAAATGAAGTTTGCAGCCGGAGTGAGAGGCAAAACAAAACAGAACGCTGCATGGCAGCAGTATGGCTGTGGTTACGATCCTTCAGGCAGGGTGTTAGAGGGATCAACAATTGATGGACACATCAATCAAGAGGCTGATTGCATTAATTGGCATATGCAGAGCATCCACACCACAGCAGCATGGCTAGCGGCGGGGCGCAAGGCAAACGGAGCAGTGAGCAGCACTACAAAGCCCTCAGTTATATGAGCGAGCCTGAGGAAAAGGAACACACAACCCAGTATGAGCTACTGTTGACGGCCTAGAGGATTCATGCACACTCAGAGGAAAAGAGCACACATGGACTACGATAACTTGATAATTTATGGCTTCTGTTGCTGCAAGAGATGAACATTTAATCAGGTTTCCGGCTTCAAAGTATGTTTTGTTTTGGGTGCTGTTCATCGTTTCTTGAATTATTAAAAGTTGTCACAAGAGTGTTTTGGTTTTGCTGGTCAGCCAGTTAGAGCAACACTGGTCTACAGAATACATTTCTAATTATTTTGCAGACTTACAAAAACAGACACATATCAGATGATCATTAAAAAATACATCAAGCTAACTAACAGTTATTGGCAAAAAACAAAACAAAAAAAAACATCTCATTTAATGTACATGCAACAGTTTGGTTAATTTCAAAGACATCTGTCAGGATGTTTTTTTGAGTGTGTGTGAAGCCCAGTCTGATCTAATTTTGCAGTGTTTAGCTTTCAGGCTTTTATGATCTGCTGTGCGCTGTCCACTGGGGATTCCACCAGTGAATCTAACTGTGGCCAATTCCCATAACAACACAGCTCTCAATATGTCTGCCCTGACACTATCTGCACACGTTCCATGAACACACCATGTCACATCTGTGGACAGTTATAAATGACTAAACAAGCTCATCCAGGTCTTTTAGCTTATGGTTTATCAATATGAAATGTGCAAGACTATTGTACTTAATGTCAATATACTGGGATTCAGCCACAGGTAATTGCTGATATTTAGACTACCAGTACGATAGCGAGCTTTTTATACAATAATCCAATAAACAAAATGTTAATATTGTGTAACTGACATATATGACATAATATTTGAAGTTACACTGTCTATTTGATAGAAAATTATTTGATTCAGCAGAAACAACTGTCACGTCTCTGGGCAATACACAGTAGTGGAGTTTAATAAGTCAGTTGTGTAAGTGATTCAATGACTCAATTATAATGATAGTCACTTGATTCTTTCCTGAATAAAACAGTGTGCTTTGAAAGAATGGGTTGAGTAAAGCTTGCTTGTAAAGACAGTCACTTGATCGGTTCTAAAATGAATCAGTGATGTTCTTAAATTAATCACAAATCGGTAGGATAAACGCTTCAATGACTTGCATATAAAGAGAGTAATTTGTCCCAACCTACTGATACACTGACTGAGACACTGAAAAACCAAACAATGCACAGATATTTTTTTAAATTTCAAGTTAAATTTTAATTTCAATACAGGGAGTGCAGAATTATTAGGCAAATGAGTATTTTGACCACATCATCCTCGTTATGCATGTTGTCTTACTCCAAGCTGTATAGGCTGGAAAGCCTACTACCAATTAAGCAAATTAGGTGATGTGCATCTCTGTAATGAGAAGGGGTGTGGTCTAATGACATCAACACCCTATATCAGGTATGCATAATTATTAGGCAACTTCCTTTCCTTTGGCAAAATGGGTCAAAAGAAGGAATTGACAGGCTCAGAAAAGTCAAAAATAGTGAGATATATTGCAGAGGGATGCAGCAGTCTTAAAATAGCCAAGCTTCTGAAGCGTGATCATCGAACAATCAAGCGTTTCATTCAAAATAGTCAACAGGGTCGCAAGAAGCGTGTGGAAAAACCAAGACGCAAAATAACTACCCGTGAACTGAGAAAAGTCAAGCGTGCAGCTGCCAAGATGCCACTTGCCACCAGTTTGGCCATATTTCAGAGCTGCAACATCACTGGAGTGCCCAAAAGCACAAGGTGTGCAATACTCAGAGACATGGCCAAGGTAAGAAAGGCAGAAAGTCGACCACCACTGAACAAGACACACAAGCTGAAACGTCAAGACTGGGCCAAGAAATATCTCAAGACTGATTTTTCTAAGGTTTTATGGACTGATGAAATGAGAGTGAGTCTTGATGGGCCAGATGGATGGGCCCGTGGCTGGATTGGTAAAGGGCAGAGAGCTCCAGTCCGACTCAGACGCCAGCAAGGTGGAGGTGGAGTACTGGTTTGGGCTGGTATCATCAAAGATGAGCTTGTGGGGCCTTTTCGGTTGAGGATGGAGTCAAGCTCAACTCCCAGTCCTACTGCCAGTTTCTGGAAGACACCTTCTTCAAGCAGTGGTACAGGAAGAAGTCTGCATCCTTCAAGAAAAACATGATTTTCATGCAGGACAATGCTCCATCACACGCCTCCAAGTACTCCACAGCGTGGCTGGCAAGAAAGGGTATAAAAGAAGAAAATCTAATGATATGGCCTCCTTGTTCACCTGATCTGAACCCCATTGAGAACCTGTGGTCCATCATTTTTGTTAAGTTGCCTAATAATTATGCACAGTAATAGTCACCTGCACACACAGATATCCCCCTAAAATAGCTAAAACTAAAAACTACTTCCTAATAAACTACAAAAATATTCAGCTTTGATATTAATGAGTTTTTGTGTTCATTGAGAACATGGTTGTAGTTCAATAATAAAATGAATCCTCAAAAATACAACTTGCCTAATAATTCTGCACTCCCTGTATAAATGAAGAATAATTCACATATTATAAAAGTTTACAACTATTTGTATATTGTGAGAAAATTGCTATTTTAACCAAGGAGCCGGGACGTCTGAGCATAGCGTCTGAGGGAGTCGTCTGTCAATTCGTCATATCTGCATTACCCTCGGTTTCCGATTTTATTAGGCAGAAACGCTTTACTTTTAGCAGTGTGCAACAAGTGTCACAGCAGCCGCAGAGTGAACGCACAGAGTAACGTCATAACATCATTTTTAACACACTCAAATGTATCTAATATGATAAACAGAGCTACATTACCTCATTCTCATGACCGGAAAAGCAGACTGTGGCTACTGTGTCCCGTCATAATAAAAGTCCCGCTGCTCGCGAGGCTCGTGTAGTTCATCTCATTAACAATCGCTCCAGCGGCCTTACTCAGCTCCACAACACTCGCCCCTGCTCTGCTTCATACTACAGTAACGTTAATAACTGCATCCATCAACATGATTTCTGCCAGAGTCCTATCCCGATTCTTTTCCACCGGCTGAGGTGAAGACCACATATCCCAAGATTCTGCACTCAAACTTGGCGTCATCAAAGTATGCCTTTGTTTTGAACAGGTGCCCTCTATCGGACGGAAAAGTTGCATAGTGCACCTTTAACTCTTTCCCCACAAGCAAACTTTTAAAAATTACCAAAATTTTTGATCATTTTCACAAAACGTTAATGGCCCCCAGAATATTTTTCTGAATGAATATCTGAACATGCAATATATCAATAGGAAGAACAAAGCCTCTGCTTTTAAACAACAGAAATAAAACATTTTATTCTAGTTTCATGCATTCTTTTTTATCAGTGGGTAAGATTTATAAAAATAAAAATAAAAAAATTACACAAAAAGCTGAGAAAATCATGTTTTTGTCAAAAACTACAACGCGCCTGTGTTTTGATCCAGAAATTCTGTACTCTTTCAGAAGATGCGTAATATGCCACTGTATAACAATAGAAACATAAATTGTCCAAAAATTCTGTCAATGGCAGGGAAAGAGTTAAGGTTAAACTAGATTAATTAATACTATTAAAATCAAATTTTCAAAAAAAGTTGTTAGTTCATGACACCCAATGCATAACTTTATTGTGAGGTGTTACCAATAAACCGTACTGTAACCATCCTCACTCTGATACAGTGTTGCCCAAAGAATCAGTGTGTCTGAAAACTGCTTTGTTAAGAGCTAACGGCATCCCATTTGTATCTTTCTATTCCTAGACACAAAAATATGGTCTCCTCTCAGTCTTTTCAAAACTAATTTTCTTAGCATAGAGTTTTATGTTGTACACATCCTGTAAAATAAGGCATATCAATGTCAACTATAAGTAGTTTCATAAAACAACACAAATCCTCCAGCTATGCCGGACTGTAATAGTGCCGCCTCTACGAAGACAAAACATCACACATTTATAAAAGATCGAATTTATGTAACCAATAGAGTTGTTTTAAACATGCCAAGTGATTTTAGTAGACTGCTAAATCCTTAATCTCGCTAAAGGCTTTTAGCGGTGGTAAAATATGAATGCTTTAGTCCCTTTGCCAGGAGAGTAAAAGCGGGTTTAACTTTGAGGGAGAGAAGGACAGGTTCAGTCTCCTGAGGCAAAGGGTGTAGGGAGAAAAAAAGGCAATAAAAGGACTGTTTAGTTAGAATAGGAGAAAATGGTAGACAGACTGACAGGTAAAAAAGCCTGTGTCAGAATGGAAAGGTGGAAAAATGAAAAGGGAACAAAGGAGTAACAGAGGCAAAAAGTTTGATTACAGTGTTGGTTAAGGTAGAACAGGAGGTAAAAACTCTTTCTAGCTTGTCTCCAATCAAGCAATGTCAAAACCTCAGTACTGATGGATTCACTATCCACTCGCCCCAGATATCTGCACATCTAAGCCCACATGATTCTCAAAGCTTTCTCATTAATCCTTCCCTATTTCACCTGCCTCTAGCCCCCCATTTTATTACTATTCCACACAATATAACAAATTTAAAAAGACAATTATGTACACTCGTCTCTTACAGTTTTTTGTGATGGCTCATTTGATCAAAAGTATAACAATTTCACTCAGAATCAACTCAGCACAAGGCAAAACATTTTAAAGGCCCTATAATAAGCTTCTGTTTATACCTTGTGATTTTATGATCAGAACATGTTGTTGGCAGGTTTCAGGTGAGATTCACCCATAGAGATATCTTCTATATTTCTCAGTTGACGATTATTAACAGATTTGTCAATATTTGCTCCTCCATCCTCCTCCTTTTCCTTCCACAGCAGTCAATATTTACCAGACATCCCTCCGTCTTAATTTAGCCTCCTTACAGGAATCTCCCCTTAAAATCTTCCCATTTGAGTGCAGAAATAGACTTTGTAACACTAGTGGATGTGGGGCAGGGCTAAGCTTATATTAAACACTGTGTCACTGAGAACAGCTGCTCAAAGAATCATTATGGCTCATCATTCAGACTTGTAAGTCAATGTGCAGAGCAGTTTGGGGCTTTATCCAGCTGGAATGAAGTCTTTTGTTTAATGTGATTTAAAGCTGCAGAGCCACATTAAGAAAGTAAGGCCCTGTTTACACCTGGTATTACCAGGTGTAAACAGTTCGTAAATGCCAGTATGCAGCCATAACAAAGACATAACAATGATGATCAATTAGGGTCAGCAGTGGCAGGCGGTCATGTTTCACTTCAGAGAGGTGTGAGAAACACACACACACACACACACACACACACACACACACACACACACACACACACACACACACACACACACACACACACACACACACACACACACACACACACACACACACACACACACACACACACAAACACACATGGCCCAGCATGGGGAATCTGTGTCTCACTAATACACCACACCCAATTAGGAAACAAACTGAGAAAAGCAGCAGGTCAGCTCGATGTTTAACAACACAACCACCGCTTGTTCGTCATCATTACTGCCCATGACTCCACGATCAGGCCTGTGAAAGTCTTTCATTTCCACGCTCTCCTCTTTCATCTCTTCCTTTTCCCCTCTATGTTGCAGGCCTTTTCACGGTACTTCAACAGGGCATGTCATAATTGGCAGGAATTAAGCCAGTCTTTTCAGAGGATGTTTTAATGTCAACTGTGTCACATTTCATCATTAGGCGAGTGCTCATTTGACTGGATGAGGCCAGAATGGGCACATCCTGTATTCCCAAATCATCTTTCTTATCTCTTCAGGATGAAATGAGATGGACTCCTATGGACAATAATGGCGTAAGCCAACAGCCTGATTTCATGGGGGCGGGTCTCCATTTCTTTGGAGACAACCCATGGTGTAGATGAAGATAATAATGAGCAATTATGTAACATCAACAATATTAATAGAGAAAAAAACTCTGCAGGGTTGAGCGTCATTTAGAAATTAAGTGAGAATGCCTTTTACATTCTTTTGTTTGAAATCAGATTGCAAATAGGATGAAAATTGTATTATGAATTTAAATAAATTAAGAATCAACGTAAATTGAAATTCAATGAAATTCTGTAATTTTAAAGATAGATAGGCCAACTAAACGCCCCATAGACAGACAGACAGACAGACAGACAGATAGACATAGATAGATAGATAGATAGATAGATAGATAGATAGATAGATAGATAGATAGATAGATAGATAGATAGATAGATAGATAGATAGATAGATAGATAGATAGATAGATAGATAGATAGATAGATAGATAGATAGATAGATAGATAGATAGATAGATAGATAGTTTCAGTTTCAGTTCACTGTACACCGAGATCCATCGACTCATTTGCTTAGTCTGTGGATCAAACACTACCTTCTTTCATTCTACTAACATCTTTATAATCAGAGAACATGTTGCTTTTTTATATGAGATGGGTAGTGAGATGAGAAAAATAAAAAAAATGAGATAAAGAAGAGGAAGCATAAGGATAGAGAGAGAAAATGAGGAAGTAACACAACGTGAGCTGGATGGAGAGAGATCTTAGTGAAATCTCATGCTTTGAAGCTCCTCACACTGGAGGGCAGAGATGGGGGAGGGGGAGCAGTTCAGTCTAAGAACTTAGGGCTCTAATGAAAGAAATGACTTCAGTATCCAAAAACTTTAAAAAAAAAAGGCACAGAAGACTGTAATTATGAAATAACCTGATTATAAAAGACAAAAAGTGCACAAGCTCACAAAAACACACAACATTTACATAATCATGCAAACCCCACAGCTCTACCATTCCTCGCATATTACGATGTCTAATTTTACAGTATACGCAATCATTCTCCATATTTTTTCTGAAAACAGATCTCATGAGTGCCTCGGCTCAGAGACAGAGTGCCCACGTTTCCTTTTTCTTGACACAGTCTAGTAGTTTTCCTGCTATCTCACCCTATTGTGAGGCACCACACGCGTCGAATCTGCCATTTAAATGGGTCAGCCTCCTCTCCTGTGTATTGAAAAAAAAACACGAAGATTCTCCCACCCTCAGATCCTTGCATATTAACAACTGTCATATAGCACTCTCTCGATACGCCGCCCGCGTGTCCACCGTACGCATCAATATTCATGAAACTTGCAAGATTGCTCAGGCGCCCTCTGTAATCTATAACGATGGACAGCCAAATAAACACGGCATATGTGTGAACGGATCTTTTGCGCTGCGAGTTTATCCAGATCGCAGCAGTTCAAGTAGCCTCTCGCTCTCCATAAAGCATTCATCGCTCTCCTGGTGGCTTTGACAGGAGGGAAGTCGACAGGCCTAAACCAGCAGGGAGTCATCCAGTGCTTTAAATACATAATAAGCAGGGCTGTAGCAGAGTAAGCAGGAGCTCTGAAGGGTTTGTGAGAATGACTGACAGTGCACCTCGGTGTGCAGAACAGTATAGATCTTTGGTTGATGGTATAAGTGTGGTTAAAAGCACAGGGGTAAAGCAAATATGCTTTATAGCATGACAGTTTGTTATTGGTGAGACAAAGGAGGCCTTAATTACCTAGAGATAGTCATTCTTTGTGGTTGTTGTTTATCTCACTAACAGGTGCAAGGCTAGGGAGGACACCCCGGATATGCAATCTTCCATCTTTGCACATGAGCGCTTAGTTCTGCAGACAGACATTTTTAAGGTAATCACCGGAGGTGTAAATGTGACTAAAAATTAAGAAGACAAATTAAAATCATGTAAAATAAATCAAAACAAAATGAACTGTGATGGAGTAGTGAGCGTGAAGTGGCACTGCGGTATCAAGGTCACACCCACGCTCCCGCAGAATGAATTGTAAGCACAAGCCCCTGTTGCCTGACTGCTCCAATTTTGATGTCTGCTGACTGTAGTATAACAGAAAGCTTGTTAAAATAAGGTAAATAAATACAACTAATAACCACATAGTCATATCCTGAAAAAAGCCTGTTGGTGCCTACTTCACAGCTGTCAATCATGACATCACTCCCCCGTTTTATACCATCAAATAACTAACTAAAAACAAACTTATTTAAAAAACTAACACTTAAAAACTGCCAGAAATGTCAGATGTATTTGGAAAAACGTATCTGAAGTGTAATTTGACAGTTTAGTTTGGCTCACATCCAATTTGTTTACATGGAAAGGGTGGGGTTTATGACCTATACTGCATCCAGCCACCTGGGGGGCGATCAAAATGCTTTGGCTTAATTTTTTAGGATGTGTGTGGCAAACCGGTCCAGTTGGTGTAGTTACGGCAGAGGTCTTCAGCCCTGCTCCTGGGGACCCACTGTCCTGCAAAGTTTATATCCAACCTGCTTCAGCACACCTGCCTTTGTATTTTCAACAAGTGATCCTGAAGATCTTGATTAGCTTCACCTGTCTTTAATTAGGGTTTGAGCTAAACTCTGCAGGACAGTGGGTCCCCAGGAGAAGGGTTGAAGACTGAGTTATGGCATCTGAGAGCAAAGGGCTAACTGGGCCAATGCTAACCAGCCAAACCTCAACTCCTTCAGGCGAGACGCGTTAAACATGAAGGTGGGCTAGACGAAGCTTCTAATGACTTTTAATTACATGTCTGCCTTAGTCTATTCAGAGTCAACAAAGTAATAAATGGTCAATGGATTTTTTTCATCATATTGCCTTTTGTTGTCATGTATTATTGCTATTGACGAGCCTTTGGCAAATCAATGTCGTCCTTAAGTTGGTCTTATATGACCGGTCTATCGCCTCAGAGTCAGTACCTATGGATGGCATTTTCTGCAGGGTGAACAGTTTCATTCTCGTTAAAACCAATTTCCTGCGCCTGTCATCTTTCTCATTGCAACCACGGACACTCTAGAAAGGTCGCCTACTGTGGACCCTCAACAGGCAGCATATGGCATTTGCCAGCCAAAAATAACACCTGAATCTCTTTATTCCTCCAGTCTTAGCTCCATTCCACACAGTGACATTTGCCCCAGGCACCCTCACTGCTTGTCTCACGGTGTGACAGTGTAGATGAGACTGTATACCCACAAGCCCCCACAAGGCGACCCTTTCTCCATTCACAATCAATCATTCACACACATACGCATGCGTACACCAACATGCCACTGTTTGCTGCCAAATCTCCCAATGATAACATTCACACAGTCTGGATGTGATTCATTTTTTTTATTTTTCTGTATTATTTAATTGTGCAATTACACATCACTAGAGCCAGTATGAGCTCATTTACACATGGCCAAGCATTTTGACTGGCTCTATTTTCAGATACTTTGTAAGATTGTGTCAGGAAGAATTTGCTCATGGTGTTAAGACAGACTGGCATATTCTCATCTGTAGTGATTTATTTTATATATAACAGTATAATGTAATATTTAGTCCAACAGCACTGAGACTTTTTACTGTTTGTATCACACTGTTTGTCTGTGTTTGTTCCAGACAGATTGTCTGTCTGTGTGAGCATTAGTAGTTCTTTCTGCAGGTTACATTGTTATACCAGTAGGTGACTGATTTTATATGAGTGTATGAATCATTTCCTCAACTGATTTGTTCAGACATACTAATACTTTAAGGAATGGGGTAACAAACAAACATTATGTGAAAAGAGTAGTATGTCTAAATTCATATTATTCATAAAATGGTAGGCAAAAAGTACCTGGATGAGAGATTCTGAAGTGCACATGCAATGGAAACTTTACTATTCCATGAACGCAAGTGAGGCGAAACAACTGACTTTGGTAGGTCACATGACAATGACAACATGATGAATGTATTACATTAAATTCGTGCTATACACAACACAGAACATACAAAGTAAGAACTTATTCCAAAGAAGTACCTAATCTGAGTGCATGCAATTCCAAACACAGCCATAGTCTTTATTAATAAATGCACTCAACTGAATCGATTCATTCAAAAACTGGTTGCAGATTGGCAACAGTTAACTCTTTGCTTAGAATAATTTTTTATTTTTATCATTGGAGCAAAAACAGACAAATTACTGTAAGTGGAAATATTGTGTCCAAACTGTATGTTCCTAACTTCTTGTTTATTGTTGTATAAAAGGCCATTATAAAATGTGACCCTGGACCACAAAACCTCTCTGAAATTGAGATTTATACATAATCTGAAAGTGAATAAATAAGCTTTCTATTGATGTATGGTTTGTTAGGATAGGACAATATTTGAGAAATACAACTATTTGAAAATCTGAAATCTGAGGGTGAAAAAAAGTCTAAATATTGAGAAAATCACCTTTAAAGTTGTCCAAATGAAGTCCTTTGCAACACATATAACTAATCATAATAAAATTTTCATGTATTTATGGTAGGAAATTTACAAAATATCTTCATGGAACATGATCTTTATTTAATATCCTAATGATATTTGGCATAAAAGAAAAATCAATAAACCCATACAATGGATTGTTGGCTATTGCCACAAATGTACCCGTGTGACTTATGACTGGTTTTGAGGTCCAGGGTCACAAATACGATGGTTTATAAGCAATAATCATACCTGCAATAGTGCTATAATCACTGATATTCGTAAAACAGCAGTCTTGTTCATTTAATATTGCTTCATCATAGTATTTATGTAAACACAATTTGCTAATTGACTTCCTGTAGAATCTGATCTTAATCTTTATTTTTTAAACATGCACATGGACATTGGACAGGGTTTGTCCAAGAAATATTTTCTCAATAAAAGACAGTATTTGTCCATTACTGTCATGTGAATACTTCTGTCTAAAGTGGTTATTAGGAACTGTGAGATAACCCATTGAAGTTGCCCAGTCAAGTGTGAAGATTTTCCCATCATTCCAGCACAACTGACCATGACAGAGGAAAAGAAAAAGAGTGCAAAAACCGTCAACATTTTCCACCTCCTAATTTACATTCATGCTGTGGAATAGACAGGGGAGCACAAAAGCCCCGTATTCCATCTGGAAACCTTTAGCGTGCCATCATGGGGATAGGGAGGTGGATAGAATGAAAATGAAGTGATAGAAAAACGATATCAGAGCTTATTCTTTGAAGAATTCAGATTTAATTTGCACTCATTAATCTGGAGGTAGAAACCATTGGGCTCCTCAATTCCCATGTTCCCACGACCCAGTGTAAAATCACAGGTTTGCAGCCAGTATTTTGACTGACGTGTCTCATATGAGGTATTTACCTATCATTCAAACTGATCCTCATCAGCCTGTTGCAACAGTTACACAGAGCCCAACAAAGCTGAGATCAAATCACCTTACACAACCTTTAATGCAGAAGAGCAAACCCACATTTCCTTTGAGAAACTTGTTTTCACTCTTGAGCAGCATAAACTAATTCTAATGGGAATTGTTTCAGGATCATTTTACAATATCAAATGTTTAGTTCACCCAAATAAGAAATTTCAGTCATTATTTATTTACCCTCTTGTCATTCCAAAACTGTAAGACTTTAGTTTATCGTCGGAACACGAATGAAGATCTTTTTAATGAAATCCGAGAGCTTTCTGTCCTTAGTAGTCTTTCAAGGGCTGTCAATGGAGGGGAGAAAAATTCTCAGGTTTCATTAAAAATATTTTCATTTGTGTTCCAAAGATAAAAGTCTTACAGGTTTGGAAGAACATGAGGATGAGTAATTAATGACAGAATTTTCATTTTTGGGTGAACTAACCATTTAATGTTGATTCAGCACCCCGGACAGCGACTAGAGCGCCAGATCTTCTTAAAATTTGCCATGGTCACATATTACAAAGCATATTGTATATAATACTTTGTAATATACGTGTAACTGTAAACTAAACTATTCTAATCATATGGCAATATTTTTGACTATTTCACCTGACAGTGAAATGAAATTATGTGTCTAGTGTAAAACTGGCCAATATGAATAAAGCAAGTTGGAAAGGTAATTAAGATTCTAAAAGCTGAATAATAAAAGGGAATTTGTAGATATAAATAGTGTTAACACTAGAGTAGCAAAAGGAAAGTCATGTATTTGATTGTGTAAAAATCCAATTGGCTAGTGAGCCTTTGATGAATGGGGCAAAATAACTAGTCGACAATTAGGAACGCTCTCTGTAATGTTTGTTTTGGGTATAATTCCCAAAGTCCCAATGTTTCAAACTGTATTTGATTAATATTATTATATCCATTTTAGCATTCATTACAGAATGTACAAACACAAACTTTACAGTCAAGCAACAAAAAGTAGGTTTGCTTAAAATATGCATTCAGAACCATGACTATAAACAGAACGAGGAAAGAGTAGGAAGGAAGGACAAAGGGGAAGCAGGAGAGAAAGGAAGAGAGAGGATAAGCCTCATGAAGCAACTACAAAATGCAAATAAATATAGCTGAAACCGAGTCATCACCAGTGTCTCTAGAGAAACCCTACAAACCCCATTCCCTATGTCACAAATGCTACAAGCAAAACAGCGTGCTAATATTAAATCTAAATTGAAGTTCCTAGATGAGGGCTGGCACCTTGAAAACAAGGAGGTAGATCAAAGGCATTTTCCTCACATCCAGAATTATCTTGCTACATTACCCGAGACACTTACAAACAGCAATTATTAGTGATGGAGGTCTTGATGGTCGTATTAGGCTGATCATATCAGCGAACCGCCTTGAGGTTTCCTGGGCAGAGAATATATAAACGCCATACAACCAACAGAGGTGATATTAGCATTTAAATTAATATAAATAAAAATGTTATTATATTAGATTTTTTATATAACATTAAGTATATACATATATATTACAAATAATATATAAATATAAAACAGGATGGTGAGAAAAAGCATACAAATGAATATACATTTATAATATAAAAATTATGTTGTATTATATTTTATTTATATAATGTAGATTTAAGTAATGTAATGTATATATAGTAGATAAATGTTAAATATAACCACATGGGTAACACTTTACAATAAGTTTGTATTAGTTAACATTTGTTAATGCATTAGTTAACATGAACTAACCATGAACAACACCTCTGTTCAGCATTAGTTCATCTTTAATCTTTGTAAACTTAATATATTAATGCATCTATTCACATTAACAGCACAATTAGTTAATGCGTTGGTTAACATAAACTAACCATGAAACATACCTTTGTTTAGCATTAATCTTAACTCACGCACATATTAAAGCATCTATTCACGTTAAAGGGGTCATATAATGCCATTTTTGTTAATATGTTAATATGATTCTTTAGTGTCTAAATGAAAAGTTTGTAATATACTTTAATTAAAAATTCTCATTAGTATTGTAAGAAAACACTCATTTTACCTGGTCAAAAACAGCTGTTTTCAGCAAGTCATTTCAATGCATGTGACTTTAAATGATAATGAGCTTTGCTCACCCCGCCCCACTGTTTTGTGTGGCGTTTTGACACAACACACATGGAGTGTTGCCTTGACAACAGTTGAGGGTTTATTTCTCTGAGGACACATCTGTGCAACCATATCAATTTGAACTGGAGTCGGACCTGAAACAAGACGAAGGTCCCAACGAAGTTTGACAATTAAGGCTTGAACAGGGCGTTTCTGAATGGTTGGTTAATGTAATGTCACTTTGATCTATCTTTGTATGTAACTTACTGGCAGGGTAGCAGTGAGATATGAATGCTGTGTGTTTACTGATGTAAGTTAACGTTATACGTTAGTTCATGGACATATTGTCAGCGTACACAGTTTATAATAACACAATAATCATAACGCGTTGCTCATTGTAAACGTGGGATTATTAATTATATTGATAACGTCATTCATAAAAAGCATGCCGTAATGTAACTTACCCTGTAAACTTTAGCTGCATTCATCGTGAAGCGTGCAAGCGATTTGCAAAGATTAATATAAAGGTTAATAAAACGTTACACTCACTTCTTCTGGAGGTACAGCAGGAACACGAATAGTTGGTACCAATCCTTTTTTCCAACCCAGGCTCATTGGAAATACGTGACTCTGCCTACATTTTTGCAAACCCTGAAATATGTACCTCCAGGTAACTTACGTTTCCCTGCACTTTTCGGTTGAAACGTCCACTAGAGGCGCTAAGTGGTATCAGTTTTTCTCAACCCCTTCCCTAAACCTAACCGTTTGTGTATTATAAAAAAACTGGATATAACAGGCAGATACGACTGCAGGCACAATTGATTTAAAAAGTACAAATATTCCAAGTGTTTCGAGGCCAAACGATAGATTTTTGTGAAGAAAATCTCCAAAAGCGATCAGTGTTGCGTCCACCCGCCGAAGATCATATTTGAAAATTGCCGCCGTTACATCAGCTTTGACGGTATTGGCTGTCCTATGTCTCGTGGCCATTTGAGTCATTACGTCGGCTTTGATTGTAAAATGACATTGGCTCTTGTGTGTCTCGTGATCGACTGCGTCACGCTCAAGAGTTAAAGCTACACTGTGTAACTTTTTTAGTTTATTCTTAACTAAAAATACTTAGTTCTTTCAAAAATATATGTGCTCATTAATGTATATTTACTTCTTTCAAGTAATAAAGTATTCTCGTAAGTGTATAATATGCCATTAAAAAAAAAAATACATACGGGTGAGGGGTTCAATGCGCGTCGCCATGTTGCCCCTTCATCTTGAAAGTACATTAGCCAAAGAGGGACATACCCGTAAATTCAAGTCACTTTCGCGTTTTAACACTCGATGGCACCGTGTCGAATGTGAAGAGGGGATTGCTTGAGACTGATATAGCCTACAATGTAAACTTTGCCTTACGCTAGTGATGTCGCATAATATACAGAATAACGATAGCACTGATAAAAGTTACTTTACTAAGATTAGCTTGCATTCGTCTGGGAACCTGATCGCTGATGTTAGCAATGACATGGTAAAAATAACAAAAAGGTAAAACTATTATTGAACAAGGGGCGGGTGTTCACACGGAGCGGCGGATTGGATCATAATTTCAGCGATTAAAACATTAAAGCTACACTGTGTGATATTTTCCAGTTCGGCTTCCAGTTCGATCAAGTGATGAGGTTACTTTAGAAAACTATTATAATTTGCAGTTATTTAATTTGTCAGTTAACATGTAGGTTATGACATCTATGTAAAATGAATAATAGTTTTACCTTTTCGTTATTTTTTACCATTTCATTGCTAACATCAGCGATCAGGTTCCCAGACGAATGCAAGCTAATCTTAGTAAAGTAACTTTTATCGGTGCTATTGTTATTCTGTATATTGTACGACATCACTAGCGTAAGGCAAAGTTTACATTGTAGGCTATATCAGTCTCAAGCAATCCCCCTCTTCACATTCGACACAGTGCCATCGAGTGGCATAATCAATGGCATATTATACACTTACGAGAATACTTTATTACTTGAAAGAAGTAAATATACATTAATGAGCACATATATTTTTAAAAGAACTAAGTGTTTTTAGCTAAGAATAAACTAAAAAAGTTACACAGTGTAGCTTTAAAAAAAACACCACTGGATGGATTTTTATCATTATAGGATGGTTGTGTACAGGCACTGCCAACACACATTTCCGTACAATCAACTTGTAAAAATGCATGTACCATTATATGACCCCTTTAACAGTGCAATTAGTCAACATTAGTTCATGAATTAGTTAACATGAACTAACCATGAACATAGAAATGTTCATCCTTACTGTGTGTCAACTGCTAACTCACCATCTTACTCTAAACTAAGCCATTGATTTTGGGTGCTGGTAAACATAATTCTGAAGTGGAAACCATCTGAACATCAATGGATAGGTTGTTCATGTTTATACGCACTATACTATCATTATTTACATTTTGTAAACCTTATTGTAAAGTGTACACTATTTCAACATTGCCTGATGTGTGTTACTAACATTTGTAGACTTTTATTAACATGACTTACCATTAAGGATGCTTATATTAATGGTTTTTGAGAACCTCATTGTAAAGTGTACACAATTTCAACATTAACTAATGTGTTACTAACATTTGTAGACTCTTTATTAACATGACTTGCCATTAACGAAGCATTTGTAAATTAAATGTGTGAACCTTAATGTAAAGTGTACACTATTTCAACATTAACTAATGTGTTACTAACATTTCTAGAATCTTTATTAATTAACATGACTTTCCATTAACAAAGCATTTATTCTTATTTACTGCTTTGTAATGTATCTACAAATGTTAACACATCAGGTGATGTTGAAATAGTGTACACTTGATAATAATAATAAGGTTCTTAAAAAATCATAATTTTGGTACACAACAGCATTTTTAAATTTAGAGTGAGATGGTGTGTTAGAAATGTTCATCCTTAGTGTGTGTCAATTGTAAACTATTGTAGATATGTACAGTAAGATAAATGTACAAAAACAGTAAAGCTACAGGCATTGTCCACGGTTAGTTCATGTTAACTAATGCATGAACTAATGTTAACTAATTGCACTGTTAATGTGAATAGATGCATTAATATATGTGTGAGTTAAGATGAACTAATGCTGAACAGAGGTGTTAGTCATGGTTAGTTCATGTTAACTGAAGCATTAACTAATTGTGCTGTTAATGTGAATAGATGCATTAATATATGTGTGAGTTAACGTTAACAAAGATGAACTAATGCTGAAAAGAGGTGTTGTTCATGGTTAGTTCATGTTAACTAATGCATTAACTAATGTTAACTAATGCAACCTCTAACCAAAAATAGGTAATAAATATAAAAATGTAATTTACTTTTTTAAATATGCATTTAATAATTAGTAGACCTACATTAATTTATTCTAAAATGTGATTTGAACGATGTAGTGAAGTGTGTAATTTATGCACCAAATGGAATTGCAGTCTGATTGTTAGAAAGGCCTGATTGGTCAATTAGTGCAAGTTTAGGATAGAAATTCCTGTTTGATGAGCAATAAAAGACAGGGAATGTTTGGAAGATGTTGGAAAACTTTTTATATTAGAGGTGTTTAACTTTCCTATATTAATTAAACTATTTATATATGCCTAATCCTAATCCTTTCTATGGTTAAATATTCTCTGCATGAATAATAATACATTTCTTAATTACAAGCTGCCAGAATCCTAAAAGCTAGAAGTCCCATTTGGTACAGCCAATGATACGTGACTGGGATGAGGTGGCTTTTGTTTATAAGTATTTTGTTTTTGCCAAACATTTTGGCAAATTTGAGTGTTCATTAGGATAGCTGTGGTTTCCTCCTTGTTTTTTGTCCCAAGTGAACTCTCTGTGTCTCATGCAGCCGCTTTATTCTTTAGCAAAGGGGGAAAATGTATACAATCTGAGCAGGAACATGAGTGTACTCATTCATTATTGCCAAACTGTTTTTTTTTCAACCTCTTTGAGGATTATTGCTGTAGTAATTTTATTTGGACAGTGTGAATGGTGTTCTGTAATCTTCAGGTACACATTTTCTAACTGGCCACAGATCCTTAGATATTTTTTTTTACTTTTCATCGCTTCTTTGGCATCAACTCCTTCTCTAAGGACTTCAGACATTTCTTTTGATCATGGCATGAGTCCTACTATGAAGAGACACTCCTGCATAGTAAAAGAAACATATTTTGCATTCATTTATAGGGAAGGGATGTTCAACTCTAAGCGCTCTGTAATCATCCTGCCATATGGCCAAATAACCTGGTGAGGTTATATGGCTACTGTGAGCAAGTCATTCAGGGCATCTTAGGGAGCGTGACATGAATGTTGCTCCAAAAGATAACCGTCTTAATTATGCAAAGACCTTTGTAATAATGTCAAATTAAATGTTTTCCTTTAAAGTACATTTTGAATCATTACGCTTCTAATGATTAATCTTGTCATGCTTTAAAGAAGTGCACTTGTTTTGATGTGTTGACTAAAATACTTTAGCACATATAAAGTATATGATTATAATGTAACTTATCATTTATTCTCTATTACATTTAAAGTAACTTCAACATTACAAATGTGTAATTACAAATATATTTGATATACATAACATACAAGTTTAAAAATAAATGACATCGAAGTTTACTTTAGTAAATGCCAGTACATTTGGCAGAACACTTTAACCATATTTCAAAGACAACAGAAGTATGTGAAACTGCATATAAAAATGTAGGCTACTTAAGTGTGTCACTCTTAAAAACCCCTTGTGGTGAAAATCAACTTTTTAGTTTTGTTTAAATGTCTATGTGGTGTTTTTAATATGCTTTAAAAAAAATATTTTAGTATTTTCTCCTTAAAACCCCAGTGAACCAAAGATAGCCTCAAAAATGAGGGAGTCTTAAGAGAAGCCACGTCATCCCGGTATATTTTTTCTGTTGATATGAAAAATCAGGTACATTTAGCAATTGAGCGGGTGAACATATGATGTATATTACGACGTTATGATGAACTATCTCTTTCTCCACTGACGTTCTAAGTTCAAAGCGTTTCTAAGGATACTGATTTTGAAGGCAGACTGAGATGACGAATGGGAACATGGTTTGTGTAATTTTAGCAACACATTATTAGCTGTTTGATAGCTAATCATATTAATTACCGTTATGTGTTCAACGTTGTAGAGAGTGATAAATAAAACACATTACCATTCTGATACATCGACTTCATATATCATGCGACCATGTATGAGTGAGTAGAGGCTCACTTGAATATTCATGGCTCCGTATATTAAATGAAGCAAGGGTGTAGAATTAAACTGAACTTATTTTAAGGTATGAAGAATTGTTTTTCACAGGGGAAAAAAACTTGATATGTAATTTTGGTGTTCAAAGATGAGTTTTAAGGGGTTAAAATTATGTGTTTTTGACTACCTCTGGAAGTGATCAAAAGTGAACAAGCTCAAAAAATTTTAAAACACGTTTACACCTGTATTTAGCATAGTCCCCATGATGTAGCTCACTTCAGTTTAGAACAGGGCCCGTATTCTTAAAGCTTCTCAGAATCCTCTCAGAAAGCTCCTTATTTATCTGAAAAACTTCTACGTTGGAGTCTTGGCTTAAGAGTGATTCAAGACCGATCTGAGAGCGAATCTGAGTGAAGAAAATACACAAACTTTATCTTAGTAAGGAAGCGGGGCTGACACTGTCGCTACGAACGACACAGTGTTTTGAACACTGTGATTGTTTGGTTGTCCAAGAAGGAAAAGGAAAATTACAGGCGTCATTTTTTCTGTTTTATATATATATATATATATACACACCGATCAGGCAGGTTAAGTGAATAACTCTGATTATCTCTTCATTACGGCACTTGTTGGTGGGATATATAAGGCAGCAAGTGGACATTTTGTCCTCAAAGTTGATAAGCAGGAAAAATGTGTAAGGATTTGAGCGAGTTTGACAAGGGCCAAATTGTGATAGCTAGATGACTGGGTCAGAGCATCTCCAAAACTGCAGCTCTTGTGGGGTGTTCCCGGTCTGCAGTGGAACAGTGGTGAACCGGCGACAGGGTCATGGGCGGCCAAGGCTCATTGATGCAGGTGGGAAGCAAAGGCTGGCATGTGTGGTCCGATCAAACAGATGAGCTACTGTAGTTGTAGTTGCAGACTATGTACACCCTTTCAAGGTATTTCCTGGTGGCTATGACCTCTTTCAGCAGAATAATGCGCCATGCCACAAAGCAAAAATGGTTCAGGAATGGTTTGAGGAGCACAACGAGTTCGAAGTGTTGACTTGGCCTCCAAATTCCTGAGATCTCAATCCAATCGAGCATCTGTAAGATGTGCTGAACAAACAAGTCCAATACATGGAGGCCCCACCTCTCAACTTAAAAGACTTAAAGGATCTGCTGCTAACATCAGCACACCTTCAGGGGTCTAGTGTCCATGCCTTGATGGGTCAGGGCTGTTTTGGCAGCAAAGGGTGGATTAACACAATATTAGGACACAATGTAATGCCTAATTGGTGTGTATACATATATATAACATTATGTCCTAATATTATGTCCTAATAATAAATAAATTATGTAATGATCTAACATGCATGCATCTAATGTTGCATGCATGTTAATGTAATGATCTAATGTGTAGTGTCTTATTAATTCTTTAATAACTCACTCATGCATTGTGTGCAACACATTTCTTCTCCCTCTTTGTGTTTTGTCCATTTTCTCCACTGCTAAATAAACTCTTAAGCCTTTTAAGAAAAGTCTTCGTCCGTACTCCTATCACTTTTGGGCCTAAAGACCTCTTTTAAGGGTTAAGATGCTTTCTGAATTACTTTCTTCTTTACTGTGATTTTTTTCTTTAATGTCAAGAGGAAACACCCACAATTTTGTCACTAGGAGCTACTATTCGCATTAATATTTTTCATAAATACAGGCCCAGATCTTTAGGCAAACAAATGATTCTAACTCTAAAACAAGAGTGTCCAAACCTGCTCCTGGAGGGCCACTGTCCTGTAGTGTTTAGCTCCAGCTTGCCCAGTGTCCGAAATCATCCCCTATACCTTTAAATAGGGCACTATTTGATTGGACAGCCAATTACAGTGTCCAAAACCATAGTGGATGTTATTGAGTAAACTCTTTCAATCCCACTATGCACCGCAACAACGAGTGTACAACTGATATGTGCTCAACGGCTAGAGAATACCCATAATGCACTGTGAGAATGAGACGCGTCGGACCAGAAGATGGCGCCAGCAGATGAATCTTACATCTATCCGTTTTCCAAACCACTGGTTCAATGTGGGTACAGCGCAATATCATACATGATTATTAAATTGTATAATTAAGGTTAATGCATAGTTTCCATGGATCTGCCAGTTTGCAAAATTAAAAAAAAAAACACCAAGCACAAACGATGCAAAAGCGACAGCCCTTCCAGCACACTCAGCGTCTGAATTCGCTCACTCATTTTCATTCACTCCTTCAAGTGAACTATAATAGTGGACTAGTGTGGAGAATATTGAATGAAGCTAGGGGGCGATTTTGAACACAGGATGCATAGTAATGCTGCGTTCCAGGCAGGTTTTTGAGCCCGTAAGTCACGGCTTCAAACCATGACTCACAACTTTGTAGCGTTCCAGGCAAAGTCACGCCAAACTGCCTGAGCGCAAGGAATTGTGGTAGCTAGATGTAAACAAAGCATGGCGGACCGTTCGGGGCTTATGCTCATTTACAATCATTTCTATCGCCAAAGGTGCTTACTCCTTGCTTATTTGAGAAAAACAGAGGAGAAAAAACGGCGCATAAGGCAAGAGAAGCTGTTATACCTTTTATTTTAGGTTATCTGCTAAATAACGTGTACGACTTCCATAAACACCGCATCCATAGGGGCTGCCATTGTTGTTTTGCGGGCTGTGATGTCAGAGCTTGTAACTGGGAGGACATCGATCTAGTACTAGTTCACGGGTGGGTGCACTTGCCGTTTCAGTGCACTTTCAAGGGTAGAAGGTTGAAAAAACACGGGTTACGTGTTGCCTGGTCAGGTGTGTTTATTTGGGGTTGGAGCTAAACTCCACAGGACAGTGGCTGAGGAAAATGCTACTGACAAAAATATTTAATTTTAAGGCTACATATTTATATTATCTATAACACGGCTTGACAGAGCTTGCTTACCTCAAATGTGCAGAGACGTGAGAAGGGCAAGATATTTTAATGGTTTGCTTGGCTGGATTTTACAGTGCTAATCATTTGTAAGGGCAGGCGAGCTGTGGACAGTGGGTGAAATATGAGGCTTTAGTGCTGGGCCTCTGGCTCTACTTTAATAATGGTGGTCGAGCTGCAAGTAAAAGCGAGAAGAACGCCATTTAAAGGCTTTGGATTCTCACTGAGGAGGGTGATACTAAAGGGATCACACATAGACAACCGGCAGACACAAACACAAGTGCACTGGAAAAACCTTAGATTTAGAACAGAACTACTACTCTGCACGAAAAAAAAAAAGGTTTAAACCTCCAATTTTCTGGATGTGTTGCACACAGTTATACTCATAATTCTCGTGCCACATATGGAGCTCTCGTGGAGAGACTTGCAGGCTTTACAATCCAATGGAAACTCATGCTTCCAACAAAATTGGGCTTCTAAATCTTGGCTGACATAATTCACATCTTCCGGAGCTTTCAGAGCAAGAGGATGTACAAATATTCAGACACGCCACATACTGAAAGGAGCAGCAGCAGTGGAAACAAACCACTTTCTGAATTTCGCCTTTAGCAAGAATAGGATTATTTTCAGTTTGCCAAAAACATTAAGATTAGCTCAAGCTGTGAGTAATGGTTCCAGGCATTAGGGGAAAGGAAAATGCCATTGAAACCAAGAGCTCCAACAGGAGAACACATAGCGGTTTACAACTAGAGAGAATCAGGCAGACCAGACTCAAGCTAAATCACGCGTTAAAAAAACATGATATATTTAGCACTAATGATCGCATGATGCTTGAACCTATTGACACACTATAAGATTCTGGCTTAAAAATACATGTTTCAGACTATTTCATGCCATCAACCTAAGTGAAAATGGACAGGACTGATTTGAAATACAAGCTGCAGGAGTTTAATTTGCCTACAGTCTATTTTGTTGCAGTATAATTATATAATAAAGGAAATTAAAGGTGTAATTGATTTCCCTTGTGAGGACATATGGCATTTTGTGTGTCATATGAGAGCTGGTCTATCAAAATGACCATCTGTTATATTTGATAATGTTAAAAGGATACTTCACCCAAAAATAATCATTCTGTCATCATTGACTCACCCTTATTCCAGACTTGAATGGCTTTTTTCCTTCTTCTAAACACAAAGAAGACATTTTGAAGCATGTTTTTGTCCATACAATGAAAAAATAGTCCAAAAATAAAGAAATGTTTTTTTGTATGACCTAAAATATCTTTTTTTTTTCTGTGTTCTGCAGAAGAAAGAGGGTCATAGAGGTTTGGAACAACAAGAGGATGAGAAAAGATGACACATTTTTGAGTGAATTATTCCTTTAAGTTGAATACTTCCAAGCAAACAAAAAAAAGAAAAAAAAGGGCAGCACACTCCTGTACAGAAGAGAGGAAAAACATGCCAAAATCAGCCAGAGGTTTCTTACGCATCATGTAAACACTGTGGGAGATAAATTAACCTGCCCAGTGTATAGGGGAAAAAATACATTTACATGGGTATAATTTTTTGATCTCAAGTCTATGCATGTGGAAGTTGAGGGTTTCCTACATACCACAGCATACTGGCATATCACATTCTATGTTTATCTGAAACAGGTGGGCTGCCTCTGTAGTGAGAGTAGGAGAGCGTTTCCATGAGAACTGTGCCTGCTAAGTATTCAAAGCCAGTATGAAAACTATGTGGCTCTTACTACTAGTTATGCGGGGTCAGTACAAAACATTTAAGAGAGAATGGTGGCTACGTGCGCAGATAATAGTAACTCAATTAACCCGGTTTAATACAGGAGTAAAGTCAATCTTACCTGCTCTGAGAGACAAATGTACGTTAACAGAGGTTCATTTTGTTGGGTAGCTCCTGTATAGGCTGTGCGAAATATGACAAACTTTGTACCTGAAAAAAATATGTAGGGTTAAATTAGAAACGTCTGCGTAGTCTTAAATAAATGTGAGATATTTGACTGTGAGAGTTTCCTTTCATAGAATCGTCTATTTCATTCTGACACCAAGTAACCTGAAAACATGGAGGATGCAGTCTATTACTCATTTGTTGCAATCATTTCGCTTTCTTTGCGTATAAACCTATACAGTCCGGTTGTTAACAGCAAATAATACTGTATTAGTAGCTATGTAATGTGGTGTGGTGAGTAAATTCGTACTTACAAAGACGGTGTGTGGATTCCGGTGGACACTCGGTGTTGACTTGCTGTAGTTCGGTTAAATTCACAGTGAATGAGCTCGGTGCGCGCGGCTCATGTCTCGATGGAGCAGCGGTGATGCGCGCGAGCTGTACAGCGGTGCTGTTCTTGATTTGACAGTTCAAACAATACAAACAACTAACATAAACACGCGCGATCCGGTCAAGTTGTAGACTCGAGACGAGACTAATCTCAAGAAAAGAGCGTCTTACGTTCAAGATGAGACGTGAATTAAAATCTCAATTCGAAAGATCTTCAGCCCATTCACATAATTCCAAACACTAAAAAAAGATCAAATGCCTGCTTCCAGCAATGGCATTTTAGGGGTAAAAAAAAGACTGCTGAAAAATATGCTTTCTATAAAAAGCGGAGAGTATATTGTACATAGGGGGGAAAGAGAGAGAGAAAAAGAGGAGAATGATCAGAGCCGCACATGGACGTGTGGCGCCAGAGGGAGTGAATGAGAAGATGTTAACTATTCGCTCGCATCAGCATCAGCATCAGCCTCGCCATGAGGATGGAGGAGACGGGCGGAGTTTATTGGAAAAGGTAATATGGAAATGAACACTGTTTCTCTTTTCGGCGAATGGATTCTGCAGAAAGCTGAGACGGGGCGAAAAGCGGCAGCTAGCGTGGACTGCAGAAAGAGGGGAGGTGACGATTTCCTATACAGCGCGTGCAGGTTTGCCAGTGTCGCTGGCAGGCATGGCGAGCCAACACCGGACGATAATTCATCAAACTGGCACTGATGTAGCACAGACAGACATATTAGAAATGCTAATTATCTTGGCTTGAGTGTAAAAGCACGTGCATATCAGATCGGCTCAATTCATCAACGTTGTTCCTCTGACCCCTCTAGGCTACTGGTGACACTGATTCAATAATGACACCCACAAAATAACTATAGTGGTTCAAAGGTGAACAGCAGCGTTGAATCTCGTCAGGTATAATAAAAAAAAGTTAGCATCTAAATTTTCTCAGGGTTATTTTCAATTCATAATGTTTTATGCAAAACATATCTTCCTCTATAATATAGATTAAATAATACTTTGGATGATTTGAAGAACTATATTGCCTACTATTCCTTTGGTAGGCTACTAGAAAAAAAATGAAGGCAAAGTCCTTGATTGTTGCTCTGCTGAGCGGGAAAAAACATCTTAATCCAGCCTAAACTGGTTTGCTGGTTTTAGATGGTTTCTCAATCTCCCTCTTGAATGGTTTTATAACTTTTAAGCCACCAATGGAACAGATTGGACAGAACATCTATAAAGCCAGCAAACCTGGTTTAAGAACACTGGATTTACATGATTTAATCTTGTACATTGGTCACACATAAATCAATAAAGTGAAACAAACATAATTTGTTCATGTAACTTCAACATCATGGAATGAAGTCATTTTAAGAGAGCCAATCAAGTAGCCTCATAGTGAAATGTATATGGCTCCCAGAAATCATTCAGGCATTCAATTTCATATTCATCCAATTCAATTGTATATATTTTAATGTCACACAACAGAATTATAATACTGCACTAGCTAATTCACAAGCTTTTAGCACACATAATCATCTTAAATGCTAAGAGAAAAGCTCCTTCAGCAAAGCAGACATCCAACTCTTTTCTCTCAAATACATAAAATAACACTTTTACATATAAAATAACAATATTTGCTCTTGATTTAGCCACATGCAAAGCATGCTGGGAACTAACAAGCCCAACCCAGTTTCAGTTAATGCAACACAAATCCTTCATATAATATCATAAACTTCAAATTTACATATTTAAGTGGATTGAACACAATAAAAAGTTCTAAGGGGTCCCCAGAAAATTTCAGAGAATGAAAAGACAAAGAAAAAACGGTTTCATTTCTAAATGTTTATCTCATTTCTTGCTGTATACATGCCAGAATTTTATATGTTTGCTTTGTATCTTTAGTGAGTTTTTCTGCTCACTGGGGTTGTAAGGCAGTTTTCTTAACACAGTACGTAAGCTGCTTGTATCCTACATTTATTGTGAAAGTTGCTTATGCAAATAATGTTTAATTGAAAATGTTCTTCTTCAGGTTTATACATCCAACATTAATAGCCAATTTAAGTTGGGAAAAAAATATGTTGTATTGATAATTTCACACTTACTATTTATCTAAAACTTTAAATATGTTTTGATACATAAAAATAGATTTTAGGAAGGAGTTTAATCAGCTTTACATTATCTGTCTCTTTTCAAGTTTATTGCAATGTTGCATCCCTAATTTTAATTGGTATGGATACATTACATATTTACACATTTTATGAATTTATCCTATGCGTTAATAGCTACCAAATGAAAAGGAGAACTGCATGTTTATAACGAACACAGACATGCTGCAATGTTGTAGACCTAGCAGATTATATAAAAATGTATAATATATGCAGCAATCTATACAATAACAGATCCTATTAACCTATATATTTTTGTGTTCTGCAGGCATGAGTCATAAGCAAAGAAATAACCAACTTCAATGACTCACAGATCTCTCCTGCCATCTACAGTTCGAACTGGGGAAATGCGTAGGCTATTATATGACCATAGTTCTTGAACAGAAATAGCAAAATATATGTTCTTTCTTTTAACTACGAATTGTATTGCCATTAACTCAGTATACTGTACAGCAAACTATGAGATAAAGGCCAATATCAGTCAAAAACTCGCCATAATAAATTATTCATAATTGAGCAAAGAATGAACTCCCTGTGCATATTGCACTGAGAGATGCACCGCAAAAATAGTCTGTTTTGAATTCCACTCTAAGCAAACAAACAAAGTTAAACGGTGCGTTTCTTTTGCAAATTCTCTCGCGGCGTCCTCAGAAAGCACGACGTATGTATATCTTCCCACGCTTCCGCGAGCCTGGGCCCGTGTGAGGTAAACAAGTCAAGGGATGGCAAAGGCTCGCGAAACCCTATCGCAACAGTGACGTTGTATCAGAGAGCGCCCAAAAAAACACCCTAGCAGCGGGCTGTGATTGGCTGATCAAAGAAGCCAAACGTCGTCTGATTGGCTGAGAGCGGAGCACTACTGTAAACGACGACGGACAACAACAATATCCGAGGCGAAATGAGATCATACACACTGTGGCGATAACAACAGCCGGACTGGAAATTTGGCACGCTACTTCTTGCGGCGAGAAGACAATCACTCCGACTAAATGTCACGAAAAACTGGATTTTTTTTCCATTATTTTTGGCCGACGACGTTTTCAGATGAGCGTGACTCAACCTTAGAAATATGAAACTTATATAAGTAGCACTTGCAGCTATTGTTGTTGTTTGGGTGTGTCACATGCCATGAGGCAATCAATATATGTTGAGAACTGGAGAAGCTACTCGTAATCGTACTGGAGATAAGACGGAATAACATCTAGTCGAGTGCCACTACCAACTGAGACAGGGAGAGACGAACACATTCAGATCTATTGTCCTGGAATTCGTCCAGATCCACAGGTATGTGACGTATTTAGGAAAACGAGTGAATGTAACCTTAAATGTCAAGAACTTAATTTAATCATTGAAAACCTTGTGTCACTAAATGTTCTTCGTGTTTATTAGGTCATTAGTTGTTTTAACATCTTGAAATTCCAATATTAATATCCTTCTCTTATGTTCACCAGCTCTCACAATGGATAACACATTGCAGGACCATCAAGATGATTCCAGTGCCTTGGATGGAAAAAAGAAATCACATCTGGAAGAGACAATCAAGATCCACGGACAACATCAGGATCAAACCTTGCCAAACATTTCTCCTCAACGTGAGAACTTTTGACAACCACACAATACATATCAGGAAATGTATTATAGGTTGACCTAGATTTAACAAAAAAAATGATCTTGTCATGTGATCATATGCTTTTGCAGGGCGTGTGCGGCTCTATTCAGAGTCTCAGGTGTATACAGTCAGCCGCTGGCAGGAAGCAGACCCCCAGGATGGAGCATCGGTGGAGGAGAATGGAGGATCTGGAGATGGACTTCCATTCAGAGGTCGTTCTCAATCTGCTCCTGCTGCGCTGTGGAAAGCAAAGAAGTACGGACGACAGCTGCGGAGAATGAGCGATGAATTCGACACGTGGCTTGACAAAGGGGTAAGCCAGCTATATGGTACACTAAAATGCATTTTAGCCTTAAACATGTGAAATCTTACGTATTAACTTGTTTTGTTGTTTCTAGGATGGCAAAAGAGTGAACAGCCAGAAACAGACCTACAGAGGATGGTTCTCATTCCTCTGGAGTTCCAAAGAAGAGGAGGGCAGAGAATGTGCAGTAATGCTTTAACAAGGCTTTACACACTTAATAAGTTACCAGAGGGCTGTTCTCAGATGAAGGCTGGTCTGATCACCATCATGGCCTTTTTGTAATCAATGTGCTCAAGCTAGTGCAAAAACAATCTGAGAGAATGGTAAAAGTGCTATCAAGTTTTACCACTGCAATAACGCACATTTAATTAAAGGAACTGTCAGGGTTAATTCAATTTGACAATCTTAAAAGGGACAATGGCTGCATCCGAAAATCGCATACTTCCCTACTATATAATAGTATGTGACAAAAGAAGTATGTTCGAATTCACAGCACTCATAAAGGAGTAGGCAAATAGTATCCGGATGGCTTACTTCTTCCGGCAAATTTCTTAAGTGTGCATATGATGCACTTTACTATCCCATGAGGCCACGGGAGAGGATCTGTGATTGGTAGTGAGGCGACACAACTGACACTGATAGGTCACATGATAATGTCAACATGATGAATGTAGTATGTACGGATTACAGTCATACTACACACATACTATCCACCTTATTTTTCAATTTGGAAGTAAGGTTATTAGTAAATAACTAGAAGAATATATCAAAGTGCAGTAAACTGTAAAACTGATTGCGCCACAGACCAGCATGTTTATAATTAAGACATAGAAATACCAGGTTGATGTCCGTTTTTCGGATTACTAATGGCCGTGCCTGCGCTTACCTGAAACATAAGGTGGATATTGAATGTACTTTTTGAGGAGCTGTGAAATAATTACTTATTCAAAATAAGTATCTACTTAAGAGAGTATGCGATTTCTGACGCAGACAAATATAATTTCTCCAAAAATGTTATAATTCATTGGACAATCTTTCTATATACTAATTTAAAAAAATGAAACCTCTATTTAAAACTATTTATCAATATGTATTAAGTTCATATTTGGCAAAGAAATGTGTTCTATGATGTATTTTATAGATTGATATATAGATGTGCGTTTTTGTTGTACTAAAGGCTGGAGCGGTTGCTTGCAAAATGTAAATATATTTCAACGACTGTGACACTGGATAAAGTTGTAAGGTTTGTGACGTTAACAATAATACGGGTAAAGTTATTTATTTTCGTTTGTTGATATATGCTACATCTCAGGTTTGTTTGTTTGTTAATGCCAAACCATTGTGGTGGATAACTAGTAAAAGTGGATGAAATCAGTTGTTCTACCATCTCTTTAATGCTGAATATACTTGGATATGTCACCAGGAAAACCGAACAATTTATTTAATTGATACTTTCATAGCCTTGCAATTCATCACTGCCTTTGATGTACATATTTCTTGATTGTAAAGTTGTCTTTTGTCTCTATTGGATTTGTTCTTTTTATATTCCATCTGCTGGTCTTGTATGTAAAACATTCAGTCTCTGCCAAACTTGCGGGGAAGCAAATATATGCAGATGGATAACAAGTGCTATTTCTGTACTATCAGTCTTGCTGTTATTTATGTGTTTCATTCCTTTTTTAAGATCCTAGTTGTATATATTTATAGCTGTTAATATTTGAGTAATGGATGAACTGTTTAAATACTTTTTAAAACAATCAAGTTTTTATCTTTTTTCTATAATTTTGTGGTCAAAATAAAAGATTTTCTGGCTGAAGGTAGTTACGTTTTTGGGTCAAACTGAAAAAAAAATGTTTTAAAGTTCTGAGTTGTAGAAATTTTCTCTTTGAAATCATCTTTTGTTTCATATGGTTTAAAAAAAACTTTTCTGACATATTCAAGAAAAGTCTAAATGTAAATAACTAATTTTAAAGGGATAGTTCACCCAAAAATGAAAATTACCCCATGATTTACTCGCCATCCTAGGTTTATGACTTCTTTCAGACAAGCACAATCAGAGTTATAATAAAAAAAATTCCTGGTCTTCCAAGCATTATAATGGCAGCCCACAATTTGAAAAAAAAGTGTATCCATCCATTATAAAGATAATCCATACGGCTCCAGGGGGGTCAATAAAGTCAGAATCGATGGGAATATTTTTAACATTCCGCCGTACTGCCTTCTGTATTCAACTTGGGGAAAAAAAATTTTTTGGGGTGAACTATCCCTTTGATGCTTCTAAAGGAAAACTTTTTCAAATATGAATTATTAATTCAAAATGATTTTTTAGTAAGTCAAACCTCATTATGCAGCTTGAACTAAGCTTGCATCACAGCAAAAAAGGTTCATTATATTACATAAATATACATCCAGTTGTATCGCCCATACAAAAAAATAAAAACTAAAATTAATTTTGATTATGAAAGAAAAGAAAAAAAACATGCTCATCACTGGTGTATCCAAGTCTAGCCTATACAAATACCATTTTTGTTTTTTTTTCTACTACAACAAACATCACGTCTATTTACAATGATCATCTTTATTTTTTTTATTAATTTCTTATTTCACAAGAAACTGTAATATCAGGGCTTAAGCTATTTTGCTATAGTCTCGTTTACAAAACCTTGCTCCACAGTTCAGGGCATCCAGCCTCATTATATCCATCTTACTTAATTCAAAGTCAAACACCTGTGCATTCTCCTGCACTCTGCTTGGCTGCGAGGACCGAGGCAGAACTGAGATGCCTTGCTGCACAGCCCACCTCAGGAGTACCTGGGCAGGGGTCCGACCACAGCTCCTCACTATATCCATTACCTCTGGCTCCCTAAGGAGAGCTCCTTTACCCAGAGAAGAGTAGGCCTGGAAGTGAATGCCCGTCTCCATACATAAATCCCTCAATTCTCTCTGGATCAGCTTCGGTTGACACTCTATCTGAAGGACTGCTGGGGGCACGCGGCAACTCAAGAGCAGCTCACTAATGTGCTTTGAGGTGTAGTTTGAAACCCCTATGGCCTTGAATTGCCCACTGGCATAGAACTCTTCTAGGGTCGCCCAGCTCTGCGCCCGATACTCTGAATGGCGAGAATCCCATGGGTCAAGACCCTCCATCCCAGGCCAGTGCACCATATAGAGGTCGATGTATTCACAGTCTAGTTGCTCCAGACTCCTCAGGCAGCCCTCTGTTGCCCTCGGCCCATGATCTAATGGGGCAAGCTTGCTGATGATGAACACATCTTCACGTCTTAGACCATACATGGGCAACAGCTCTTTGAGGACTTGCCCTAGATGTGCCTCATTTCCGTAGACCGCAGCTGTGTCAAAGGCTCGGTATCCTGCTTGAAGAGCAGAGCTAACAGACCATTTCAGCTGCTCATGGTCCTGTAGCTTGTATGTGCCCAAACCCAAAAGTGGCATCTGCACTCCTGACATCAGCATTACTGATGGTACTATCATTTTTATAATATTGCATAAATTCAGCCCTGAAAAACATTGAAAATAGGAACATTAAATTAAATAATAATTATACACATTAAAGTCATTATATAGATGAAGTTGTATCTTTTCTTCTGTATTGTGAAGTGCATCCTAGTGAAACAGATTATCGGAAAAAGAAAGAAATGTAGGATGGGAACTTGGTTCTGTCCATCGGTTGTTATTCAGTGGAGAGCTTGCAGTCAATTGTAAAAAAAGTGCCAGTTTTACAGGTCCTTCTAAAAAAATTAGCATATTGTGATAAAAGTTCATTATTTTCCATAATGTAATGATAAAAAATAAACTTTCATATATTTTAGATTCATTGCACACCAACAGAAATGTTTCAGGTCTTTAATTGTTTTAATACTGATGATTTTGGCATACAGCTCATGAAAACCTAAAACAAATTGGCATATTTCATCCGACCAATAAAAGAAAAGTGTTTTTAATACAAAAAAAGTCAACCTTTAAAGAATTATGTTCAGTTATGCACTCAATACTTGGTCGGGAATCCTTTTGCAGAAATGACTGCTTCAATGCGTGTTATGGAGGCAATCAGCCTGTGGCACTGCTGAGGTGTTATGGAGGCCCAGGATGCTTCGATAGAGGCCTTAAGCTCATCCAGAGTGTTGGGTCTTGCGTCTCTCAACTTTCTCTTCACAATATCCCACAGATTCTCTATGGCAGTGGTTTGCAAACCTGTCCTGGAGGACCACCAGCCCTGCACATTTTGTATGTCTCCCTATATCAGACACCCATTTCAAATCTTGCAGTCTCTAGTAATGAGCTGATGAGTTGAATCAGGTGTGATAGATGAGGGAGACACACAAAATGTGCAGGGCTGGTGGTCCTCCAGGACAGGTTTGAAAACCACTGCTATATGGGGTTCAGGTCAGGAGAGTTGGCAAGCCAATTGAGCACAGTAATACCATGGTCAGTAAACCATTTACCAGTGGTTTTGGCACTGTGAGCAGGTGCCAGGTCGTGCTGGAAAACGAAATCTTCATCTCCATAAAACTTTTCAGCAGATGGAAGCATGAAGTGCTCCAAAATCTCCTGATAGCTAGCTGCATTGACCCTGCCCTTGATAAAACACAGTGGACCAACACCAGCAGCTGACATGGCACCCCAGACCATCACTGACTGTGGTTACTTGACACTGGACTTCAGGCATTTCCTTCTCCCCAGTCTTCCTCCAGACTCTGGCACCTTGATTTCCGAATGATATGCAAAATTTGCTTTTATCCGAAAAAAGTACTTTGGACCACTGAGCAACAGTCCAGTGCTGCTTCTCTGTAGCCCAGGTCAGGCGCTTCTGCCGCTGTGTCTGGTTCAAAAGTGGCTTGACCTGGGGAATGCGGCACCTGTAGCCCATTTCCTGCACACGCCTGTGCACGGTGGCTCTGGATGTTTCTACTCCAGACTCAGTCCACTGCTTCCGCAGGTCCCCCAAGGTCTGGAATCGGTCCTTCTCCACAATCTTCCTCAGAGTCCGGTCACCTCTTCTCGTTGTGCAGCATTTTTGCCAAACTTTTTCCTTCCCACAGACTTCGCACTGAGGTGCCTTGATACAGCACTCTGGGAACAGCCTATTCGTTCAGAAATTTCTTTCTGTGTCTTACCCTCTCGCTTGAGGGTGTCAATGATGGCCTTCTGGACAGCAGTCAGGTCGGCAGTCTTACCCATGATTGCGGTTTTGAGTAATGAACCAGGCTGGGAGTTTTTAAAAGCCTCAGGAATCTTTTGCAGGTGTTTAGAGTTAATTAGTTGATTCAGATTATTAGGTTAATAGCTCGTTTAGAGAACCTTTTCATGATATGTTAATTTTTTGAGATTTTGGGTTTTCATGAGCTGTATGCCAAAATCATCAGTATTAAAACAATAAAAGACCTGAAATATTTCAGTTGGTGTGCAATGAATCTAAAATATATGAAAGTTTATTTTTTATCATTACACTATGGAAAATAATGAACTTTTATCACAATATGCTAATCTTTTTAGAAGGACCTGTAGGTGGACTGAAGGGAAAAATCCAGCATGTCACCAGAGAGTCTGTAGTTTCAACTGAAGATCGAGTTATCGAATTAAGGTAAATTTTAATTTCATACCAACATTCTGAGGTACATTTATATTCCCTGGATCTTTGGCTTGCTGAAGAGTAAGATTAAATGTGTCAGTCTTTAGATTTGCTAACCTTTAAAGACTATGACTATGGTATGTTAAGTTAATTCACCCAAAAAATAAATCTGTCATCATTTACTCACCCTCAAGTTGTTCCAATTCTGTATGAATTTCTTTCTTCTGCTAAACACAAAAGATATTTTGAAGAATGTCGGTACCCAAACATTTGACTATCATAGTATAATTTTCCATAGCCTACTATGAAAAGGGAAATGGGATTCCAACGACTATTTGGATACCCATATTTTTCATAATCTTCTGTGTTTAGCACAAGAAAAAAAATCTAATGTTTGGAACAACTGACAGAATGCAACTAAGCTATTACCACAAAGACCAACAGGGAACAGCTCCATTAGTTGCTTCGTATTAAATAATTACAACGGCTCAAGTGTAAAGTAATATTATCAGAATCTTAGATAGCGAACAATTAGTTGTGGTATTGGTATATATGCAAGTATTTTTGTGTTTTAAGTTTTCGATGTTTATACTCACGCGAGCAAAGCAGATGTCTGGAATGTCAGAACGCTGTTCGAATTCAAACAGAAACCGCGCCAAATCGCCATAGGTCAGAGGATCCGCGTGCTCCTACAGTGCGTGACGTCACACGTGCTGAAGCAGTTTCCTGAAATGGGGTGATGTGTGTGTGCAGTTTGTTTTAGGGCAGCGGGGGTCGCATTTTTGACGCTGTGGTAATTTGCATGGTCAGGGAAAGCTACTCTTTTGTCTGCGCGCGCTCATGGAAATTGAGGGCATAGATGATTGCAGAAGCTGTGTAATAAGCCAAACAAATTCACGACACAAATGATTAAATTACCATCATGTTGCCTTTATTAACAGATATTAGAAATGAGCTTTAAAGAAAAGAGTGCACTTCGCTCACATTTACACTGCAAAAATTGTGAAAAAGACGTCACACATTGAAATTTACATAAACGATAAAGATCTAAACCAGATAATGCTTTTCTTCTCATTATTTCGTTTATAGAGGTTAATTATGAACTCGGTTACTTCTTACCTAACGTTAGTGCTTTTCTGTGATATAGGCTACAAATAGACCAGACCCACAAGTCCTAATCTCTCACATTTGCACATTTGATCTGCTGTCACAGGATATCCTACTCACTCAATGTTTCACTCTCTATTGTCTGACAAAACTTCTTTACCAGAATTAAATAAATAAAAAATATATGGGTCATTCTCAGGAAACTACATTTCCAGTAAAGAGGTTACAATTTAATTTGAAAATAATTAAAATCATATGGCCATGCACCCCAATATGCAGATTAATGGTTAATAATTACAGGTTTTCAGTTGTAATTATTCTTTTGACTACTACCATCGTTATAAACAGGTGGTTATAGCATTTTAAAGCCAGCAGTAAAACTAAATAAATCAATACATAATTTCAACCTGAAATAAATGTATTAGTTTGTAATGTATACAAGCCCACTTATAAAGGGATGAATGGCAGTCAAAGCATTATTTTTACATTTTACAACACAATGGTAGGTGAAAGTGAAGGGACAAAAACGATTTCTGTTTTGTTTTGTTTTTCGAGTAAAGAGGAGAAAGCAAGCCAGAAATTTTTAGATTAATGAGAAAATGACATTAATATCAAATGTTTACAGCTTGAGTATATACAACCTTTTATGGGAAAGGACTACAGTTCATTTTATAATTTACATAAAGTATTTTCTTTATTTTAAATAACTCATATAATGTGATAAAATTATATTATACAAAAACTTCTTTTATCTATTGACCAAGTTCAGAACATAATTTATACCAATATTAAATCACAAACTTAGCACAAAAATGATTGTTACCTGAAAATGACCCTGTCTACGTACTAGATGTGTTCATATTTTGTTACATTGCACTTTTAATTATATTTTAATTTTATTTCATGACCATGCTCTTTGACATTTTTTGGAATCTGTTCATTAGTTTATTACCTAATTTTGGCCATCAAAATGCTCAGCGAATAAGAAAAATAGGAAATGAAACCTGCTTATTTGCACTAAATCTAAATGGTAACAGGCGAGTAAACTTATAATGTATAGTTCATCATTCCCTTTAGAAACTGGTTATAAGCTGCCGAAGTGGAGTAAGTTCACATGAGGCCTGTAGTGCATTGCATTTTGTTCTCCCCTGAGAAAATAACCATTTTAGTTCAGTAATTACTTTTTTTGATAATGTATTTAACTAATTACATTAAACAGTGAGGAGCTTAAAAATGGAGAGGGGGAAATAGCAGTAACACATGTACAGTAATAAAGTGAAATGGATTATCAAGTGTAAAACTGTTCCGCCTCTTGATAGAGCTGATTGAGATAACTTCACACAGTATAAACTTCACTGGCGGTGTCTCTACTGAAAGGCTGTGAAGGGAAAGGTAAAAATCACCTGCACCGACAATCAGAATGAAGCGTTTCATAAACAAAATGGCTGTTCTGATATCATCAATGAAAAAAACAAAACCAAACAAGTCAAACAGGCTCTGCTAGCACATGAATAGATTCAATAAAGTGCAACATGACAAGGAGAACAAAAGTCCAAACAATCCAGCTCAAAAGACTACTTACCTTCACTTTTAACTCACCTATCCTGATGAAACAAAACTTCAACATTCAAAACAGTATTAATCATTCATCTTGGCCAGGGGTAATTGAACAAAAAGAAGTCCTAGTGACTGGAATTTACTGAGGTTTAAATTAATGCCTTTGGCATGAAGGGTTCAAGCGGAAAGTGCAGTTTTAATACGAATCTATTTGGCACTTACTTCACACATGAGAGATCAAGTCAAAGGACATTTGTATTATACGAATGATAACGTCACCGAGTGAGACATGAGGTAGAAATTAAAGAGACTCAATTAAAAACGAGTGACATGAAAGGCGTTGCGTCTAAGTCAGTCGAATTTTATTCAGGCGGCAAGATGACAGCGACTGGTAGAACATGAATCTGTTTTCATAGGTTTAAATCAAAACAAGCATAAGTTTCGAACCTGCTCGAGTGGACAATATGATAGAGCGGTTTCGGATAAACAGTCGAGAAAACAGGCTTTTTACAAACGTACATTTTAAACAGAAGTGTACGCTAACAATAGGCAAACAGCAGTAGTACAAGTAGGACAGGAAACAATGTTGAGAATTCAGTAATATTTTCAATCACAAGCACGTCCATTATAATGTGATGCCAAAATAAGTCTTTAATCTTTAAAAACTTTCTCTGAGTCTGCGGAGTCGGCAAATCAGCTATTTGTCTAATACAACGTGATCTCGAAATACAGTGTAGAACTGATTCAGCGTTGTTTTTAATTTATTAGGCGGTTGGCGGCTGGTCGGTCGTTCGTTTCCTTTGACCGATGGTCCTAGGATCTGGCGGCGGATCCGAAAGTTGAGCGGCTGGTGGATGCGATGTGCTCGGTTAGCCGGTAGGAAGTGATTGGTTGATCAGTCAGTTAGCATACAGCTCCGCCCACAACCACCTCTTTACCCATTTCCTCTCTGTTCCTTCCCACTGGTCTCACTTACATCCAACATTACTTCTAACACCATTGCAAATTAATTTGCCTACATAAAAGGTAGTCCAGAGAAGAAATTCAATAATAAAAAAAAAAATTTGAAAACTCGAGAGGGAAAAAAAAAGACAGTATTAATATAATTTAGTTACGAAATAAATTCAAAATATCTCCAAATTAACTGACTCATGCAAAAGACAGTGACAACACTTGAATATTCCTAAATACTTAACAGAAAAAACAGGTAAACATTCAACACGACCAATTTCCTGTTGGGTAGGCTAAGCATGTTGAAATATTAATGCAAAAAATATATGCATTCAAGCGATCTTTTGTATTTAGTGCATGCCAGAGTAAAATTAACCAAAAATGTGAGATGATTTAAAAAAAAAATTAAGAAAATACTCAAACCGATATGGCTGGCAAATATAGTACATCATAACATGCTGTAAAATTCTGAAACTCTGTATTTGCCGTTCCTTCATCGGGCGGAGGTAAATCTATTAGTTAAATGAGTACAGTATTAGCTGATTGACCCGTTATCTAAAATAGCTACAACTATCACAGAATATTACAAAAATTCACCCCTAACTCCCTGAAGTTACGCCCCTCTTAGATTACTTGGCTCCTCAATAATAAAAAAGGGACAGACAAACTTCAATGCTTAGTAGCTACGGCTGAAGCCATTGCTGTACTTGTCCTCCAAATAATCATCCTTATCAAAGCCTGAGCCAAGAGAGTAGCGCTGATAGTGGGAGGAAGGAGGGGCGGTAGGGGAGGCGGGGCGGAGCTAGCACCATTGCGGGCGAAACCACGGGCGAAGCCGGCAGAAGAGGGTGGAGGGGGAGGCGGAGGCAGGAGAGAGCGGCGACCACCGAGAGGGCTGCGCTCACGATAGTAGCGCCCGGCGAGAGGAGGTGTGACTGGTCGCTGAGGGGGCGGAAGGCGCCGTTCATATGGATCCCGATCGTAAAAACGTGGGGCTGGGGCAGCGTACGGGTCATGGCGCCTCTCATACACTTCGCGCTCGTAGTAGGCGCGGGGCGGCGGCGGTGGGAGAGGTGGGGGTGGAAGTCGGCCACGAGGCGGATAGTAGTCACGGGGCGGCGGGCGTGGGGGGAGAAAGTGAGGATGATGGTGTGGGTGAGGTGGATAGTGATGCGGAGGAGGAGGATAATATTCCTCCCCTTGGCCGTTTCTGGATGGGTTACTGCGTGAGAGTGACACAAAGATCTTTTGGCCCTCCAATTTGGAGTGGTTAAGCTCTGAAATGGCCTCCAGAGCCTCGCTTTCCCTCTGCATGTGAACGAATGCATAATTCTTCACGATATCGCACTCCACCACTTTGCCAAACGGCTGGAAGAGCTCCTTGATTTTGGCAGCGGTGACGCCTTCGGGAACATTGCCCACGTAGATCTTGGTGGCATTGCGTACCTTGGTGGTGGCATATTCGACGGTAATGCGGGAGCCGTTGACCTCGTGCTTGTGCAAAGCGGAGACAGCCTTTTGCGCCGACTCTTCCTCATCCATGTGCACGAAGCCATAGTTTTTTAGAATATCACAGTCAGACACAGCGCCATACTTCTCGAACAGAGCACGGAGCTCATCTTCAGTGGTCGCTGAAGCTACATTGCCAACAAATATCTTCACCATTTTGGACAGGAAGAACAGCCGTGTGTTTTGGAATCAGTCTTTGGTTGATCTGCACATGCAAGGTTTCAAACAATGAAGTCCCTAAGACAAAAAACAAAGTCAAATATATAGGCAAAAAAACAAAGTATAATAATATCAACTTTAGTTCGAACAAGAATCGCTTGAAACATATCAACATGGAATATGATAACGAATAGCTGCCTGTTTATTATCATGCTTACAATTACACAGCTACCTAGCAAAGTAAGTAATTAAAGAGTATTAAATAAAATAAAACATTACATATATATGACATAGCAAGGGGCTAAATGATACAGTTTAGCCTCCACGCTTCAAAATTATTTTACCGCTCAACAGCTGAACGCGACTGACCAATCAGAATCAAGTATTTCAGAGCGTGCGTAATACGGACAAAATGGTTTCACTTTGAGACTGTAGCGTATATTTAGGTTCACGGTCTATTTTGATCTTGATTATGAAGTCAACACGAATTTGGCTAAATGTCTGATGAAAATAGTGTCTTTAAACTCTTATGTAGTCAAACAGATTCACAATCATGTAACGTTAATGACTAAAGCTATCGTGGTGCTAACGCTAGCATACGTTAGCCACATACTAAGGAAGTAACGTTAGCTAACGTTAAATAATTCTGGTGAGGCAGGAATGTAATCATTACGACCCAGTAACAATCGCTAACAAAAGAATCTCACATTGTAAAATAAATCCGTTCTATTAAATTACGATATTCTCGGTTCACATGAGGAATACGCTTAGTGTAGGAGAGAAATACGGTCGACGGATTCGATACAAGTTACGGTCAATTAACCGGTATTGTCGTACTTCTTATACACTTGACGAGTGAAATACCGAAGAAAACGATTTAAGGTATCTTATTAAGTGTAATATTTAAAACTCACCTTCAAAGCGCAACTATAACGAGGACATGAGCTAGCTCGCTGGTAATAGATGATGACGAAGTCGATGGCTTGTTTGAGGTTGGGGGAGGGTTACATGCGGGGTGAGCTTTCTGGAGTTAGCGCCTCCTACCGATTGACCCCAGTTAGTGATGGGAAAGTCCGACTCATTTGAACTGGTTCATTGGCTCTAAATGATTCAGTGACTGTTTTACGTAATACGTCATCACGAGAGCCCACATTTACATTGCCCATTACGTGCTGTAAAACGTTGCCGTTTTAGAAGGTTGTATATTCAAGCCGTAAACATTTGATATTAATGTCATTTTCTCATTAATCTAATAAAGTTCTGCTATCCGGCTACTGGAGTCCAAGTAACTTACCTTGCTTTCTCCTCTTTACTCGAAAACCGCTCGGACCGATTCAGTGAGATTTGTAAATGAACCATACATTTTCTGATCCGACTCGGAATGACGATTCGTTCACGAATCGGTCATCACTATCCCAGATGTTCACGACATGTGTTGCATCCGGTGTCCTTTTTTTCTTTCCTTCCTCGGATTGTTCAACTCAGTTTATAAAAAAGTAACAATTACTAGACCTAGACAGATGTATCACTAAAGTTATAGGCTATCTTTAAACATTGCTACTTTGTATCCCCTAAGAGCACTGTCATTTTCACATTTTATATATTCGTTCATTCAATCTATATAGATATCATTATCAGCATTCCATTAATAAGGGAGCCGAAACAATTTACAAGTATGGATTAAATCTGCTGCTGGGTTATAAGACTTTTCGGTTTCACTTTATTTTGATGGTCCCTTTAACATATTCTAGCGTTGCACCTACGTGTCTACTAAATATCATTAGAGTGTTAGTAGAGTTTCATGAGACTGGTAGGGTTAGGGTTAGAATAAGTTGACATGTAGGTGCAACGTTACTTATAGTCAGTAGCATGTCTGTTGAAAGACCATTGGAATAAAGTGTTAGCAGATATTAAGCAGACAGTCTACTAATACTCTATTGAGAATTAGTTGACATGTAGGTGCAACGTTACTTATAGTCAACAGACTGTTCAAAAGGGACCATCAAAATAAAGTGCTACCGACTTTTCTCCTAACATGAAGAAACTATATTTTTAAGAGTATGATAAAAGAAAAAAACAAACATGTATCACTATATTTAAAAATGATATACGTTTAACATCTAATTTAATTTATAAATGTAAAAGATATTCATCATATTAATAACATCTGCTACTACTTTAAATACACTAATTATATGTTAAGCATTGTATACTGTTCAATGTTAATGAAAGTGTTACCCTACCAAAAAAAGCCACTTAAATTAGTAAGAGACTTTTCCTAAGTTTCCAAATGCTCTCAGGTGGAAATGTTTTAGAAAGTTTTATTTGTATTGCACGCTCTTTAAATCAATTAAAGAACAAAAGCATATTTCAAATGTTGCTTGAAGGTGAAACAAAAGGAAATAAAACAATACACTAAAATAAAAAGAACATTGTTCATAAACAGGTGAACACAAATCATCCAACGTCTGGTTTATTCATATAATAATATTAATAATTATCTTCTCCAGAGAAAGGCAACGAAACAGACTCATTCCAGTGCAGCAGATTGGATCCAACCAGCAAGTCTTAATTACACTACAATCCACCAATATTTACTTAATTGGCCCTTAATTAGTTTCAGATATATAACCCCTGCAATAGAGGGAAAAAAACAAACAAACAACAAAAACTAATTGTCTGGGCATAGAGTGCTAAGAGGTGATTCACCTCCAGTGCACAAGGGTTCAAGTCAACACTTCCATTTCAGCTCAAATAAGACACTGTACTGTGACGTAGAAATGGGGCAGAGGTTACGGATTAGCTACCATACCATTGGCTAGATCAGAACCGATCAGAGCATGATGAGTGATTATAAAAATTCTAATTATGGCTCTAATGAATGTGCCTAGCCATTGATTTTTTTTGTTGAACATTCAGAGCATCAAACCGTCAATCTCTCCATCACAGCTAACCTGGAATTGGAAGTAAGATCAAGTACTGTGGTTTAGTTTACCATTGTTTGTGTTTGGGGATGAACAAGGAATAAGGACCAGGGTATGGGGGGGCTTTCCATGACAGTAGCTGGTTTGCATTTGTAGAAGAAAAAAAAAAAGTTCACTGGCAAACAATTCCAGTTTATTAACGCCAACCTCTTCTCGCTCTCTCTTAACTCTTTCTGAACTGAGGACAATTGTGAGGTCCAAGAGAAACCACAACATTTGAACAAAATTGCCAAAAATAAAGATGACATCACAAAGTATTCGAGGAGGGTGAGAAAGGAACAGAAAACCCAAACCAAGACAGAACACCTCCCCCAAAAAATAAACCCCTTGAAAAATGTCTATATGCACAAATGTCCTCCGTGAACTTGTCTTACACCTTTCCTCTCTTTACAGCCTCGAGACTCTTCATTGCTGTCGTATAGCTCACAACTCCAATGATTTTCCTCACAGTGCCTCCTCATACCCAACATATGGGCTCCAGCCGTTCCTCAAGATCTTTTCCACAGAAACTATCGACTTCCTCACAGTTTTAGCTCGTTGGCGATCTTCGAGGCGATGTTCTTAAAGGCGATGGATGTTCCGGAGATCCTCTTGAAGCGCACCCCGTTGAGAGAGAGGCGAGGTAGCTTGCACACCTCCATTTCCCACTGGACAAAGTCGTCACGTGCAGGGTTGCCCGAAACGCAGAAGAGCATGAATCGCTCGCGCAACTCGTACTCGCAGCTGTTAGAGTCCAGAACTTTCCGGATCTCCTTCATCATTTCGTTGGGCTCCATGGAGGAGGTGGTCTTCATGCTCCAGGTGAAGCGGAGGGAGCGTGGCTTGGTGTCCTTGGAGGCCAGGGTGGATGAGGGTGTGCTGGACGCTGGAGAGGAGGAAGAAAAGGAGTCCTTGTTTTCGTCGCCGGGCAGTCCCGGGGTACCTTTCTCCATCTTGTCTGCTGGGCTCAACATGGGTCTTTGTTGAAAACCATGAGAGGAGAGAGGCACAAACAGGAAAATTAAGGTGAACATGAGGAAGCAAATTATAACAGACAGAAAAAGCTTGGTTGATTCAAACATCTACATAATAGTTCTTCTGCTTAAACACATTTAAAGTTTTAAATCAACATGATTAAATGTTTTTATAATCAACACAAAACACCAATACGGTGCCATGGTGGAAGACTACAATGCAGTCAAAATAAGGGCATCCGCTAACTAATCGGACATCTGTAAGGTGCTTGAGGGAGTTAAAAAGAAAACTTGTTATATAAATATAATAAAACTGGGTTAAAAGTGTAGACTTCTTGTTTGTATATTAAAGAAATACAGTAGTAAAAGTTTGGTGTCAGTAAGATTTTTATACTTTTAATATTTATCAAGGATGCATTAAATTGTTCAAAAACAGACATTAATAAATGTTACTTTTCCACAAACTGCTTTCGAAATAGATAATAAATGTTTCTTAAGCAAAATCAGCATATTGAATCATTTCTGAAGGATCATGTGACCCTAAAGACTGGAGTAATGGCTGCTTGCCATTATGTGAACACATTTAAAAATATATTCAAATAGAAAACATTTTGTTTGTATTTGTTAAAACATTTCATGTTACTATTTTACTGTACTTTTGATCAAATAAATGCAGCCTTGGTGATTATGAGACTACTTTCAAAAAGCATTAAAAACAAAACAAAAATCGTACTGAACCCAAACTATTGAACAGTAATGAACATTTGATTCTCAAGTTGCAAGTCATCCAATGATTAAAAAAATAAAAACATTCTCTGTAAGAAATGATTCAGTGATTTGAGCAGTACACTGGGATTTTTATTAGTCGTTGTCCTCACCTGCTGGCCTCATCTTGACCCTCTCCCTCATACGGACTCCTCAAAGAAAACCAACAAGTTTAGTCCCTCAATTCAAGTTATTATTAGTGCTAGCTAATAGTATTAGTCCTGTTCATGTAGATTTAATTATCAATAACTAAATTATGTTCACACAACTTTACTTTAGAGTATCATATCCTGTTTCCATCAGCAAAATGACAACAACAAAAAATCTTGACCAAAAGCCATAAAACATCTTTTTACAGTCCCTTCACCAACTTCTGGACAAAAAATTCCTTTTAAACTCTGAACCTTAGGATCAACACACACTCACATAAGCCACTCTGTACTTAGCATAAACGTGCACAAGAGCAGACAAGAGCTAGTAGACCAACATAAGTTTATATATATACATATTTAAGAAGCGAATATCTGATGTGGCAAACTATTAAAGGATTTCCTTTGTATACATTCTGCAGTCTGTTTATGTAAGAGCATAAAATAAATGAAAATGAATTAAATTTAAAAGAAGGGGTCCTTTAAAAGAAGCTTGTCAAACTGTAAAAATGTTTATCTGTGGCTGAAATTTTATGAGGATCATAGCCCAAAAATTGTATCTACTCATGTGCGTTTCATACAGCTGAACAAGTGACTTTAGTGAGGAGTGTGTTGAAAGATAAAGTCGGACGGGGAGACCAGCCACCTCCAAAACAGTGCAGCACGAGAACGAAGGGACAAAAGCGGCACGTCTGTTTTAGTGCAGCCATATAAGAATAAGCAGTAGACCGTAAGAGGAGAGAAGCAGGAGTCACCCTATACAACCCTCACCATGAAAACACGACTGACGTCCTCTATTTACTCTGCCAGGCTCTCTGCAGACTATGAACTTACCCAACCTATTCGAAATCAAATGTCAAGCTTGGGGTGAATGTTTAGTTCCCTTCAACAGAATATAAAAATTTGGTGCCTAGTACACAATAACATCTAGTACAGCACCTCTTCTGTCTGAGGGGCCTACAAGATGGATGAGAAAATGGAATTTATCAATTCTTTGTCTGAATATTAAGCTAAACATACTCAAGACAATATTATTTTTGATAATAATAATAATAATAGCATTTTAACTTTATTAACAATACTTTACCAATACAATAATAAAAGTATGGTTAAAGGCACAGTATGTAAGTTTCGCCGCTAGAGGTCTTTTTTTTTTAAACGATAACAAAGGCATAGCTTGAAGCCATGAATGTGCGTGGAATTATGGGAGTTGTCGTCTTCAGCTCTACAGCCAATGGAAAGCAATCCGAGGGAACTCAGGCAGAAATTATTTTCATGGATGAACTAATGTATTTAAGTTTTATTAACATTATTGTGGTGGCCAAGAGCCTGAGAGATTTTACTTTGCTGTTTTTATTATGTCTACATGCCACAGTCGACCGCTACTTTCATTTTGTTGTTCATGTTACGATTTAAGTTACATTCAACGGTCACTTCCTTCCCTGAACTTTGTTAGAGTAACGTTTGAACACTTAAATCCACATTATTTAATTCTAAGTGCTGAATTACTATTCATACAGGTCACTTTATGTCACCATTTTACTTGGTCAAAACAATCATACTAAAATAAGTTTAAGTGTGTTGAAAGTTGTTAACATTACTCTGTGCGTTCACTTGATGGCTGGTTATAGACACAGTAATCTAGATCGATATTAGAATATCATAAAAACAGGATGGCTAAATGACTGTTGCTAAATGACATGCAATTAATTTTAAAATATATTCTAGGCAGAGACACACGTTACTCGCAGTAAATCAAGAAAACAAGATTCAAACAATAAGACTAACCGTGTTGAACTATGTAACAATGATTGGCTCTCTGTTGATAAAAGTATTTAAACAGTTGCTCACCTGCCTAATAAGATACATAATATATTAAAACATCATTGGTGTTTCGAAGATATGATGTCCTTAACAGGAGACACAATAATAGGCTGATTTCTCAGAATTTATACATTGTTGGAAACATTTTGGATAACGCAACGAGTCAATAAAATATATTACAGTGTTCTAGTGGTTTTTGGATATTTTATATTACATATCGTGCCTTTAATGAAGGAACCATTTATACCAACACTAGGATTTTTAAACACTTTCTGATTTACACAAACAAGTCAGAAACTACACTGATACAAATATCACAACCCTTAAATGGACCTAAAAATAAGTCATCTAATCACCATTAGGTTGTTCCAAACACACAAGAATCTTTAAAACACAAATGAAGATTTTTTTAATGAAACCTGAGAATGTCAATGTCCACGAAACCAAATCTTAAAGGGATAGCTTGCCCGAAAATAAAAATTCTGTCATTGTTTACTCACTCAAATTGTTCCAAACCTGTATAAAATGTATTTGTTCTGCTGTACACAAAAGATTATAGTTTGAAGAATGTTTGTAACCAAGCCCCATTGACAACCATAGTATTTATTTATTTATTTATTTTTTTCATATTATGAAAGTCAATGCCATTCTTAAAATCTTAATTTGTGTTCAGCAGAAGACAGACATTTATACAGGTTTGGAGCAACTCGAGGGTGAGTAAATGAAGACAGAATATTTGTTTTGGGGTGAATATCCCTTTAAGATAAACGTAAAAAGTAATCCATGTAAATCAAACTGTTAAATGTCTTTTGAAAAGACGCAATGATTTCATATGAACTGATTTGATTTAGGATTTTATTCATTCATATAGATAGAAGATTGAGATTTGTTCTTGAAAGTCAGACAAGCATATTTGAGCTTATGCAAAAAAAGTGACACGGTCTGTTCTTGTGCAGCAAGCACATTTTAGCTTCACTCTACTATACTCGTTCTCCACGTGCACGTGTTGGTCAATGTTTATATATGAATAAAAGTGTAAATTAAATCATATAACACTATAGTGTCTGTTGAAGATTTAGACTCAATCGCTTGATTCATATGGTTCCCTTGGCTTCAAAGTTACCATAAAATGTTGGTGTAATGGACTTTCTATGGAAGAACTTAAATTATTCAAGTTTCCTTCATTTGTGTTTAAAATATATTTCAGTCATGGTTTTGGAACGGCATGAGGGTGAGCTAGCAAATTAACCATTTGAGTAACATTTCTCTGTTTATTTAGAGTTGGACAAAACAACTTGGTTTTAAGTCAAGAACAGACAGATTTCTGACAGATTCATTCAAATGAATCAGTTCATGAATTAGACTACAACTGTCATGCTGTATGTTTGTTGTAGACACGGCGATAAAAATGTGTTGTCTATTTATAGCAGCACCCAGTCTTTCTCTTTCATCACATTAAATTTAGACTGCAAGCTCACAATTGATTTTTTTAACTAGCCACTGTAGATATATCTACATTTGAGTATTTTATTAAATGTGCAAACTGAACATCGAATACGTTTTATCAAGAGTTCAGTCCTTGTCCAATGGTCTAATTTGAAACTCTTCAAACACCTGGCAAACTTAAAGAGTGTATCACACTATCATTTAACTGCATTGTAGGAGTGTAGTCATGTTGCATGATGACAGTACAGACGAGGGCGCAGAGAGACCATTCACAAGATCTGCGGCACAATGTACATGACCGGACTCCATGAGTTCAAATGATGGAGGAGCGGGATGTGATGCAATTGAAAGAAGGATGCGTTATTCATCGAGGGAAGAGAAGGAAGAAAAGAGGGCTGGCGGAGGAGTGAGTCAGGCAATGAACGCAGAGCATTAGTAAAGAATAATACCATGAAAAAATATGCATATGGAACAAAAATAAATGTTGGCAAGACATCACAGAAGGAATATAGAGCACAGGAAAAATACATTGTCTTGAGAAAACGCAAGGGTAGTGTTATTGCCTACCTTCTGGGAAATCTGAATGAGAGATTTCTACAAAAAAAATTAGAGAAAAAAGGGAAAATAAAGTGTTTCTCACATGTGCATGAACCATTGAAAAAGCTCTCAAAAAGGATTAAATACTTTGTGTTTGGGTGATAGATGAAGAGTTTAAAAAAGGGTTCTTTATGAAACCTACGAAAGGTTCTTTTGCGCATTAGTGTTAGCTTTGGGGCACACTAAAAAGAGCACCGGTGTTTAAAGTCAGATTAAAGAATGGGAATTATAATTTATTAAGTTAAGACAGGGCCATTTAGGATCGCTGAAGAAATTGTGAATTGTAAATGTATTGCATGAATGATGGATGTTAAGATTAGGGTCCGGTTTGCAGGGTTCCCACACCTTTTGCTATTGAATTTTCTGATTACCGGATAGGCAATTTAATTAGCATAACTAAAAAAACAGAATAAGATATAATGAATTTCCATGACTTTTCTAGGCATGGAAATCAGTCCCCGATATTTCTAGGTATTCTCTGTCTGTGGGAACCCTGGATTTAAATGTTAGTTATCCATCAGTTAGCATCTCTCACACTTAAAACCATCTGTGCTCCAGCAGCCCTTTGTTTCAGAGTTCATGATCTTAGCGATAAAAAACAGTGCCAGTCCAAACCATTTCGTCCTGAAAGAGGGGAGCACTTGTGAGAGTCATGAGAACGTGCGCATGTGTATTGCTGAACTCGCAAACGCCAGTAACAGTGTCATCATGTTGAGCAATCGTAAACTCACCTGCGTACAAATTTGGAAGTAAACTTGCTGAAGATACCAGTCCCGGGACGACGCACCTGGCTGTTGCCATGGGACAGAGAAGGGGAGGCAGAGGGGTCGTTGTATGCTGAGGCTTGCTGGTCTCGTGTGGCTCTTTGCTGGCCGGCGTGGAAAGTGCTTCTGCTCGTCACCCCTCTGGGGAAGTTGGTACGGTCAGCCATTGAGGAAATGTTTATGTTCTGAGCTGAGGGGGACACAACTGGTGCTCTCTGGTTGGCTGTGCTGCTTTTTTACAAAGATGAAAAGAGAATTGATTAATACTTTATGCAGCCATTAAAATATGAATAGGCACAGTAAATTTAAGCCGCTTGATTTAAACGTGCAGCTTCAATAATCAGGCACTAAAGTACAAACAGGCCATTTCATTATGCTAACAACTCTTGCTGCTAATGCACTGATAGCAGACAAATTATTATGGATGCACCAATATAAAAATTTTGACTGATACCGATAACCAAAATTTCTTTATATTTGAAAGCCGATAACTGATATATTAACTGATAAATCAGCATTTTTCCTATTTTCCTTTATTCGTTATTTAGCGGCTTTAATATATCGGCCATGTTTTCTTATTGGACCGATAACATAAAAAAAGAACGATATGGTGGTATCCTACAAATTATCCTTGTGGAAAAAAAACAACATTTAATTTGCGATTGATTTTAAAATGTGATGGAATAAAATCCAAGCATGCACTTGCGTTTGAAATCCAAGTCTAATTCCATCATCAGCCCTTTCTGTAACATGCCAGACATGCGACAATCCACAGGCTTAAATCAAACAAAGACCACAGTTTTTTTTTTATATATTACAAAACCATACAATAGGTAATAATTAAAGGTGAAGTGTATAACATCTGCATCATGTCATATAGTGGCCAATATTAAGCACAATATGAGCCAATACAAGATATTTAACTGTTGAGCTCATTTCACCTATTTTCTTTCATACTACATTTATTTGTAGTAAATCAAATGCTCCCTTAAATTTAAACTTTAAAATAAATTTAATAACACTGTTAAATGTAATCTTCAGAAAAATAATCTTTATTAAATCATCATATAGAATGTGACACTGAAGACTGGAGTAATGATGCTAAAAATTTAGCTTTGCCATCACAGGAATAAATTATATTTTAAAATTGTAATAATGTTTTACAATATTACTGTTTTTACTGTATTTTTGAAGGCAGTTCAACTGTAGTTCTTACTGGACAGAATTTTCGGTATTGGACAGAAATTTTATATCAATAAATGCAAAGTCTTCAGAGTGAAACAGTATTTCAAATGCTTAACTTATAGTTGTCTATCAACATTTAAGTGTTTTAACAAAGAAAAAAATGACACTTCACCCTTAAAAGTTACCATGCAGCTATTACCAACAAAATAACTCAAACAACAACAAAAAACATCTTTAGGGAGGGAGACAAAACCATTGTTAGCATGCATACAACCATTTGTGACAATCTTTTACCATTCCAGAATGGTACAAACATCTTTATTAAAGTCACGCAAGCAGTGAGACGGGTTTTAGAGGATACTAGATTGTCTAAAGAGTGGAGGGGGTGGAGAATGATGGGGCAGCAGACCTAAAGACTGCAGTATGACAGCAAGCTAAGCGACAATACATGCATAAGTGAAGGAGGATCTTACAAGAAAAGAAAGACAGCGAGTTAAAGCATGCATGTGAATTATGGGTTAGAAAGAAACGGGTTGGCAGGTATGTGACGTAGACGACGTGTTTTTACATTGAGGGGAAAGTGGGACGGCGAGTGAGACGGTTTTATTATTGTGTATTATTGTGGATAACGAGTGAGAGAAAAGTAGAAAAAAAAAAAAATGTTCAGGGCCTTCCCATCTCTTTGCTTGACGAATTCGGTCTGCAGATCTCATGTATTCCATAACTCAAAAATAAAAAAGCTTCTGCCTAAAAATCAATCATACGACTTGATTCGTCACTTGTTCTTGAAGTCGAATCCCCCTTCGGAATAGTTTCCAGTTTGGCTGCCACTTGCCTGGGGCGATGTGCATGGAGGTCTGGGGGGCTGGGGTGGGAAGAGGTGGACAGGGACTTGTGGTGGCGGGTGCGGGATGAGGCGGCGAGCACCGCAGCTGCCGAGGCGGTGGATGCGCGGGACCCTGGCGTGTTCAGGCTGGGGGAAAACGAATAATAACAGCCCCCACGTACGAACACCCCCACGTACAGAGTGGAGGGAAGTATGGGTGAGGTTGTAAAGCAGATTTAGCAAAGATGGCATGAGAGTTGAGAAAGTGATGGAATAAGACAAAAGCACACACAACAGGAGATAAAAATACAACACTGCGTTGCAATAATGCAGGATTGGGCTCTATTTTAGTATATTTTTAGATCTATACAGAACAAAGCTAGTCAATGTTGGATCAAACGTGCATTATTGCTGGAAAGCTCGCTCTGTCTCTGCATCTCATTTCAAATTCTCACTCAATGCACAGTGACGATCAAAAGCGTCTGACAGTAAAAGCCTCATGGGCATGATGCGCATTTAAAAGCTACTCGCATCAACTCAATTATTAAATAGGTTAAGTTTATCAAACTGAACATAATACATGCAGAATAAAAGCAGCAGACAAAAGACATTTGATGCATTTGTGAGGGTTATTTGGTCCCATCATTTTACGTATTTTTATTTGCTGCTCTGCAACCTGACCTTGCGCACACAAAACTCTTTCCGCGTCAGCTTTCTGACTGTGTTGCCGCTTGTCACCTCAAGCAAAATTTAACATCCATATAACAAGGCTGCCGTTTTGGGTTACCAGCATCTCTTCTCTCTAACCTGGGCTGCGTTCAGCCCCGACAAAACATTGCAAAACATTTTTAAACGAAAACGGTGGTGCGTTTAAAACCCTGTTTTGATGAACAGTTGCAACTATGGCAGCTGAGAAGGTCATTCTTTGTGTGCTTTTTGAAGAATTTTCAGAGCCTGATGAAATTGTTGTGTTTAATACTGCAAAAAATGCTCGATGTTACAGTCACTGCCATTGCTGTCCAGAATAAAAGAGTGAAGGGATTTGTGGAAACTATGGTTCCTAATTATTGTGATCCAACATTTGCCTCGCATTTAAGGATGAAAAGACAAACATGTCTTCTAATATCTTCAATTGTTGCGTATACCGAGCTGCAGCGGACATATTTTTAAACGGCTTTACTTGGACCCATTGTGCGATAAACACCGCACAGTTTATATACATTTTATATGACATGTTTGACACACCTACCAAACAAGAGTATCTCAAACCCTATTGCACACAGTTTCCAGGAAACATTAGGTTCAACCCGGAAACCGTAACAAAACATTGCGCACCGGTTTGAGTTTGAACGTGCCCTGATTATTTGGGTCAGGCAAAATCACTAATTCCAGATTAAGGGATGAGATTGACTACATACCAATCAGTGGTAATAAATCAGAGTGTGTCTGAGTATATCTGCAGTAAAATATAGCAGTTTCACAATTCTCGATAATGTTTCCACAGCTAACTTTCCACACTCTTATTTAAAGTTACATATTGCAGGTTTCCTATTCCATCTAGGTAATGATATATTTTAGAGCAGAGCTAAAATAGAAAACTATAGAAATCACTACAGATATTTCTATGAACTTTTGATAAATTCTATTCCATTGCTGGAATGTAAATGTACATTTCTCAGTATTTCCAGGTTGGGAACAGTGAAATCAACATAATAAATTCACTTGTAATTATGTACACAAGGAGTCAATAAGTTCAAAGTAATAGTCAATGAATTCAAAGTAATAGTCAATCAATTCAGAGTACTGAGTTGATTTCTCTATTCAATCAGCTAATCTGATAAATATTAACATAAGCAGCATGTCCAGCATGATACCATAATGTAACAGATCAGACTTTTTATTTTATATTAGTATCAATTTGGTACTCAATTTGGCATTCTGTTGATTACCACAGACAATAATTCTCACTTGTACCTGAGTGTGTAGAAATGCCGTTACAATATTTGGCATGCTGCCCAGAGGGTTTAAGAGGACATGTGCAGCTTGTATTTCTGTAAAAAAGCACTTACATTTTCTGCTTGAACTATACAGTTATCCGAATCATCTTTTTGGAATAGAACTACTTTTCTAGTTGGATGAAAATCTAGTTATCAACATAATTCCAGTGGGTGTTTACTGAGAGAAAGTAACCAGATTTACTGTTTTGTTTAGTCATAGCATGAATTGAAAGATATAAGGAAGTAATTTTAGACAGGCAGTGTCTATAAGAGATTCTTAGACTTCAGTCTTATGCTTACATAATACCTCTTAAGCTTGGGGTCAGTAAAAAAGCATATTAGAATAATTTCTGAAGGATTGTGTGACATTGAAGACTGGCGTAATGATGCTGAAATGATGCTTTGCAATCACTAGAATAAATTACAGGAAAAAAAAAATAAACTGATAATTTTTCACAATATTAACAGTTTTAGTATATTTTTAATCAAATAAATGCAGCCTTGGTTGAGCATAAAATACTTATCCAAAAAAAAATCATACTGACTACAAACTTTTTAAAGTGTTACGGTTATACTCTTGCAATTGAAGTGTATAGCTGTAAATTATTGTCCGTGCTAATCCAGAGAATGCCACCAACAGACGTTAAATTGAAAATAACCTGGAATATTACTTTATTGTATTAAAAGGAACCCAAGTTGTCAAGCCTTTTAATCATTACTCTTTTAATCCTTGGACTAATTCTAAGTTCCCGAAGGCGTCGCAAATCTAGCTGAACAGATTTCAGCTCCGTGCTGCGCTCAAATGTGTGCAATTGTCAATGTGTGAATGTATGTGTGTGCATAACAGGATTATGTTTCCCATGCTGGCAGGGCAACAGCCTGACAGAATGAGTCGAGAGCAGAGAAGCTTTCCAAGTCTAAATATACATATATGCGCATACACTACTTTTAACACCAGTTCACTTTGCAGAAATGAATTTGATAGGCTCTTCCATGTGATTCGTGGCTGGAAAGGAAGACTGTGCATAAAGAGGAATGTGGCAGTACCTGTCCTTGCCATTCTGTACTCCCAGAGTGGCTCTCTCTGTAATTGGAGAGTTCCTACTTCGGCTGGTGCCTGAGGACAGGATGCTGTTCTATACGGCACATAGAGAGCAAAGAGAGAAATCAGTGACGTGAGATCACAACCCTGATGCCTATCAGTCATCGGCTCCTCTGTACTCACAGTGGAAGGGGTAGGAGTTTTCTTATGGTCACCGGAGATCAGCGGGCTGGGAGGGACTTTACTGGAGCTGCTTGAACTGGCGATGTGCTTACTGTCGCCCTGAGGACGCTTGGTGGAAACGGAGGAACCTGTGTTGGAAAAGGAAAACGCTTGAGATCTACAAACCAACAGAGGCAGTGCTTATTGTGGCTTATGACCAGCAGAATGATGCTTTACTTTGGTCTGTGGTTCTGCGTGACTTCTGATTGGAGGTGCTGCGTTGTGCCTTGTGAGAAGGTGATTGGGCGTTGTTTGTGAGGTCAGTGCTTAGGCGGGGCTTTATTGATAGTTCATCCAGCTAGTAAGGAGGAAAAAAAAAGGGGTCAACAAGCATCTAGCATTTATGTCCTCATCCCTTCAAATCTGCAAAATGACACTATTAAGGTTAAAAAACAATTGCCATACAATCTGTTACATGGTTTATTTTTTCATGTTTAATGCAGCCTGTAAAAATACTCATACATATAAATATAAACATATATAATAAAAAAATTTGATCCAAACATCCACACAATCTCGTTCCTAAATGACATCTCACCTATGCCTATTAAACCTTTGATAAATATTTGTAATAGAATGTTTTGTTTAATAGTCTATTCATAATGGGTGGGTGAACAGTGATCTCTATTATAAACAGAAAAATGGTGATTCAAAATGTATCCAGAATCTTCACTGTCTAATATGAATCGTAAGGTGCCTTTTTAAAGACTAACTATGGAAATTCTTTGCATCTTTGGCTTAAAGGAACACACCTACTTTTTGGGACTTTAGCTTATTCACAGTATCCCCCATGGTTAGATAAGTCCATACATACCATTCTCATCAGGAAAATGTTGGCGTTATTTTGTCACTTATTGAGCAGTAGGCTAGATGGAGCCGTTTACCTCCAGTCTTTGTGCTAAGCTAGGCTAGCGGTGGGTGCGTCAGACAGAGTTATGGCACGCATGGAGATGAGAATGGTATATATGGACTTATCTGTCTCTGGGGGATACGGTGAATCAGCTAAAGTCCCAAAAGGTCTGTGTGTTCCTTTAATATAGCAGTTTTAGTAAATATAATGAAAAAATAAGAACGAAACAAAGAAATAACCAAACAAAATAGAAAATAAAAGCAAAACCAACAGGATATCAAAACACCAAACAACAAAATAGGAAAAAAAGAGACATACAAAAACAAACAAAAATATTACAGCCCTACAAATTACATGCACAAACACAGATATTCATATGATCTTTAGAGTAACATACCTCTGAGTTCCTATAGTCCAGTAATAAGTAAGTTGCCATGACATCATTGTATTTTTGGTTGATAAGGGAGTCTTGTATCTCGTCTAAAGAGTATCCCATTCGTAGCATAATATCTGAGGACACAGACCAAAGGGTTAAATAAGTAGGAAAAGACAGCTTACAAGTTTGATGACAACATGCTGAATTATAGTTTTATATTTACAGTGTTTCCTAAAGCATAACTTCTTGTAACAATGTGCATTTTTAGTTGTATTTGATGTTTGGGTGTGTTATTTATTTCTGGATCAAGACAAAAGAGCCTATCAACTATGTCCCAATATTCTGGTCACTATTCATGACCTTCAAAAATGCAATCCACTATTCAAAAAGGTCTGACTGCTTAGAAATAAAATAAAAAACATTTAGGGTATAATTTATGTCTGCAGTACAAATGTTGCAAGATGAATTACGCACCAATTTTTAATACTTAAAGATAGGATTACATATCCCTAACCCCAAGTACAAGTAAAATAACAATCTATTGATTAAAAAAATACTAAATCAAAAGAAACACTTTCGCAAATCATTTCAAACACAAACCATAAAGAGACAAGAAAACAGGAAATTTGAAAGTGTTAGAAAGCAGGAAAATCATCAATCGTTGCTTTAACTCACAAATAAAGATGCTCAGATGAGCTGCTGTAAGGAATTCAGATCCAGTCCCATCACCAAGATTTATTACCCAATCATAACCCATCTCAGTCTCAAATCCCACCCACCACCAAAGCCCCGGGCCACGTCTACCCCACCTCTCTTCCAACCCCCTGCACAGATGGGGTGCTGACCTGTCCTCTTAGGGTCCTTGTAGTCGGGTTGGGGTTCGATGTAGGGCTTCAACTCGTCGTCCTCATGACCCACGTTCATCCACCGGTCCTTCATGATCTGCTGCTGAGTGTAAGCAGAAAGAAAGGGTGAAGAGATCATATTAGGTGGGTGGTAATATAATGCAAAAAGATTTGGCCTTTATGAAAGGGATGCACAGAGACTCAACAAAGGGCAGCACTTCAAAATCACATCACACATTGCTGGAAAGCTAAATCACTCCATTAAAAACATATCAATCTGCAAACAGTTGTTTATGCAGAGTCTAAGCCTCAGACTATACGCCCACAGACCTTTCATGAACAGTCTGATGCATATTGCACACAAAAATAGCCATGGCTTTTATGTAATTTCCAGGAATCAAGGATTTTAATCAGTCCATTGTGTTTACCAGGTATCTGCACAAGAGCAGCAGCACACTGGATTTAACACAGTTTGAGAGTTGACAGTTTGTTCAATGACATTGAATCTTACATACGATATCCAAAAGACAGTATATTACGTATATACAATTTATAAAATGTTCTTTTTAGAATGTACTATTTTCATAAATTATTTTCACAATAATTACACATTAAGGTTTGCACATTTGGACAGTTACAGTCTGATTGGAAATTATGCCTTAATTATTCTGTTCAAGAACTTTTATTTGAAAACTTTTATTTGTTCACCCAAAAATGAAAATTCTGTCATTAATTACTTACCCTCATGTCGTTCGACACCCGTGAGACCTTTGTTCGTTTTTGGAACACAAATGAAGATATTTTTGATGGCTCAGAAAGGCCTCCATTGACAGCAATGTAATTTCCTCTCTCAAGACCCATAAACGGTACTAAAGACGTCGTTACAAAGTCCATCTCTCTACAGTGGTTCTACAATAATTTTATGAACCGACGAGAACTGTTTTTGTGCGCAAAAAAAACATGAAATTAAGACTTATACAGCGATGGGCCGATTTCAAAACACTGCTTCCTGAAGCTTCGGAGCTTTATGAATCAGTGTATCGAATCAGTGGTTCAGAGTCCAAAGTCACGTGATTTCAGCAGTTTGGCGGTTTGACACGCGATCCGAATCATGATTCGATACACTGATTCACAACGCTTCGAAGCTTCAGGAAGCAGTGTTTTGAAATAGGCCCATCACTAAATAAGTCGTTATATCAATTTTTTTGCGCACAAAAAACAATTCTCGTCGCTTCATAAAATTTTTGTAGAACCACTGTAGTGAGATGGACTTTGTAACAACGTCTTTAGTAGCTACCTTTTATTGGTCTTGAGAGAGGAAATGACATTACTGACAATAGAGGCCTTTCTGAGCCATCGGCTTTCAACAAAAAGATCATCATTTGTGTTCCAAAGATGAACAAAGGTCTTACGGGTCTGGAACGGCATAAGCGTAAGTAATTAATGACAATTCTCATTTTTGGGAGAACTAACCCTTTAAGTTTCTCACTGACAACTCACCGTTGTCTCCTTGGTAACCAAGTACACTAATCTTTGTAAAAAAATAAATAAATTGTGTGACTAACTCTGATTGTATTAATCTAAAAAAAGAATGACATATACTCCTAGGATGGCTTGAGGGTGAGTAAATTATGAGATAATTAAAATTTTTGGGTGAACTATCCCTTTAAGACTCAAGATTGCGTACGTATTTATGCATGTACAAACCTCAAGGCTCCCTCTCTTGGTTGGGTTGAGTATGAGGAATTTCTTCAGTAAGTTCTCACAGTCGGTTGACATATAGAAGGGAATCCTGTACTTGCCCCTCAAAACTCGTTCTCGCAACTCCTAAGAACACCCAAACACAAACGATGAATCGCGCAATGCAAAGCTGTTGACCTTTACTCCCATTTCTCTGTGCTCACCTTAAGGTTCTGTCCATCGAACGGCAAAGAACCACTGACCAGTGTATATAGTATGACCCCAAGACTCCAGACGTCTACCTCCGGCCCGTCGTACTTCTTGCCCTGAAAGAGCTCGGGGGCAGCATATGGAGGGCTGCCACAAAAAGTATCCAGCTTGTTGCCCAGTGTGAACTCGTTACTAAAGCCGAAATCTGCTATTTTTATGTTCATGTCTGCATCCAGGAGCAGGTTTTCTGCCTGTAAGCAAGGGAGGATCTTATGATTATGTATTTAAGGATGAAACCAAACCTGCACCAGTATAGAATATTACACTCACAAAGGAAAATACATAAAATAGTGTGAGAAAATGTATCTTGTGTACCTTGAGGTCTCTGTGGACAATGCACTTCTGGTGGCAGTACTGCACTGCTGACACAATCTGCACACACACACACACACACACAAAGCTGGTACTTTTATCATAAACAATAACTTATAACTGACTGCTAAAACTAGTTGTTTGATGATTTTAAACATTAGCGTATTAAGCATCATCACATTGTCATCAACATTAACAAAATGCGTCTCCTTGAATGACCTTTTCAAAAAGAGGATTGAACGATCAGAGTCCATTTTAAATTTACTAGTGATCGGACCAACCATGTGAATTAGGGCTGCGCAATCTTTTTAGCATCAATATCGCGACGTTTGCATTTGCAATAGTCACCTAAAAGTTAGCTTTACCTGAAAAACAAAGCACTGCGTATTTCATTTGTATCTTTGTTCTATTAAATTCACCTATGCTTGTAATGTGTTTATTATTTTCTATGGAGAAGCACATCCTAGAATGATTAATTATTTACAAATAGAGCTATTCAAATCATCCGGTGAAATTGTTTTCATATTGCAAATAATGAAAAACAAATATCATCTGTGGAATATCAAGCAGCTCTAATGTGAACAGGGCGTTACATTTTAAAATAAGTTTCTGTAAATTCAGACAAACCCAAACAGCACCGTTTACAGCACCAACATTGAGTGAGTGAATAAAAAAAACGCGCAGCCTCTCACCTGTCTAAATTTGGCTCGGGCCTCTTTCTCTTTCATTCTGCCATGGGCAACGAGGTAATCAAACACCTCACCTGCAAACCAAGAAGAGGCACAACAGTCATGTTTAGAAAAGATGCAGATGCACAAATCGGAAAGGTAAGCTAGGGTCTAGCATTGGTACAATTCGAGCCTCTGGTACTTTACTATAAATCGATAACTTGAGGTGACCGATGAAATTACCTAGAGCGTCAATAAATTCAATATTGATAATTCATGATGTGTACGTGTTAGGATCTGCAATTTGTTTGCCTGACATATAAAGTAGATTATGTGTGTGCCAGTGTTTCCTATGGAATGCTGTATCTGCAGTGGGATGTTTTTGCAGCTGTCGTCTGAAGGTCTTAATGTTTGTCAAAAAAAATTAATTCATACTTAAACTGTGCAATAGAAATTACTTAAATTTTGTTAACATCCCTGTTAGATTTGATTTATATCCATTACACAATGCTTTTAAATAATCTCACGCATGGATGTTTTCATTTTTACACTTCACGTCACACTGCCTAAATCATTGAACTGTGCTGAACATCAGCGCATTTTCATCCGGGTCAGGCAATGAAATTTAAAGAATGAAGATTTAGTACTATGGTAAGTTTTGGTATTTAATGGGGACTATAGACTGAGAGCCACATCCTGTCTACAGTGAACTAGAGGCACTTACATAACAGTTGAACATTCATAGTGCACAGTACAGGATGTAACGGTAAAAAAAAAGAAAAAAGAGAGAGGTTAAAATGGGTTCGGGAGAGCTCTGACCTCCGCTGGCATATTCCATCACCAGGTAGAGTGTCTTCTCTGTCTCAATCACTTCAAATAGCTTCACTACATGAGGACAAAAGAGGGAAAAAAAGAGGAATGTAAGAAAGGTTGAACACACAGACACAATTTGCTTTAGTTAAATGCAATATTCAGCATGCTAGCTAAAGACAAAAAATGATTTTGATTTGGGTTATTCCCAAGAGGTTTTACGCTCACCAAATCCAGTTGCACAGAAAAACACTGACATTTGGACAAGGATTAATGAACCCAAAAATGGGGAAAAAAACAGTGGGTACTGCCAAAACCGGAAAACTGGAGACTCAAGCTGAGAGACTTAAGGGCGATTTGTCTGTCAGTTAAGCTCACCGATATTTGGGTGATTCAAGAGCTTCATGATCCTCACTTCCCGAAATAGCTGAAAACGGAGACAGAAGATGTCAATGTGCTGCAAACAGATGATGTGTTTGTCCTTCACAGAGCATAAATATTTCAAGTTTGTGCACACGAGTAAGATGTGGTTAAGAACCCCCAACCAACCCTTTACTTCAGGAAGTATTTGAGCCTAATTTCCTATAATTAGCTGCCATGGGCCCTACAGAGAAAAGGCTTTACGTCTTGAAAGTCGCAAAGCAACAGGAAGAGACACAACTTAACAGGGGTGGGAGAGTTAAAAAAAGAAAACAGGTGACCAGTAAACGTCTGAAATTGAATTCCAACCCCATTCCAACTTGAGGAAGGGTCACACTCACCTTTTGAAGACTGGAGGAATTGAGCTGAGTCTTGTCTATGATTTTCACCGCCACCTGATCGAGAGGGTAAAGAGTTCAGTTTGGACAAGCGCAAGGAAAAGCCCTGAAGCGGAAGGCACACATCAGCTTTGGTCTGCATTTATACAGATCACAATCTCACATCATCAGGAAACAATTCACCACGGCACATTGAGATTACAGCGCGCTGCTCCTGCGGCGAGTGCACACACACGCAAACCCACAGCTTTGTCCCCCTCTACTCTATCAAGTGCGTTATCGGAGTCTCAGACACCATGCAGTCCCATATTAAAAGGTATGGGGATCCAAAAACAAGCCCAACGTCAAGGGTGCTGACTCATGCACCGAGCACAGCCAGTGGAGGGTTCAATAACATTTAATAAAAACTGTACCGCAAAAGGTCACGTGATCAGCTCATTATGCAGGAAGTGTAAATGAACAGCTGCATTCCAAGCACGCATAGTATTTGTATGATATATTTATAGATGCACTAATGTATTACTATTATTAAAACATTTTAGTGCTGATTATGTCCTATCAGTTATATACTAAATCATTTTTTTGCACAATTTTCAATCTCAGGTGGTTTTTATTTCATGATGAAAAAGAGTAATAAAGTACCTTAAATTTGTGATGTAACGGAAGTAGCGACAGATCTTTTCTTCCATATTATGACCGAGTGAATAATTATTGAAAAGAAAAAGGTGGGGACTTTAAATCCACTTGTTGTTGATTGGACGGTGAGAGATGTAAATGTGAGTTTGCAGCTGATTGTAAGAAAGATGCAGAGTTTAAAAACTTATTTAATAAAAAAAATGTATATTATACTTTTAAATAGCAGTGTTTTAAATAAAGTATATTACAGCATTTGTAAATCAAACCTGATAACCAATAACCAATACAAACAAAAATAAGATTTAATGATATTATTGGGAAATACTATATTGCCATGTTTACATACTGGAAAGTACAATTCTCATCACAAGTGAAGTACACACTTTGAGTGCAATTTGTTTCTGAGAGGGATCAGGTGTATGGCTGCTGCGGTTACTTTAATATCTCAGAGGAGTCCGATTTGAGCTAACAACTGAGTAGCATGTTTATCATAATCTGCATTATTGAGATCAGACAAATGATTTCAAGACATTCCACTCATCTGACAAATCACATGCCAATTAAACAGCTTTCGGATTTTTTCTTTGGAGGTTAAACTCGATCCTCACCTCTTTGCCAGTGAGGACGTGCTTGGCCAGTTTGACCTTGGCGAAGTTGCCTTTGCCGATGGTTTTCAGGAGCCTGTAGCAGCCGATGTGGGGCTGCTCGTCTGCTGTGGAGTGGGGCATGTTGCAGCGCCCCCCGGGCTTTGAGTCGGAGTGAGACTACAAAGGGAGACAGAGAGAGAAAAAAATTGTTTAGGCCAGTGTTTGTTTTTCCTCGACTATTCCAGACCACAGTTCTTCACCTGGGAACGGTTATGAAGGTTGAACCTAAACGCACAGATGGGAGGTTTGCAGAGCACTGCTTTAATAATATCCTTATCAGAGCTGAAATGATTCTGATTGGATAGGACTGTCGCCAGTCACCATCTGATTCTCACACTAAGCAGACATGCAGAGGGAGGCAGAGATGAAGAGTGAGGTGGAAAAAAGGAAGAGACTGTGGAAAAAGAGCAGAGATTAGGGATGCACCACAATTTCATTGTTTTTTGCCTGAGAGAAAACAGGCAGAAAACCTTGGCCAAAAATGAGAACGAAAACCCCTTTGACATCCAATAACAGCATCACTGACCCTAAAAAGCAGATGAAATGGTTACGGTTTACATCAAGCTGTTGATGGATGATATAATGTTGGGAAAGATAGGTGTTCAACAGTTGTGTTCAACAATTGCATTTCCTATCTGTCTGTATTAAAGTCCCAATTAACATAGTTTGTTCCACCTCTTGGTCATTAAAACATTAATACAATGATTGCATGAAGCATACGGGTCTATCTTATGTAGCACATCAGATGAATTTTCTCTCTGAAAATATACATTTCTGTACAAATATCACAGGCCAGTCAGGGCAAGGATACACTACCTGCTGAAAAGTTTGTGGTCAGTAAGATTATTGCTTTTGAAAGAAGTCTCTTATGCTCACCAAAGCTGTGTTGTGATTAAAAAATGTTAAATATTTTTCTAATAACTGTTTTCTAATTGAATACATTTTAAATTGTAATTAATATCTTAGGCACCGTCTAGGCCTTTTATGTGAACGCTTTGGGTGTGCAAAAAATATATTGCAATAATTATCATTTTATCATCCAGCCCTATACTAAAATTAGTATTCCTTCTTGTGGTCAATGCTTTTGAACTGACTACTTTGACAAGACTTGAAAATAGAGAACATCAGTTAATCCAAACAAAGGCTAATATAAAATGAACACATTCAGTTTGGTCTTGAGACCAGTATTAGGCATTTTCATTTCAGTGCATTACCAGCAGAGATGATAAAAGAGAGAGAGGGGTCACAGGAAAGACAGCAGTCAAGCAAAGAAAAAAGGAAACTGATGGGGAGTGAAAAAGAGAAGAGGTTTGACAATGGGGATTTCTCTTTGGCGTGATGTACACTTAGTTCTTTCTGCGTTGATTGGGGAACAGAACATCAATTGTGGCCTGTCCCTGTGTGTGAGCTCACATTAGAGCTTCAGTCTGAGGACAGGCTGTTGACTAGTGAGGTGAGCACATCGATTCAAACAGATACTCTTTTGTCTGGATTGTCGCACATTTTCAAAACACAGTTACTGCCACCACGTTCACATTAGTCGGTCCCTGAAGTCTGGCTTGTGTCCGTACGTCAGTGTGCTAAGGGTGCCCTTTGTCTATAGACGGCTACAGAAACTTAATTTGAAGTCACATAAAAAAGCACAGGATGAGGTCAGTGATTTAGTTGATTCTTCCTGATAACACCCTCGTAGAGCCAGATGAATTTACTTCACCTCTGTTAAACACATCTATCTCTGGTGAGTCAGTCACGGGTTACTAAAGAACACCATCGATAGACTCTTAAGTGCTATTTAAACATTACACAAGGCTCATAACAAAAAAAAAGAGCTCTGTTGTCAGAATGCTACTCAGGTAGTGAGAGATATCTGTACTTTTCACGTTTTTCAGGTACAGAAATCAAATAAAGTAATCACATGTAAAATAACTGCATATATTTTTCACAGTATAAATTAAATAAAGACCCTTATTAAAGTTACGAAAGTTATTCAGTTATGAGCAGTCAGTGATTTCTTTGTCTTTTGTCCGATTGACATAACAAAATAAAAAAACAGACAGCAGCGAATGCATGGATCATCATCCAATATACTGTACGCATTGTCTTTCTCGACTGTTTATGTTCATTTAAGGCATCAAACATACAGCCCAAAAAGGTGTCCAATCCGGCCCGGGGTTTGATCTAAACAATAATATAAAATAGAGATGAACTGACTAGTCCACAGGCACCGGCCATTCGAACAGGTTTTATTTTGGTCAATCTCTATTCCGGACTTGCCGTCATTTGTGTGGAAATATTACAAAATCTATTAAAGGGTTAGTTCAACCAAAAATTTTAATTAGCCCATGATTTACTCATCCTCAAGTGATCCTCGGTGTATATGACATTCTTCTTTCAGACGAACAATTACTGCCATTATAAAGCTTGGAAGAGCCAGGACTTGTTTTATATAGCTCAACTTTTATTCTTCTGAAAGAAGAATGTCATATACACCTAGGATGACTTGAGGGTGAGTAAATCATGGGCTAATTTTCATTTTTGGGTGAACTACCCCTTTAACAGGACGTTAACACAGGCACGTGCTGAATAGGGATGCAAAAATGAGAACACCGATGCATCAGCAGATAAAATACTGTAGTCTAACATGCGTGACATGTTACAGATAAATAACATAGGTCTGCATGGAGCTAAACCGGATCGAACTTCCTCACGTGTACTCATGGGGGAGCCGTGGGCATTTACTTTCAAGTCTTCAGTGCGGCACGCCCATAAAAAAAAAAAAAAAAAAAAAGAGTGTTCTATGAGAGAGGCTCAAAACCAGGGTAGAAAATAGCCTATTACTTATTCATTATGAACTTTTTGAATGTAAAAACCACACAAACGTCACAAGTTGACCTCAGACAACAGTATTACCCATTATTATCAATCTAAATGAATCCACTGCAAAATTTAGGAGCTTGTTACAGGGACGTAACAGGCCTGTGTTTTTTATTACTAGTGCAGTGTCCGTTCTCAGAGATTCCTGCCTTTATTAGAGAGAAGTATATGGTCAGCCCCTTCCTCCGAATATTCGGTGTCGATTACTACCGAATATTCAAAGTTAAAAAAAAATGGTATTCGGACCAGCCCTAGTTACCGGTAGTACTGACTCCCGAGTATATCCGGTACCCGCAGGTTGCATTCATTCGCTTCCGAGTTTATCTAAGCGCAGGGCTCCAGACTGTAGCCGTATATATATACTAGTGTCTGTGCATATTAAACTGCAAAATACCATTTAAATATTATATTACTCCTGCATGTTTTGCGTCTCTGTGTGAATGACGGGCACCGGTGCGCGCACACACACACATGACGCTCGCTATCTTTGTAGTCTCTGCAGTGTGTCACTATATGAGGACACAAACACATAAACCATCACTTCATGAGCATTTGACGTTTCATTTGAGAAAACGGTCATATCATGAACACAGAAACACCCACAGCTCTTCACGGCAACCCGTCAAAATAAAAGCTTGGTTAAACGTGAAGAAATTGACAGAATATATTAGGCTACTGTTGTACAGTAGATTTAGCTATGTCTATGTAATAATAATAATAATACTCCTCTACTAATAATATTTAATAATAATTATGCCTAGATTGTTGCTTATTTTTCATTTGATCTTTTTTTATAAACAATGTTTACTTTTAAACAGCATTTCGCCTTTAAATTTTTATGTATTATTTACTTATAATGATTATCATCATAAATAATAATCTCATTGAATGTAATTAAATACATTTAAAAAAATATATGCTGAAATAAATTTTTTTGCTGTGGTACTTAAATTGGTACCGAGTACAATTCAATTTTGATGTATGCCTATTGGTACCAACTACTGGATTTTTGGTACCGTGGTGACATCCCTAACGGACACTGCAGTTTAATGCTCAAGCCACACCTTATATATAAATATATTATTAAGAATTGTATGATTTTTGTCCATTTTAGGGTGAAATACGACCCAGACATTTTTTGTGAGAGTCACCCACTTACAGACAATCACCTCCACACAAACAAGTTCGCCTCTTCTTCCTGACAAAAGGGAAGTGTAATGATACTGAAGCGAGTGAACGTCACAATGAGTTGATGTACTGTGAGGGTCTGCAGTGAGATTAACACTGAAAACACACACAAACACAGAGCTCTGACCTTCAGTACAGCAGCATTGCTGATCAGACACTGATTTACACATCAATCACCTCACAAAATCTATATCACTTCAACAGAGATGTAGCAAGGTAAAACCAACAGAAGACAAACAGAAATCTTTCAGCACACCACGGTAAATCTTCAACAATTAACACCTAAGAGACAAAAGGCTAGACCTAACAACATACGACAGGAAGAGTCCTGCCTTCCTTTGAGAAACTATTAACAATAGAAGTAAATAAGCAACACGCTTCAGGCGCGTTAAGAGGCCTCCAGTGTGGTTATTTTAAAAGAACACCAAAAGCTAACTTGGTCACAAAATAGTCATTTAAAAGCTTAAAAAGAACACAATACATAAGTTATGCGAGTCGAGGGCAAAATAATATTTTGGGAGAGCTATCCCTTTAACTACTGCTTTTCACAATGGCATAATCAAGCAAAGCAACCAGTAAAATAATAATAATACACAGATTGGATAGTCATGCTTTATGTATCACACATGTAAGGGGCCCTTCACAAAGGATTTGCTCTTACATTCAAAAACAGCTTGAAAGAGCCATATATAATTAAATCAAATGTAGGGTCTGAAAGATTTTTTTCAGATTTTCAGAGATTAAATACTTTAAACTTGAAATGGCATACCAAAAATATGAGAGATGCTGGAAAAAAGCAACAAACATTGACCAACAATTAAATAAACAGTGCAGAAAATATGCCCATACCCAGACATAAAGATGTGGCTCTGTGTCATGTTTTAGATTATGTTTATGCCTTCACATTTAAGAGAAGGGAGGGGGCACTATTTTTCAACAGATAATCTAGATGAATGTCCAAATAAAACATTAAACGGCGTATAAATCTTGGAAAAAATCCTCACAGAATGACAGAACATGCTAACTTGGCTATAACTCTTTCTGGGTCACAAACATTCGGTGCATGCTTGTACACACACTGACACGAGACTGTCAAGTCTTATGTACAGTGCACGTTATTTACAAAAAAGGCAAAAGAATATATACTAACCGCCTGCGCTTTAATGACCACCTGTAATTTAATATAAGTGTCTATAATAATTTAATTCAGTCATCAAAACATTGCATACCATACTTCTGGGTCCATAAAAATACCTTCTGTGAAGAGTTGAATTATCTCAAAGGCTCATGACAGAGGTGAGGACAGACACTTCAGGATGGTTATAAAACAAAAGCCAAGCGTTGATAGCCGTAGACGAATAACTCTGAGGAGGACTTCAGGGGCCAGGAGGTCTCTGGCTAAAATAGGATCCACATGCTGACCACTCTGGGCGTCCGAGCTGGGAAAAGCAGCTTCCTCACACACTGCGGCATAACAGGAAGTGGAGCTAATTCCCGGAAGTACAGTGATAGAGGAGAGTGAGAGAGAGCAAGAAGGAAAAAAGCCTAAATGATTTGGGTTCCAGGTCATACACAGGAAGCGACGTGTCTGGTTTTGTCAGGAGGAGTGGCTGGTGGAGCAAGACAAGGCCTTCAAGAAGCTCTCTGGAAACGAAAGCTGACATGCCCGGACAGCTGGGAAACAAGACAATGGAACGGAGTGGGAGAAGACAAACTGCAGACTGAGCCCTTGTGAAGGTTTCTCCAGTTAATCTGAGTAGCAATGAGTCAAACATACAAGAACGCTAGATGAATGATGTCATTGCAGCTACATTTTAAAAGGAATTGAAGAGATTAAGGAGCTTACTGTAATTAAAAGTGGATGTTAGATTCAATTATTTCAGGCAAAGGCATTGGACAAAGCTCATTCAACATTCTGATTGTAGTTATATTAATCTCTACAGTAAATACCACTGGAAATATTAGGTTTGGCAACAAATGATGACTTAAACTTTACTCTTCAAATAATAATAGTGTGAAAAAAATGACAAACAGCAAGGAAATTAATGCAGATAACTACTAATTTAAATAAAGTCTTTTAAAGTTGGTTAGATAAACTATTGGAATATGGAAAAATCAGAGTATGCATTATAAATGAGTATAAAATTTAAATCAGAGCACAGATCATCAGAAATGTTTTATTAGGTTATTAATCCCCATTTTTAACAGTTTATAAAACATTTTAAATAAAATTGTCAAAAATATCACTTAAATTGTCTTATTTAATCTTTAAACATACCTATAATTATTGGGGGTAATGTCATTTTACACTGTTAAAAACTTCCCATACTAAACATGGACAAAGTTTTAAAAAATAAGTTGGACATGCCAAAAATACTCCTTCCGGTTTCTTACAAGTTTCAGAATTTTTTTTAAGAGTATGGGTGTGTGTGACGTCAACAAAGGGAATTTTCTTTGTATGGGCCGTACAGGCACGCTCACACTTTGACCAGAGCGAGAGAAGCACGCCACACAATGCGCTTTGCTCAGCTTTAGGGAAGTCATTGGCCGCGCTGCACAGGTCACAGGATTTCACGAAATCAACAATCTCACCAGTTTAGACAACCCTGTTCAGTTTGTTCCCTACATTTCGGTGAAGATTGTTTTATAAATAAGGCCCAGTTCGACTCCGGATTTGCTGATTGTCTAATGCTGAAAGATGGAGCGGTCCCAACGATAAAGCCGCTAGCAAATATAAACAGTTACAGTACATGACGTTACCACATAGAGACATCCTGCTGTAGTCGTTGTTGCTGCTGCTCCTGTTCAATTTCAGCCTCCGAGTCTGATTCTGGATCATATATGTATGGCTGATTGATAGCCAATGTTTATTTAGGACAACGTTTTTTTCCATGTTTTCTTCCACGTTTTCTAAGGATTTCACAGCTTTCAGACGCTCTCAACCCAATAGCTGCACACGCTCCTGACTTTGTAGCTCCGCCCACATGATACGCCTCCATCCACTTGGTTTTATTCAGAAAGACTCGGTACAGCATATCTGTCTTTGAAAAGTTTTGTTTTGTCATATTTATAAGAGATATGAAGGATGCAATACTACTCTATAGGTACTCAAGATTGACATGAGAAACTGTGTGATACCCCACCTTTAACAACTAATAATCATTTTAAACCTGTATGAATGAACATATAAGGTAGATAAAGTATTTTAACCTAGTTATATAAACAATACATTTTTGTATATAGAAAAATTAAGTTAGAGACCTCTAAGATCATCAGAAAAGATATTGCTACTCTATTTTTCTTTTTTTTATATTTATAAAACTGTAGTTAAAACTAGGTCATTACCAGTCACTTTAAAGGTCTTATTTTTATATTATTGATTTACTAATTATTACTAAATTTAACCATTAATAATTTTTAAACCATATGACTCATTTTCACCTAAAAGTACATAATGTCTTCCATCAAGACTTAAATTGGGCATGTTATGAGATCAGGCTAATATATTTCTGTCATGTGTGAAATGAGGTATTCCCAAACTCTTCTGGGCACAAACTTTCTGGACTCTCCAACCTTTAACACAGGGTAATAGAGGAAATTTTATGAGTCAGCCATGAGTCGAGTAATTCTTTTAGCCAAAGATCAATGAACTACTTAAATCTCCCAATGATTTTCATAAGATAAAATCTTGGACATGAACACACAATATAGCTTCAAATGGATTTCAATTTGTTGTCTCAACTGAAGCTGAAACAACCTGCATCCAAGACACTCGATCTATGTGCGTGGGCACATCCGTGGGCACGGTCCGTCCCTTTTTTGGGTCTCTGGAAGAAAGTACATGGTAGCATTTGATGTGTTATAACAAGATAAAAGCAATGAGTTCTGCCGTGATTTCACAACATTTGCCAAAATCAGTGCAATTCAGTTAAGCGCCACACCCATCGCAGTAAACAACCATAAAATACTCATTATTTCTGCCACACAATAGACCTGACCAGCTGGAATCCTGCTCATTGAAAGACAAATTAAACCCTAAGAAATGGACAGCTTATCAATTGCTTACCAAAGAAAGAAGGCAGTATACAAACACTGGGCTTCCACTGTGCTACAGATGAACCAGCTCTACTTGTCTCCTAGAAAAACCAGTTTTGCCCAACACCTTTATTTCCTTTAACCTAGCACCAGTGGGAAAACCAACCAGATGATCCAGCTCCACATCTACAATACACAACCCTTCATTAAGCCATTCCGCTACTAGGCTTATAGTTCATCAGGACTTGAGACTCCTCATTATGTCATCAGTCGAACCGGTTGGAGTTCTCTGATTCCTCAGTGAACAATCTGAGGTTTTTCTAAGCAAGATTAGTTTTAGCGTTTGTCACCACTGACATTTATGGCCCAGATATTGAGGGCCGGTCACAGATGTCAGAGCTGACAAACGTTAAGGTTTGTTTTATTGGGACAGTATGTAACACATACAACCCAACTTAAAACCATTACTTCAGAAAATGACTGAGGTGTCAAGCTAGCGTTGCTAAGATCCGACTGCATTCACCTTCATGGCGTAACTCAGAAGTTTCATGTTGCCATGGAGACCTCTGGTTTAAAATGTTCTTTTCATTGTACATGCTCACCTCAGCCTTCAGACTCTCTCCTTATAGAGACCTGCAGTTCAACATAACATCTCTCTTTCTATATACAGCAATTTATCAATTTCATACATTTAATGTTTACAAATAAAATAATAAATTATATGTCAGAAGCTTTGGGGTAAGCAGGTCCAACAGCTCAACTAATAGTATAAAAAAATAGTTTTTCCAAATGTGGTCAATTTCATTTTGACTATGAACCAATCTTTTTCCATATTTATTTCCACAAACATGGAACATAATATCTGATTAAACTAAATTGTATTGCTAGTCTTCTCCACTCTTATTTACGCACAGGAAGCCATGAGTCTCAGACAGCGTGTGAATACCGAATTGAGTTCTTGTACTGAATACTGAATTCACTTCTTCTTGCGCTTGAACTGGAATCAAGAAGTGTGACATTTTTACAGGTATCTTACTTATTTGTGACCCTGGACCACAAAACCAGTTATAAGTCGTACGGGTATATTTATGGCAATAGTCAACAATACAGGTCCTTCTCAAAAAATTTGCATATTGTGATAAAAGTTCATTGTTTTCCATAATGTAATGATAAAAATTAAACTTTCATATATTTTAGATGCATTGCACACCAACTGAAATATTTCAGGTCTTTTATTGTTTTAATGCTGATGATTTTGGCATACAGCTCATGAAAACCCAAAATTCCTATCTCAAAAAATTAGCATATCATGAAAAGGTTCTCTAAACGAGCTATTAACCTAATCATCTGAATCAACTAATTAACTCTAAACACCTGCAAAAGATTCCTGAGGCTTTTAAAAACTCCCAGCCTGGTTCATTACTCAAAACCGCAATCATGGGTAAGACTGCCGACCTGACTGCTGTCCAGAAGGCCATCATTGACACCCTCAAGCGAGAGGGTAAGACACAGAAAGAAATTTCTGAACGAATAGGCTGTTCCCAGAGTGCTGTATCAAGGCACCTCAGTGCGAAGTCTGTGGGAAGGAAAAAGTTTGGCAAAAACGCTGCACAACGAGAGAGGTGACCGGACCCTGAGGAAGATTGTGGAGAAAGACCGATTCCAGACCTTGGGGGACCTGCGGAAGCAGTGGACTGAGTCTGGAGTAGAAGCATCCAGAGCCACCGTGCACAGGCGTGTGCAGGAAATGGGCTACAGGTGCCGCATTCCCAGGTCAAGCCACTTTTGAACCAGAAACAGCAGCAAAAGCGCCTGACCTGGGCTACAGAGAAGCAGCACTGAACTGTCGCTCAAATTTTGCATGTCATTCGGAAATCAAGGTGCCAGAGTCTGGAGGAAGACTGGGGAAAAGGAAATGCCAAAATGCCTGAAGTCCAGTGTCAAGTAACCACAGTCAGTGATGGTCTGGGGTGCCATGTCAGCTGCTGGTGTTGGTCCACTGTGTTTAATCAAGGGCAGGGTCAATGCAGCTAGCTATCAGGAGATTTTGGAGCACTTCATGCTTCCATCTGCTGAAAAGCTTTATGGAGATGAAGATTTCGTTTTTCAGCACGGCCTGGCACCTGCTCACAGTGCCAAAACCACTGGTAAATGGTTTACTGACCATGGTATTACTGTGCTCAATTGGCCTGCCAACTCTCCTGACCTGAACCCCATAGAGAATCTGTGGGATATTGTAAGGAGAAAGTTGAGAGACGCAAGACCCAACACTCTGGATGAGCTTAAGGCTGTCAAAGCATCCTGGGCCTCCATAACACCTCAGCAGTGGACACACTACTCGCTGCAGCATGTAGCACGATGACGTAGCTGGATCAGATCCAATACGTACTGGATGGTGGTTCGTTATGGTGAGCGCGTATAGTTATAATGCGTATGCGCTGGTCTTAAGTGACATGTATGGTCAATACTACTGTATATAGATGATGTTCTAACCTGTGTAGTAGTAGTACTGATAAATAGTAATACGTAATTATTGATGAATAAGTCATCGTGATGCTGAAATTATCCTAGTTTCTCTCTACATACATGCAAAACAGTTAAAATTGTAACATATTCTGGTCATACTTGCTGTTGAGTGAAAGCAAAAATGAGTCAAGTAGCCTAATTGTCTGTAATTTTAATCCTCAAGGTACAACCAGTACACATTCAAGGGAAAATGCAAAACGTGTGTCCTGATTTCGTGAGCATGTTATTAATAATTGTTTTGCGCGAGCGGTTTGAGTATTTATCCACAGGTCACAAAGCTCTCAACTGCGCGTCCGCAAGTGACGTCATCAAAATGTGAATGAAACCACCGCGCATGTGCGTCCAGTACGTGTTGGATCTGATCCAGTACGTCATCGTGCTTCAGGCTGCAGCGACGACTTCTTGCAGCAGTGCCACAGGCTGATTGCCTCCATGCCACGCCGCACTGAAGCAGTCATTTCTGCAAAAGGATTCCCGACCAAGTATTGAGTGCATAACTGAACATAATAATTTGAAGGTTGACTTTTTTTGTATTAAAAACACTTTTCTTTTATTGGTCGGATGAAATATGCTAATTTTTTTAGATTTTTTGCATTTTGGGTTTTCATGAGCTGTATGCCAAAATCATCAGTATTAAAACAATAAAAGACCTGAAATATTTCAGTTGGTGTGAAATGAATCTAAAATATATGAAAGTTTAATTTTTATCATTGCATTATGGAAAATAATGAACTTTTATCACAATATGCTAATTTTTTTAGAAGGACCTGTACATGGTATGGGTCAAAATAATAGATTTTTCTTTTATGCCAAAAATCATTAGAATATTAAGATCATGTTCCATGAAGATATTTTGTAAATTTCCTATCATAAATATAATTTTAAAAAATATTAGTAGTAGTAATATGCATTGCTAAGGACTTAATTTAGACAACTTTAAAAGGCGATTTTTTTGCACCCTCATATTCCAGATTTTTTTATATATAAAAAATACTGTCCTATCCTAAAAGACCATATATCAATGGAAAAGCTTATTTATTCAGATTTCAGATTATGTATCGGTTTAGGGTCACATTTGTGCTAACATTTTTATTTGAAATATAAATGGCTAACATATTGACAAATTATTTCATTTACCCATGTACAACACAGCATAGACCTGTCTCACATTTTTAAAGTCGCATTTCAATTAACAAACACATCAGTAGTGTAGATCTAATTTCAGATGATAGCAAACATCCTGAAATATCTCCTTCTCTTCCCTCTTCCCATCAGTAAAAAGTGGCACAGCTTACCCCACTCCCCAATATGTAAACAGAACCAAACAAGTTGGCTGGGAGGAAACTTTGTCACAGTAGTGTCGGGAAGCTGCAATAGGTTGAAGAGCAGCTACACATGGCGCACATCCTATTGAATTGCCGGTTTTTAATTACAAAGGCTTGAAGGAAGACATTCAGGTCCACATGAATGGCTAATATCTGACAAGGATACGAAAACCACCCCAAAGACGTGATGCACACCCGAAAGAGGACACCGATTGCAAGAATGTTGCCGAGCGACAGCTCACAACCATGTTCAACATCGGCGCTCTGTGCACTAGAAGGTCAAGGAGAAGCAGAGGCTCCGAATGAGGGGTAACTGTCTGAGACGCTGGGGAAAACAGCAGGGTAGACTGGTACAAGGGGAGGGGAAATAAAGGAGGGGTGTGAGCCAGCTTGTCATTTATCAGTATTTTTATCACAACGTGACTATTTCAAGAGGGAGGTAGCAGCCAGTACACAAATAGACGGCAGCTGAACATCCCCCCATCGGTGAAACGCTACAAAGCTTCAGCCTAAGAGAGACTGAGATGCCCATGTCAAGCTCAAACTACAGGTGAACTGCTACAGCTCATGAGTCCAGTGAGAATTTTTTATTTTTTTCCTGTGGAAATGCTACTTAAGGATTCAAAATCATGATGGGTTTGTAGGGAATTTTGTTGCACAAAATTGTGATTCTCTCCCATGATGACCTTCCAGACTTATAAGCATCTGGTTAGGTAATGCTTGAAAAACACATTGTGCATGAAGACTTACTAAACATTCAAAATAGAAACACACCTCCAATGACACTCCCCAAATCATGCCTGACTGGAAATGCCAGTCCAGAATGACAGGGCTGCAGATCACAAATCTTTGCCCAGAAACACAGAGCCACAACTCATATAGCATTACTTAAGGAGCAAATAAATGAAAGTCTTTATCTGACCTAAAAAAAAAAAATTTTAAAAAAGATTGACAAGGAGAGAAGCCTGAGATGATTAAAAATCATTACACTTCTTCAGGCCGAACAGATTATACTGGATTCCCCTAAAACCACAAGAAAGGTTCTTGAGGGAAAAGTGCTGAGCAACCTTTTCAGACTGTAAATCACAGGACGATTGGGTATGACTTAGCATGAGACATTTCAGCAAATATTTCATCTCCACTATAAACAAACCTTGCACTCAAACTGACCACAAACAACTTTATTTGAAGTGAAATCTGCTTACTGTTGGTATACAATTCTGCCATTGGGACACTGTAAAAGACCATAATGATTTACTTTAGAGTGCTTTTAGGGTTTCTTCCATGGGTTTAATACCATCCAAATTATTTCAAATTTCAAGATCTGAGAGCTCAGATCAAGAGACCACTTGGATCAAGTGCAACGTGTGATGATAAATTCCTCTAATGTGAAGCATCAATTGAACTTAGATGAGAACACTCTTAAAAATAAAGGTTATTTGGCAGTGTATATGGTTCCATGAAGAACTGTTAATATCCAAATAACCCTTCCATTGCACAAAAGGTTCTTTATAGTGTAGAAAGGTTCTTTAGACTATAAAATGGTTAGAAAAAAATGTTTCTTTAAAGGAATAGTTCACCCAAAAATGAAAATTTGATGTTTATCTGCTTACCCCCAGTACATCAAACATGTAGGTGTCTTTGTCTCTTCAGTAGAACACAAATGAAGATTTTTAACTTCAACTGTTGCAGTCTGTCATACTGCATGTGAATGGGTAACATTTCTATGAGCAAAAAAAAACATGCTTAGACAACATGCACAAAGAGCCCTGTGGCTCATAACTTAAAACACAAAACGATCAGTTTGTGTGAGAAATTGAGCCATATGTATATCATTTTTACCTCAAATACAACACTATATCCAACAGCCTGGAGCGCACTTCACTTCCAGCAAAGAAGGTCAATACACATGAGATCACTTCTGATGTTGGCGTAAACTACGCCAGATTGTGTATAGCGGAAGTGATGTCTTTACACGTACACAACGCCAGAGCGTGTATATTGACCTTCTTTGCCGGAAGTGAAGCGCAGGGTAAAAAATGAAATAAATATGGCTCGGTTTCTCACACAAACTGATCGTTTTGTGTCTTAAGATATCAATGTGTCGTCATGAGCCACAGGGCTCTTATTGCATGTTGTCTAAGCATGTTTTTTTTTTGCTCACATAGAAATTTTACCCATCCACATGATTATATGACCGGTAGACTGCAGCAGTTGAAGTTAAAAATCTTCATTTGTGTTCTACTGAAGAAACAAAGACAACTAAATATTGGATGCACTGGGGGTAAGCAGATAAACATCAAATTTTAATTTTTGGGTGAACTATCACCTTAAAGAACCTTTCACTAAACGGTTCTTCAGGGAACCAAAAATGGTTCTTCTATGGCATCGCCATGAAAACCCCTTTTTAGGTTCTTCCAGGCACCTTTATTTTTAAGAGTGTATACTTACTAGGGATGTCAAGGACAATTTTCACACTGGTATATAAACTTGCAACAACGCCGGTGAGTTCTCTTTTGAAGCCATGCTGACTTTTTACTTTCCCTTTTATGAATTCGCAATCAAGCGTACTCTGTGTATAAAGGCCGATCGTTTGCAGGGTACTAAAAACGCTTTGGTAATAATGATTCACGATCACGCATAGCCTAATGTACGAGAAGCAGCGGTACAGACCGCACAATTTAAAAGATTTAATTATAATTGTGCACCAAATCCTTCACCATCATTCTGTCAGTCATCCCTCCATCCCTACAATATAAGTGTCACATGATAAGTGAAAACAGACTCCTTCTGCGACTCTGCAGCTCGTGCTGTAAATCGCGCTTTCAGTTTATAATTGTAGCATCTACTGCCCAACTGAACTAAATTATTTTTATTTCTATTTAATTTTTTTAAATGACAGTGGGGGCGATAAGTAATGCAATCAGTATATGGCCTGAACACAGAGTAACACCAGTACCGCCACAAGACTAAAACCTACAACAACAAAAAATATGCAGGAAAACTGATCTTCAATTGGTGTACATTTAAACAAAATTATTTTAAAAACTACTGACCCAACTTCACCCAGATGTCTGACTACTTAGTTATAAATCCAACCAACCTACAACTACTATAAGTATATCCCACTTTAGCGACATACATGTAGTACACACATATAAGCAAAATATACAATATAGCAAATCTCAACTGCTTGATTGTTTAAATCATCAGAAAATGTAAAATGTATTATCCCACAGCTCTATACATAAAGTTGAATATAATTGAATGCATAAAGTATACTTGTCTAAAGAAATTTTAGATTAGACTAGTCAGATTTAAGGGACAAGTTTACAGTTGATGTCAAGTTTAGGTTTAAAAACAAGGGTTAGGTGTTTCTACATCAGCGTTATTCACTCTGAATTTAGGGATAAGTTTTGGATAAGGTTAGGTTTAGGGGTTTGACAACATTTTCAGACTAGGGTTAGGACTACATTTCTTGTTCCAGGTCCAGGATCAACAACATATGTCGATCCAGGAACATATCTTACTTGGCAAAAATCACAGTGACCTGTCTAAAAGATTAAACTCAACCGTTTAATTGTTTATATTGTCATACTATATGACTGTATAATTTTATGATTTTATAAAAAAATCTCCAATGAAACAATGTGTATTGAGCAAAGTGCTATAAATTAATTTGACCCGCAAGAAAAAAGCAGAACAAGGCAAATACACAACATCTATACGAAATTTACACTGCAATTTCAACCACTTAACTTGAAATGGTACAGAAAGTAATGTGGTGATGTATATCTTCTCAAACACTAACAAAAGGAAATCATGACAACATGTCAAAATAATATCTAGAATGAACTCATGGCATCTCAAAACAAGCCTCTTCTATTTGTGGTAAAGAGGAAAACTATTAGTCAACACTGTTGTGCGGTTTCCTGTTTGTAGTGTACAACAAGAGCATTTTCGTATTAACGATTCATCATTTTACAGTGAAAAACTGACATGCAAAATAGAGAACCATAAGCTTCTGTATTTTATTCTAGTTAACAAGGCCATGATCGGACATGACAATATAGTAATAAAAGAAAATAAAGCTTGATATACAAAGTAATGTGTAAACAAACAAAACTTGCATGTTTTTGAAAACACTCACCTGGTCAATCATGGGTAACAGTGGTGTCCTCGTCGACATATTCTGAGGTTGAAGTTAGCAGTTTATTTTCTGAAACTGAACGTGTTCACAGCTCTCAAATCAATTCAATCAAATGTGGCATCGGCACAGCACGACGAGAAGTATCCAAAGTCCAACTTGTAAAGAGCTCCTTAGCTCGATTTGAGACCCCAAACCAGGGCACAGATTAGTAAAAAAGTCCTGTCATTAAGTCATAGTTTGTTCACTAATTTCGGAAGGTTAGACGAATTTGACTGAAACTATCGACTAACCCTATCGGCGGGTGTCAACATTGAATGTCAACTTCCTATGTGATTTTTCTGCAGTTAAACTAGTGAGTTTTCAGGGGAATTGCAGCATTAAAACATCGCCGGATTCATTTGAACCCGTCAGCTAATGAAATACAACTAATTGTTCCCAGCACAAATGTGCAAAATCGAGTCCGAGGACTCACAAGTTTTATTAGGCCGGGTGGCAAAAGGGTCCCTAATTTAGCACTAACTATAAATGGTTCTGCTGTATATTATTGTGCATCTGCAATGTCAAATCTCAAGTCCTGTTTTCCTCTTTATAAGCCTGAGGAAAGACATATGGAAGTCCCGCTTAGCACAAACAAAAACTTTAGGGCAAGTTATTGAGCTGCTCCTTCCAGTTAGCCAACTCAGCAGCGCTCAGATCAGCGTTACTCCGAGTAATGATCCGTCACACAGGTGTCAACATGTCCGTTTCAAAACCAAATCAAGCAGTTGACATCGTCTCAATGTCACAAACTAACGATCCAAGCACAAAAACACCGCGGAGCTGCTCGTATACTGGCTCTCTGCGCCTCTGAAAATCACATCTAACCTGCTAACGCGAGTTAGCTGGCCGGGTGACTTCGAAAAAGTCGCTGATATTTTGACAGTATGATTTTAAGAATATGTCCTAACCGTGGCCCGGTTGTGAATGGGTGTAAAGTGGTCGGTTCCAGTCCGTGGTACGCGACAAATTACATCTGTGAGCCGTGAGAAGCCGAGCAGTCGGGCGGTCACGACTGGTACCGCAGCAGCGCCCGGACGCCAGTCACAGTGTTGTTTGCGTTCAAGAGAAATGAGAAACCAACTAGGCTGTGGGTCGACTTCCTCTGCCTCTCTCACACATAGCTTTAAAATAAAAGTCTTTCATTCACACATGGTTTTAAAACTAAAGTATTATATATAATCGTCATGCAAAAACCGTATTTTATTACAGGCTATAATGACGCCACAGGACATAGATGTCAGTTATTTTGTATAAATTGAACCTCATTGTGTTTTCCTGTTTTATGGGGAGTGATTTCCAGTGATATGGTACAAAATTTATTATATCCCTTTACACTAACCCTACCCCTAAACCTACCCATCACAGAAAACTTTCTGCATGTTTGCATTTTCACAAAAAAAAATAATTTTGTATTTATGATATATAAGCTATTTTCCTCATGGGGACTGAAACATGTCTCCACAAGGAAAAGGATTTTGGATATAACCCATATTTGTGGGGACATTTTGTCCCCATAATGTAGGACATTTTATGGGGACATTCCATGTACATTTTTAAACTGTAGGCCTATATTCTTTCCCCTAACCTTACCCCTAAACACAACCATCACGAAAAATCACTTTGTAAGCTGTTTTCTTCGTGGGGACAAAAATTTTATTTTGCACCCACAATGTAGGGTGTACCAGGACTACACACGTGCGTGCGTGCGTGTGTGTGTGTGTCAACTTAAGAAATCTAAAATGAAATCAAAATAATTCAAATCAATTTTCCTCATTAAAGTGGTTTAGGTACAAATATATGATCAGTGCTTTTGGAACAATTTGTTAGAAATTATACGCTCACATAAAATGAAGACTCCAGATCATAAAGAGGTTTTATTCTACATGGGATGGGTTCCTTCATGTTGGCTGACATCTTAGATCACTAAAATTAAATGAATCATGGATGACAAATGCACCTGAGAATAGATTCTACTGTGTCATCCATTGTTTGCATTGCTTGCATCTGTACTAACAGTATATAACTGCCAGCATAAATTTTTACTACATCGTCATATGAGGCCGTGAAATGTAAATATAAAAATTAGTGCACCTTCAAAGTCATCATGGAACGAAAACTGCGATAGTCTTTTCCTCCCTATTGTGACATATATACCAGTGAAACAGCTTCTTGAACAAAAAAAATTTAGGCCAGATTTAATTTTGTCCATCGTATTTGTTTGGATTATTGTGGTTTGCTATTGTTGGGATCATTGCGTTCACACCATTATCGTAAGAGATGGCAACCTGTGACGATCTACAAGTAGTTGTTCATGTTCTTGAACTTGGAACACCAAAATGAATCCACAGCAGTCAGGTTGTACAAGTCAGAGTTCTAAGATGTTTATGTTCATTATAATGTTATATGCATTGAGATGAGGTCATTTAACGCTTTGCAGACTGTGCTCTGTTTGTGCATGGAGGGGGGGTGCTTTTGGAGAGAACTCTGAAAGGAGGGTGGGATCTTATTCTTTTTTTTAAAGCCCAGGCTCTTTGGGATTATTGCCAAATTGCAGATCATTCTCAGTTGACACACAGTAAGGGAATTGGGAAATTATGTGTCAGGAAAAAGAGCATTGAAATATATCACTTTAGGAAACTAGTAGCAGGTGAATCTATTATCTTCTCTACCATTTATTGGTTTTCATATATAAATTACATTCATATTTTTTGCCACCTGAACATGCCCTTTTATTGGACAGTGAATTAAGGAATGAACACTTTGCTGCCATCTTTAGGTGTTTGGTGGGATAAAAAAGGTGTAAGTCAAAAGAATGCACTTTTCAGTTTTCCAGTGAGGAACACAGTTGCATGTGATTGTGATTATGATTATGGTCTTGTGATGTGATGCCTTTAGAGGGTCCCCTCCCCACTACCCCTAGTGGCAAGACACCTTCTCTCTTAAAGAGACAGTTCGTCCAAAAAAATATTCTTTAAAATATCTTCTTTTTGTGTTCTGCAATGAATACATAAATAAATACTGGTTTGGAGTGATGGACTATTAGATCCCTATATGAAAAAGTGAATTTGGCTTTAAAAATAAGCCTGTGTTTTTGTCATTTTATGACAACAACAAAAAAATAGCAGCCGGGGGTCCTAGTGATCTGCTTGCACTGTGGACCCAGTGGACCCAAGTTATCAGCTTGCTCTTTACCATTTTGAAACTTAAAATTTCAAACTTTTTGAAAATATATTTTCTCCATGACTAACTGGTCATCAAGTAAAAAAAATAAAGTAATAAAAAAAATAGAGATGGGATTAATGATATACAACTTTGTATACAATACACAAAATGTATCAACAATATGTTCAATGTCATCTGAGGATTGTCATTTTTACAGCATTTTTACAATAATTTGCTAAAAAAGAAAAATAACAAAGGTGAAAAAGGAGAACGACCATGTGGGTAGTAATATTACTTTATATATCAGTTAGAGTGTACAAATTAAAGTCATTACAAATTAAGGTTGTTTTACTTGCTTGTTTTATTTACTGAGGATGAAATAGTGTTAAGGTACATTTTAAAGTCTTTAAAAAAAACAAGAAAATTTGGTTTGGTTTTGCTGAATTTACATTTATGGATATAGGATTTCTCAAGAAAATAAATTGAATGTATAACAAAGCAGGCTTTGTTTTTAGTGTGGTCAGAGACAAAGTGTCCAAAAATAATGTCTTTAAAGGTTACTGTATAAATCTTGCTGCGTTGCTGGATATTATCGTTAATAAGTGTTAATAAGCATTTTTCCTTAGTTGTTCATTAAAGCAACATGACCAAAATAAATGATAACCAGTTTCTGTGTGAACTTGGCAAAATTAGCATGTCAATATAAATGTTATATTTAATCATAAAATATTTAACAAGGTAAATGTTATTTATTATTTTGAAAGACACATCTTTTACTTTATTTATGAGAAAATATTTTTCCAAATGTTCCTCTTTCCAATTTAAATGTTTAAATAAATGATTCCTGTAAAAGATTGCAGGAGATACATAAACAATATCTCCATAGCATGTTTTGCTGCAGCTACGTTATTTGGCCAGTGTTTCGTCACGTTTTGTTTGTCATTGGTCTAGGATGATGTCACCTACACAGAAACCCCGCCCCCCACATAGCGCGCTGTCTCATGCACACGCACAGTATACAGAAGCGCACATTGCATTGCGCTGGCGTACACATTGTTATTGTGTTAATTGTCCACACTGATGAAGTCAAGCGCGTTGAACAGTATGAGGATAAACTGCATGAATGTCGTATACTGATGGACATCACTGGATTTTTAAAGTGTAACCCGTACATTAAGGCAGACCATAGATAACCGCAGCTATGTAAATGTCTCGCGGCACTGGAGCGGAATTGTCGCGCGGAGAAACACAAGGTTCTAATTTATCACAAATAATGACGATACAGCGGACGTACAGATTTTAACGTAAGTCATTTCTCCTCCTCGTTTTATTTTTGAGGCCTTCATAATCAATGATAGTATATCTCTGTGTTTCCGGCAATAAATGATGGGCTACTTAATGGCTACTTAATATTTTCTTTTCAACAAAATGTCGCCTAGTGAGAACGTGCGAGATGTATTGCAGCTATTGTTTTATATTAAAAATTCTGTATAAAAAATGTTCACGTTTTGGAGCTTGTCTTTAAACAAACGACCAAAAAAATAGACAAATCGAATTGTAATGCAAATACGTTTGAAATATAATAAGCACAACCTCTCTTAGCTCTCATATTGAAATTGTAGTGAAACCGAGCTCAAATGACGAAGAGACACCGGGCTACAGTGAAAGCGCATCCGAAATTGCGTGACCGCATCAGCATGGCCTAACAAGTGATAGTCAATACAGTTGCAAATCTGTGGCGGACGCTCTTGTTTTCTCTTTCATTGACTAGTTTAGGCCTAGATAAGGTTTTGTCGGTTAATCATTATTTTTTTGGTGATAGCCTACATCTATGTGAGCGTTTGTTCAGACGTCACATTAAGCGCAGTTGTGCTTGGACAGTTGTAGAAACATTAGAGACAAAGGCTCCTGATTACTCCTGTGATTTCGCTTTCCAGTGAGAGAAGCTGGAAATTCAGGGGTAATGACGTGTGACGATGCGCGAAATCATTCCACTGGATTTCACCCTCTTATCGTGTTTACCTTTCCCCACAATTTTTATAATGACTTAAAACAATGCAGTCATTTCATTAGGCAAAGAGTTGAGCAGGCCCATGCATTTGCAGACTGTTGAATGTAAAACATGCCTTGAAATGATCTATGAGAACGTATAAGTATGTGTATAATGTAATTTAGATGCTAAATACGTTAAATTATGTGAATAGGCATGTATGCGTAATGTTTTGTGGCCTTTACTTTGTTTTAAAGATGATTATGCTGTCACAAAATGAGAGACACATGAATTATAATTAGGTTATGCACAAATACTTTAAAATGTTACTGTTTTGACAATAATCGTATATTTGACAAAACTTCAAAATTCTCATTACACATACAGCCATTCTAGTTGACCAATTCAAGTCACAAATTACATTTATTAATATAATTCCTTCACTGGTACTTTCTTGTCACAAGATTTTGTTGGTCAATGGATATATGACCAGCAGATAAATATTGGAATATAACTTGTTGGTCTAGTGGTAACAACAAAATAACAAATTCCATTACTGGGTTGTCATATCATAAAAAACGTAAACCTCCTATGATATCAGTATTTCATCCCCGTCACATATACGGTTTTATAAAGTGTTGAGGACAAAATTAACAATTAATTTTCCCTTTCTAGCTTTAATATCAGATATACATGTTTGTTTTCATGGTTCAGTTATCATTTTGCTCCAACGTTACTGTATTTACACAACCACACACTGTTCTTTGTGGTGATATCAGTGAAACCTGATCGTTGTTTGTAGCTGTGTTGGTGCTCAGTTGGTACCTGAGCTCATCGATGCTGATGCTGTACATCTCTGACAGAAGCACATGCTGATGCCCAAGCGTGTGCTGCTGTACTTGATTCATTCCAAAAACCCCATTACACATGTGGTTTGTGTGTGAAATACTGCTGATAAGGTGTTTAGTGTGAGAGTTAAAGTGATTGGAGTGATGTTGACTTGCAATATGACAAATCTGGGTCAATGTAACCACCCACCCCCCTCACCACCACAGGCTACAAAAGGCAAGACTGAAAAAAGCAAAGAGGATGAGGATACCATCACCAGGCTCTGTGCGTGAATGTATGCATGTGGAAATAAGAGCATGGTGTGCTGGCTCTGTCCTCGGGTCTGTGTGTGTATGTGTATGTGTGTGTGTGTGGCTGTTGTGTTGGGGTATATGTCTGAATTGCTGTTGTGCATGCCTCCCTCCTACATGAGGTCAATCCAGCCATGTCACATCCTGTAACTGTTCTCTCGGTGCTGCTTTATATTCTATTTTACACATACACAAACACTTTTTATTCCCTCCTATTTTCACAGTTTGGTACTTTATTCTAAAGGTATACAAATGAAAATCCTGTTATTATTTACTCATTCTTGTTGTTCCAAACCCAAATTACTATCTTTTTCCATAGAACATAAAAAGTGAAGCCTATTTTCCATGTTCTTTTTTTGCATCATAAAAAAATGCAGTTCCATTATTAAAGTGGTTACAGGATTAGTTCAACCAAAAGTGAACATTCCCGCTTCATTTACTCACCCTTACAAACTCATAAGACTTTAGTTCATCTTCAGAACACAAATGGAGATCTTTTTAATGAAATCTGAGATATTTCTGTACTCTCCGTTGACAGTCCTCACAACTACCACTTTGATGCTTCAAAAAGTTCATAAAGAGATTGTTTTTACGATCTCTTTAGATTTACAATCTCTCCATGAACTTTTTGAAGCGTCAAAGTGGTAGTTTTGAGGACTGTCAATGGAGAGTACAGAAATATCTCAGATTTCATTAAAAATATCTTCATTTGTGTTCAGAAGATGAACGAAAGTTTAATGGGTTTGGTACAACATGAGGGTAACTAAATTATGACAGACGTTAAATTTTTAGGTGAACTAACCCTTTAATATTACTTTATTGGTTTGGAGGGTGAGTAAATGATGACTAAATGGCTCAATAGCTGATCTATTCCTTTAACCATCTCATTGTCTTTCCATTGACATTCCATAATGTCTAATACCAATGTTTCAAACCGTCATTATTTAGAATAATGAGCTGGTCTACTCTGCTCTGTGGAGGCGTGATTAGAGCAGCCATCAGATTATATCTCTATTTTATTAGACAAATTATAACATTCCATTTGCATTCTATTACTTGTTTGACTATAACAGATATATCTTCAAGATAAACTCTAAGTGCATGCCTTAAACATCTCTAGCAAAAAACAATGACCTCTCTTTAACAGTCAAGTAGACAAAGTCGATATGCTGCAACTTCAAGACAATGGTGATAGACAAGAATATAGAATTGTCTATATTCCCCAGATGTGACATCATGACAAAGCTCCCCGATTTATACAGTTCTTTACATGGTTTGCTTATGTGCTTGTAATTATTGTTTTATGCCTTTGATAGATGTGAACCTCTGGCCTTTATGTTAACAAAGGTAATGGGTCAGAAGGGTTTTCCTGTTACATTAGGATTTGTCTTACTGACAAGTCTGTGATGTACTCTGTGTGCTGTTCTTTATTGTTTCACAGTGTTTATTATAAGGAAGGTTGTGAATGACTAACAGAAGACTGTCTTCTGTGCTTACCTCATCACAATTTTTTGATGTAATTCTGTGTGCCGTGACTAATATTAACTGTATGCACAATACTCACAAGTATGTTGTCTTTGTGCATATTTCTAAATGATTATTTATTTCTAATTACACAAGTACCAAAGTAAATGACCACTGATTCATTTGCCTTTTTTGTCTCTGCTTTCTAACCACACAGCTTTGCTCAGCCCCAGATGCCTCCGCTCCCTCTTGACGAGCGCATAGTGGTTATTCAGCGCCCCAAAAGTTTGGCCTTGCGCGTGGCCTCCCCACCAACCACATCACAGTCTTCCTCCCACCGCCCAGGCACTCACAACGAGCCCCCACCCCGCTTACCACAACCCCAACTCCCACCACGCCGTTCCTATCCAGTTTCCAACTACTTGTCACTGGAATGCAATCGCAGGCAATCGTCCCATGTTCACAGAGATAAAGGTGAACGAGATGCTCCCTTTGAGGGCAGCGGCCACAATGACAGCCATTGTCACAGCAATGGGACTGTAACTTTAGGTCCCAGACCTCACAAGCACACGCATACCATTGACATTAAAGTGTCTTTAGACCAAGGTGGACGAGGAGGATCTTACATAGACAAAGGCCGCAGCAGTAGTCTAACCCGAAGTGGAAGCATCAAGGGGAGCAGAACTAAACGGGTATCCCTGCACTTGGATCCAGGGCAAGGTGAAAGGAAATGCAAAGGAAAGACTTCCGAGTTAGTGGGGAAGCACCAGAACCATCATCAAAGTCAAAATAGGAATCTGCACAGTAGCCATCATCCGAACCAACTTACAGTTTCTCCTGGAGGGGTCTTGGAATTTGTACCAGCCCAAAGACAGCAGTCAAAATCCAAGCCAACTAGGGAGAGAGATTTGTCAACAAAGTCTTGTTCTGCAACTGCCAGCTTCCCATTGCACAGTGAGAGGGACGTATCATCTGTAGGAAACAAAGAAAACTCCAAACTGGGACCCGGCCACCAACTGCCCCACGCCCACAGCCTATCCCGTCACCACAGTTCAGCCCCATTACCCCATGCTGCTATCCTAAGCCCTCACTACCCTGCTGCTCCACCCTCACTCCCTCCCCGAGCCCCTTCCTCCTATCAGCACATTAGTCAACCCCGCCCCTCACGCGCTAGAGAACATCGTCCCCAAATTCTTCACGCTTTGCCTCTCTCCCCTACTTCCTCCCGAGGAGGCTTCCCCAGTCCTGACCACACATGTACGATTGACTTTTCCCACCCTTGTGGCTGTTGGAGGTTGGTGCGTTGTAGAAGAGGTAGAAGTCAAGGTCACTCGGCTGGCTACCACGGTCGTAGTACAAGCCCGTCCTCTTCGTTTTCCCACGCCCAAGGAACAAGTGCTGCCAACGGAGGTGGCGGAACCATGGGATTGAAGACTTTAGGAGGGTGTCTGTCAACTGCTTCCACCACCAACACCTCCTCTTCAAACAGCACTGTCTCAGACTGTCGAACTGGGCTGCTCAGACCTCTAGGTTGTGCATCCTGTTCTGGAGAAGCTAGAGGTTTTGAGAGCCCTGCTGCTTTCCGTAAGAAGCTGGTTGGTGGTTGCTTACCCTGTACTCCCCTGTCCTCATCAGCACCTCTTCGAGCCCTCCAGAGCTGTGTCAGTGGGTGCAATCCAAAAGCAAGCCAAAATGGCAGTTCCACATGCAGCTACTGCAGTAGTGACCCCATTGTAGTGACCTTTAACCCACACAGAGGCAATCCTCCCAACATGGGCCGTAATATTGGAGCACATACCATGGGAGGATACCAGCCTGATGATGATGATTACAGTGTGCGTACAATCTGGCCCGAGGAGCTAGCAAAGAAGATGACTCGCTCTAAAACCCAACCTATCCACCATAACGCAGGGATTAGCACGGGCTCAGGAAGGGCCTGTATGGGCAACAACCAGAATAGTGGCAATGGCGGAAATCCTGTAATCCTTGACTGCCGAAATCTTATGGAGTTCACTCGTTCCCAGTTGACAGATCAGGCAGGACGACGTAGGCTCCAGCAAGGCAAGATGGCGGTTTTGGACTTTATCGGATCAGGGAATAGTGGGGACCAGGGCAGAGATTCTCTCAAAAGGCTATGGAACAAAGGAGCAGATGGTTGCATGGGGGATGGCAATGGGTTTGATGACGAAGTGCTTCCACAATCCCCGTCCTTGCGCTCTCCTTCTCCAGATTCCCCTCCATCCTTCTCTCCTCCACCCTCTGCTCCTAGCACACTTATTAAGCCCAAACCCAAACAGAGAGAGAGGGAAGGTGGACACACCTTACCCTCTGCACAGTCGCTCCACCTGGTCCTCAACTCACTCAACAGAGAACAAGATGAAGAAAATGGACGAGGTAAAGATGCTATTATGCAAGTACACAACAGGTTGACTGACATTTTTATAATGTGCTGTTGACCACAAAGAAAGAGGAACACAATCTCTTCACATTGATAATCCCACTTGAATGTACTGACGTAATTTTCTCAACTTCCATTAGGCTATTCGACTTTTTGCACTGATAGTACTTAAATAAAATGATAGTTCAGTTAATCTGTGGGGTGCATAATCCTCATTAGTCTAGCTTCAAAAGATTGCCAGAGTGACATTACCCATGATGCTTTTGTAATGTAACTCAAGTTGAATCAAAAAGTTTTTCTGATTAAACCCTTTCTACCTTTGATTCTTTTCTTAAATTTCAGAATGTTTTATCCGCTGCTTTGTCTTATTGAAACTCAAAAATTAACTTTTATAAAAGAACTAAAGGATAATAGCCATTCTATGGGGGTAAGAGTGATGAGACTTCAAACAGGAAAGATAAGGAGGATGGATTTCTTCTTACATAAGAGCTTGATGACATCATACTCTGTGCCATATTTAAATGACTGAAACGAAATGATCTGGAAACATTAAAATCCATTTCCAGCATACCAGCACACCTCTCTAAGATGATCACATAGAGTGAATTATTTAGAAATATACGAAAACAAATGTAAGCAGCAGTATGTTTTTTTTGTTTTGTTTTTGCCAGTGCACCTTTCCCTCCCTCTTTCCTCCTCCCTCCCAGCGTCATTGTCTGAGGAGAGTGTGATGACCCCAGATGTGGAGAATGCTGTGATCAGCCCCATCCTCCCTTTCCTTTTTCTGGGTAACGAGAGAGATGCAGAGGATTTGGATCTACTGCTTCGTCTCAACATTGGTTTTGTGGTCAATGTCACAACCCATCTTCCCCTCTACCACCTGGACACAGGCTTGGTGCGTTACAAAAGGCTCCCTGCTACTGACAACAGCAAGCAGAACCTGCGACAGTACTTTGAGGAGGTTTTTGAGTTCATCGGTAAGAGACCTGGTCAACTCTTTTATAATTTAAACATTTTCAGAACCCATGAAATGGCTTGTCAAGTGCATTGTTCTGTCCTGTCAAGACTTGTTTCTGTCCCTTTCTTTTTAAAACCTTAATAGCCTTTAGTGGTGAACTGCAGGACATCCTCATTATAGAGAGCATTTTTTTGATTCAAGTGTCATGCAGGATGAGTCATAAATATTTTCGCTTTGTTTTGTTTTTAATGTATACCACATTACCCCATTTTTTTTCTTCTTTTTTTTTTCCAGAGGAATCGCACCAGTGTGGGCGGGGCGTTCTTGTGCACTGCCAAGCAGGCGTGTCCCGGTCAGCGACTATTGTCATTGCTTACCTGATGAAGCACACCCTCATGACCATGACTGATGCCTATAAGTATGTGCGGGGTCGGCGACCAATTGTCTCCCCCAACCTCAACTTCATGGGCCAGCTGCTAGAGTTTGAGAGAGACCTCAACTCTGGGGTAACACCTCGCATCCTCACCCCCAAACTGAGTGGCCTGGAAACACAAGTTTAAAAGGGTGGAGCAAGAAAGAAAACAAGAGGGGAGAAGGAGATAATTAGAAGATGGAATTAATGGAGAGAAATTAATGGATAGAAAATTAGGGATTAAAGCTGTTTAACAATAGCAAACAGTTGAGTTTGAAGATTTACATAGAGGAGAGAGAGAGATGATATAAATAACCAGAAGATGAAAGCAGTTTAAAAGAAATAGTCTGTTTTGATTGAAGTACATTACCTCCGCTCTTATTAAATATTTCTGTTTTTATATAAATAGCACTTACAGTATGTTACATTTGGCAAATGGATATTTGCGCTACCCACCTTGATACTTTGTTAATGATGTGCCATGTTTTAATTCAAAATAACTAAATTCACTTCAATTATTATTGCATTAGTATTACCAAGTTTAGTTAAATAAGATTAATTGGGGAGAAACAAATGCAATCAAAGTAATCTAAGACTGTCAAGCACAGAAAAATATTCAAAGTGTTGAGACTCTCAGAACTGTGACGTGCATCACATTCGAGACCCAAGAGCTGTAGCAAACTTCAAACTCCTATTCCACTGTGCACAGAACTTTTCTAGACAGATTATTTTTGATTTGGGAGATCATTTGAAAGTGCTTTTTTTGGGTTACTTTTGCGTCCGCTGCATGCCAACTATTTATACATTTCTCCACTGACATGAAGATTCATTTTGCCTTTGAAATTTTTTCGATACTGCTATTTTTGTTACTTGATTTTACTTCTATATTGAATCCTTCATCTTAGTGTCTTTGTGTGGGAGGTGTGCAATAGAGATTGATGTTGATGTGGAAGTGGAACTGATTTAATTTATTTTTCGCTCTGACATTGTTTCACTAATGGATGTTTTTCATGGGACATGAACCAGCCACTAAAATGGCAGATAAAATCCAAAAATCATATTTTTTTTCTATTACTTGCTTATGATATTGGACACAGGGCAATGTGTATAAAGCACTGTGTAATGAAAAAAATGTGTTGAAAAGCAAAAGTGCACAATACGCTATACTATTTTATTTTATTTAACTGACTAGTTATTTAACAGGCAGTGCAACCGCTTAAATTTACACTTTTATTTTTGTGCTTTCTATGTTTTATTGTTGTCTTTTTTTGTGCTGCACATGGTGTTGAAATGATGAGGAGAAAGATATTGTGGAATTGAGCGCAGAACGTATTATACATTTTTAATGAGGAATATCTACACTGGTGATTACTGTGCAAAATTGCTGTGGCCAAGTCATCATCATGAATCTCTTAGTATTCAGTATGATTTGAATTTGCATTTCAGAATTGTACATCAAGATGACAAGTAGATAGTTTTAGTTTATGCAAAATCAGCATGAAAATACCACAATGGTAGTGTGCAGATGTAGCCAAAACTGTGCTTTCTGTCATTTGGTATTCAGTTCATGGCATATTTAAAAAAAGGAACACCCTTATCAGCTTTAATGCCTGAACCAATTTTAAACACCCTGCCTAATTTGACCATCAACAGATTTTAGTGCTCCTCAGGACTGTAGGCAAACAATCTGGTTTTGTATTACGTACCACAAAGGAAACCAGATCCCCTTCCCCCATTTGAATTCTTCCTTCATTTTCCTACCTTTGTTTTTCTTTCTCTATGTTCTTTTAGAGACTATGCATTACTATGGGAATATATTCTGTGAAAAAGATTTGGTTCACTGTGAAACACATTCTTCTTCCTGCATACTGTCAAGTTCTCAGCCTTGGTCCTTGAAGCCTCTTCTCATCAGTCTTGACAAGCGAGGAGTTTGTCTGCCATCTCTGAGCTCTTATCTGCCTCACTGAGCCATTGGGCCTTCACACACCACTGCTGTGTCTCCATCAATTTGCTCTGCCCAGCAGTGCATGACAAAGTATACTATTTTGCATTTCAGTTCAAATATGCTCCAGTTCAAAACTCCCTACAGTAAAGACATGTGTAGGTATCTTCTTATAGGTACCAGACCACAGAAATGCCCCCAAATTTTAACATCTGTCTGATCCATCTATAGCCAGGTGCACACTGTAACACATTTTATAATATTTTATATATTTATAATAGTCTTTTACGACTGTTTCTTGTCAGACTTTTACGACTGTTTCTTGTCAGACTGCACGAACATGATCCCGGCTGTAAGCCTTGTCACAGCCGTGTAGGATCTAAGCTGTCATTGATATCAGACTGTATGGCAGTCAAGACGCATTAACATGTTCAGTAACTGTGAGCAGCATTTACATGCGGGATAGAAATAGTGGCTAGCCAACAAAAACAAGCTCTTGTGTTAATTTTAATGGCTTTAAAAAACAAAAAGGTAAACTTCTATTGGTTTTTGATTTTGGCGGTTGTCAACGTAGGAGAAGTCACACTACAGGACTGTGTGTCATATCTTCTGACAGTGCCAGAATTTTGTAATATTGTAAGATTTGATCGCAATGGTCATTAATTGGCTGTCAGTGAACGTGTCAATGTAGCAATCAAAGACTTCAGATTTTGGCCTATGATCAAAGGAATCTTTTAGGATTCAAAAAATTTGTCTCAATTCATGGCCAAAATGGTGAGCCAGATGCACACTGTACAAATTTGGCTGCCAGAGACAAATTTAGCAAATCCTAAAAGATTCCTCTGATCCTAGGCTAAAATCTGAAGACTTTGATCGTTTTTGACATGTTCACCAACAGCCGATTAATGACCATTGCGATCAAATTTTACCTCAGACGAAATTATCGAAGTGCATGGTCTAAAGCGCACGGCGCAGGTGCACTTGTGTCCGAATCCACTTTTGCTAGTTTTACAATGGTTGGCGTGTCCGGTGCATGGTCTAAAAGGGTTTGACCTAATCTCTTAATGAGTCATGTGTGTGTCAGAGTCTCATCCCTTAAAAAGCCAGTTGCGCTTGCACTATGAATTTACATACATTGAATTTACAAGCGGAAAGACTATAAAAAATGTTGTGTGCTGCTGCGAGTCCATGTGTGTGTAATAAGTAGAGTGTACGCGCATTGTGTACCCGCCTATAGGCGCGTATTACTAACACACCCTTTAAATAACACAAAAATGCTGTGATTTTCAGGCAACTGAAATCAACTGCACCACTGACCTGGTCTAAAGTCAATGGCGCAGTCGATTTCAGTTGCCTCAGAATAGCGAAACACACCTGAACACACCCTGTTTTCAGACCAGCACGCCCATGGGCACAAATGCATTTGCTGGACGTGAAAATGATAACTGCGCCAGGCTGAAACTAGCAAAAAAACACAATGACAAAATGACATTAATGACAACTGAGATCTTACAGTGTGACATGGCTTACAGTCTGACAAGCAACAATAAGTCTATTATAAATGGTTATTTTAGGGTTAGCTGCTGCTTGTATTTGTCATACTGTGTTACGCTGACTCTTTTATTCTGTCTCTGTCTGCTGACAGTGTGTTTGTCTGACACTGTAGCTTGATTATGCCCAGAGGAAACGATTGGGTAAGCAACACCTAATAAATAGGTGTCAGAGAGGTGACAGAGTGCTGAGAAATCAGACAAATCTTAATCTAAAAAGCAGGCAAAATCCCTTTAGTTCATTTGAGTTTGAATTTGATTTGAATTGATCACATTCCACAGCCTATTGAATTGAAATGACATGGAGGAATTCAAAGAAATTCAACACACATTTACATGCCCAGGCGAAACTAATAACTAGTGAATATCTATGCCAAACAGATCCTTAGGTATCTGGCATCAGGTACCTTCTTCTTCCATTAGCCTATTTCTTGTAACATTTTGTTGTTTACCATTTCAAAAAACTGCCAGAACCCCCTCTCCCCCCCATCCCTGCACGAGCAAATGTATATAGTGTATTATAAGCGAAAAAGTAATGCCAGGGATGCCTTTTGGTACAATAACCGTCTTCCGAGTCAATGTAGCACCTATCAATGGAAAGAAAACGAAGCACTTGGAAGTCTTGTAAATGTTTTGGATTTGTTTTGCTCTGTGTTATATCTGTTTGCGCAAAAGTGTGTGTGTGTGTGTGTGGAAAAAGGAGTGAATCTGTGTGTGTTTGCTGTGTGCACGAGAGTAATGTGAGTTCAACTTTCCTACCATTTCTATCAAGAATCCCAACCTCAGGCCTCCATTGTCCATTGGCACAACTCAAGCTTCGCTGTTAGCTTGCATTTGTCAGTGCCATGAGCCACTGCTGTATGCCTTCTTTACCCTAGATTTGCTCTTCCAGACATTGGGGGAAATTTTACCTCTTTGTACATTCAATCATACCTTCCACTGTAGAAACAAATACTGCGTAGGCCTACCAGAATCACCTGGCAACACTGAATGAATAGCACTGGACATCATAGATTGGGTGAATTGCTGTTGGCTGTCCACATCTTGAGAATCTCAGTGTATGAAAGCTGAATTTGTTTATAAAATGTGTGCAAAGCGTTGAAACTGGATACTATATATGACCAGTATTTCCTGTGTTGAATAATCTTATATACAGTATATGGTTTGCACATAGAAATGAACTAAATGTAAAGTTTTGTGTAAAATTAGTTTGGACATGTTGTAAATTTGTGAATTGATTCTTTCTGTGACTTTATTCATGTATGTAATGCTTGTTCTTTTTTTAAATTATTATTATGACTATTGTTATTATCTAATTTTTGTGCCAAATATTGAAATGAAGGTTGGCATCTTAAAATTGACAAAAAGAAGTGCCCTCTAGGATAAAACATGTTTGAACTGCTGCGTCTTACCTTTTTCCCTGGGCGATATAATGTTGTCATACTCTGTTACTGTAACTTTACACTTTTCTTAACCACTAAACTGCTAAATTGCTCATTGAAGATGTTATATTTTCACATGTTCATTTTTGTTTGATCATGGCAATTTTTTCAGTGACTCTTTGGATAGGGGTTTATAGCGATTCCTCAAGGGTTGTACTTTGATGTACTTTGAATGCATGTTGCTCCAAACTGACCTTCCAGTCTTCTCTCCCCTTCCCACTGACTCAGCCGTTCTCCCCTGTGAGAATTCAGTGCCCACGCTGCTTCAGAGAGAAGACGTACACAGCAACCTGTGTTGGTTTGACCATATACTTGTGTGTACTTCAGTTTTATCACTGACAAATGATGGGGCTTCGTCCTTCTTCCTGTTTAAAACTTTACTGTGAGAGACTGTGATACTGTTGTGAAGCAAAAAACGATTAAAAGTGTTAGACTGACCCTTGCCGGTAATGACTATGAGAATAACGTACCTCTTTAAAAAAAAGAAGATCGACTTGTTATAGAATTGCTCATCGATATGATGTTCTTGCAAAGCTAAAATGATTTGTCGAAATAAATTTTTTTACAACAAATTGGTAATGCTGTAGTGTTTCTTTTCATATTGCTTGTGACATGAAATGTATTTTGCATTAGTCTAACACTCTCTCCCATAAGCCCACCCTAACCATGACCCATTCATTCAGAACCAGGGATTTTTGTTTGGAAATTATTGGTTGTTACAGTATAGTCAATGAGCTGTCAGATTACCATTGACAAATCAGCAGTGTAGCCCACTATTTACATAATTGTTAGCTGCTGTGTTGTGCGACTGCGCTGTGATTTGATACCCTAAGGGCTTGGATCAACAGTCAATATGGTGCCTCTCTCTCTTGGAGAGATCTCTCTCGACTAGGTTTTCATTGGTTTTTCTGCGACGTCCTTGTCGCAATCTATTCTACTCCCTCCTACTCCTCTAGGGATCCCTCCAGTGAGCGTCTACATGCAGGCCACTTCAGCATTAAAGTCAAAATGATAGAACAAAGCTAAAATGGTAGTGTGCCTGAGAGGGATGAGGAAAAAACTGGGGCAAAGGCTTTTAGAGTGTGTGTGGAATCGTGTGCATGTGAGAGGCTCAAGGCAACGCTGCTGATCCATGTCCCCAAAATCCCCATGTAATGGTGAAACTTGATGACTCAATTCTGCAGCCTGGTCTTGAGGGCTTGAATGTAGAGTAATAGGTGCATTTGATTTAACTGCAAGTTCTCTATAATAATTAGATGATGATAACTGTACAACAGCTATCTCCAGTTGAATTTGATTGGCTGAGGAGTTAGGGATAGTATGTGAGCATTTGAGAGTGCTTGACTAGTGCACATACTTTTTGTGAATTGTGTGCCCGACACATTTTAGAATGCAACAGCGTCGCTTGAAGATAAAGCCAGTAAGTACACCTGCTGGCCAAGCACTTGCAGCTGCGTTTGCGTACTTACCTGAAGTTTCGGGGGATAAAATCCAAAAGACAGGCATCCAGTCTTTTCATTAGTGGTGGAGATTTTCCAGTGACTCTTTCTGCAGGTTACCCTGGGTGTGTCTCAATCAGCTCCCTGGTTCAGTAGTCAGGGCACTGATCAGGGAGTCGGACATTTTAATGGCTGTCTCAATCACAGAGTCCTTCCAGTGCAATGATATGCTCACTCCCTAAAAAGGTGCACAAAACCAGGGTGCATCGATGCTCAATATATATTCCCTTAATGGAAGATATGGAGCATGAAACCTAAATCACGTGAGCCAACTCACTACACATAATACGATAGATGTTTTAAAAAAATATAAACCATTATTTTATAATATTTCTGCATAAACATACATCGCTAGACAGGTAATGAACATAATCTAGCTAACATTTTTAATTTATTTAAGGCTGAAATGTTGCATATGTAATAAACTTAGTAGCCTATTTGTCATAATGTAGGCTACTCTAAATAATAAGTAATGTCAGAAAGATATCAGCTCTGCTGTTGTTCATAATTACCAGTAATGATGTTGTACAATGAGGATCATGTCGCCGGAAATAGTCATCAGTGTCCCAATATTGTAAAGTGTTTACGATATAAACTGCTGCATGAACTCTGGCAACAACATTTATCTAACCTATGCACTTAAAAAACTGTAATGCTCAAGATTTAATAATGACATCACAGTATGTATTCCTGCACAGACCCAATGGCCAACTTCAACTGCCTCGAATCATAACCACACCTTGTTCATTCATTTGGCCAGTGGATAACTGGCCCCCCTGACTGAGCCTGTTTTTCCCCTCCGTTCTGTCACCTGATGGAGTTCCTTGCCACTGTCGCCTCTGCTTGCTTAGTTGGGGACACTTTATATTCAACAATATTATTGTGACTGCACTGACACTATTGGATGTGAACTGAGCTGAGCTGGATGATTCCATCACTGCTTTCTCCAGAGCTACTTTATAATTGAAATGAACTATTTTTATAATTGATGAACTTTACAGTTATTAAAGAGACCTGAATCAACACTGAACTGACTTCAGCTGTCTTCAAGCTATTTTCTTTTTAGAGCTGGTTTCCAGCTAAATTGAACTCTGTTTGCATCATAATTTTTCTGTTTCTCCCTGTAATGCTGCCTTGAAACAGTCTTTACTGTATAAAGCACTATATATTTAAAGGTGACTTGACTTGTGCAAACGGAAATTATTTAATGTTAATGATAATAATATAATTTTGTTATTTTGTGATTTAAAATATTTGTTGTTAATAAATGTTAGTATTATAATGTATTTGTTCATTGCTAATACATATTTATATTATTAAAGTGTATTTGTTAATTTATAATAAAAATCCTTAATCTTTTTAAATGGTTGAATTTGTGTTTCTGGGCCACATCTGGCCCGGGGACCCAGCCGACTCTCAGCCAGATCTGTCAGTGGCTGGGTCAGACTTGGGCCACATAAAGCAATACAAGTCGTTTTACAGGGTGTGGGCCAGATTTGGGCCAACACAATAAATAAGAGTCATTGTACAGGGTGTGGGCCACATCTGGACCAGAGGAAATAGTTTGTGAGCGTTTTCAGTGTGTGGGCCAGTTTTGGGCCGAGGACCCAGCCAGAACTGAAGCAAGGGTGAGGCCCAGAAGTGGGCCAGACAAATTTTGCTATCTGGGGCCTACTGTCCTTACCAGTGCCCGAATTCGTGAACATGATATGATTCACGAGCTCGGGAGCTAATAGAGACACACCCAAAGTTACTTCAGTAGGTGAATAAGTCATTGATTCAATGATTTGTTCAAAAAGTGATGGTAACTGAATTCAGAATAGCTTATTCACATTTTTTCTCCCTTATAATTATGTGGCACAGAGTAGTATGCTATGCTATTTTGAATTCTGAGTCTTTTTGAGTGAATCAGTGAATCATTTAGTTAACAGGATCGTTCAAATCACTGAATGATTCAGGAACAATCACCACAAATGTGTGTTGCACGAGTGAACACAGACAAGTAGAATGCAATATCGTGTCACTCAAAATTGACTTCCTGTTTATTGAACAGTTCTACAAAATCCCAATTTTAGTCGTGTTGTTTTGAATATAAGACTGTGACTACCTGCAGCTGAATCACAGCCATGTTTATTTTCAGGCCAACAGCTATCTCTCAAGTGATATTTCTTCATTTATTTTCCTGCTTAACTTGGGTAGAAAAAAAAGACTTAATCATTCTTATGTAATGATAACTTTGTACCTCCAATAAGGAAGAATCCACTCTTTGTGATTCAAGTCACATTTTACTCTCTCTTGAGTCATCAAACATGTTGCCCAGCAACACTTTTTTTTTAAGGTCTAGCCTATAGGAAGCATCACTGATTGAGCAAGAACACAATGTAAGCGCAACAGTTCTGTTGAAACTGACATATATCTCAGTCCAGGCTTTTTAACAAATATCAGAAGGCTTGTTGGTATAAAGCAGGGATTATGCAAAAAGGCTTTACATGTATCATAGGTGGGTGTGGCTTATGTGCTGGCTGCCTCAAATCACCTGTGGTATGCAAATGTTCTCATTTAGAATCTGCACCTGTGAAGACAATGAGAGGCAATCCTACTCTATTTCAACACCCCACCAACAGAAGCAGGATATTATGTTTGCACAAGAAAGGGCCAATTTAATGTTTTCCTATTCCTGGAAAACACCACAACCGGCATGGCAAGACATCGGAGACCTCTGAGGACTTGTCAAGAAAGGATGGGAACTGTGTGGGGAGAAAATTCCACATAAGTGACAGGTGTTTACTGAAACCATCAGAACAACTGAACCTCTAATCTGAAGGTATTGCGAATGACTTCTCTACAGTACTACAGAAGATTTTTGTAAAATAATAGATTATCTCACAGCTGAATGTATTCTTAAAAAATTAATATTTGTATTTAATTAATGTATGTATTATTACTAATTTATTTTCTGAATACAGATGTACCAAGTATGTTTGAAATATTATGAAATCTCAAAATGTTGTGGGAAAAAGTTTTCGCTATAGAAATATTTTTCCCGGTGGAAAAAAAACAAGGAAATTTGATATTTTTTGCCATTCCAGATTAGTGTGCTTCAGTTGCCCAAGGGAAAATAAATGAAACAGTGCTGTAAGCAAGGCTTTTCCATATGCAGAGTAAAGTACATGATGTAAATATCATGGGCGGTAGGATGCTGTGGACGTTGCCTGGTCAGGCGCACATAACGAGTCTCATGAGGCAAAACCATGGAGACTGAATTCTTCAGAGGCTTCCTCCTAGTGGCAGAAGCACTATATTTTACTCTAATATAAACAGCTTGGCCTGTCTGAGATTCCTTATCTATAATTCACTGAAATGTAAAGGTATGTATTAAGTATCCAGTTACACTATCTTTCAATGTTTTTCATTCTCTTCCAGTCCATGGCACGTTCCAGGTGTAATGGAAAGATCCTATGTCTTTGCCTCTTGCCTTGTGTGATGGTAAGTCACCTGTTGGTCTACATCATGGTGTCCATATTTGTAGCCGTCTCCTACTCCCCTCCTCTACCGCAGCTGCCCCTCCATTTCATTGCCACCGGAGCCTCTGCAAACTCGGGAGCTCTTGCATCCCATCCAGTTCGGCCCTTCTGGAATCTCAGACTAGAGGACGGGGCATTGTGGAACCGCCTCCAGCACATTTGGGACAGAGAGCACAACCCCATATTGAGAAGTAACGGCACAAGGTCCAAAGGTCTAATCCTCGACACAATACAACCCCCAGAGGTGGAAAAAACTGGTGCCTGTGAACAAGACAAGACTTGGGCATCTCTTCTACCTGATTTTAACACCCTTCCTGAACAAATGAAGGATTTTGTCCTTTCCATGCACTGTAGGCGTTACGCTATCCTCATGGAGCAACCCAACCTGTGTTTCGGGCAGGACTCTGAAATGCCATTCCTTTTGATGGCGATTAAGTCACAAGTTGGAAACTTTGAGAACAGACAGGCCATCCGAGAGACGTGGGGAAGGAGTGGCTGGATTCAAGGGGATGGCAAAAGAAGAGGCTGGTTTGTACGTACGGTCTTCTTGCTTGCGAGGCAGGACACAGAGACAGGGCCTCATCCGGACCTGAGCGCCCTATTGAAGTTGGAGAGCAGCACCCATAAGGACATCCTGCAGTGGGATTTTAAAGACGCTTTCTTCAACCTCACCCTGAAGGATGTCCTCTTCTGGGACTGGCTTTCAAAGAACTGTCCTCATGTCCACTTCATTTTCAAGGGAGATGATGATGTGTTTGTTAGAACTATGGCCCTGCTGGACTACTTAGACCATGTTGGAGTACAAAAAACACATACAAATAAAACGAAAGGATGGGATGATTTCATTGTAGGGGATGTTATTGCCAATGCCTGGCCCAATCGGCAGCTTAATACTAAATATTACATACCCGAAAGCTTCTATAGGGGAACGTATCCGGCATACGCAGGAGGCGGAGGGGTGGTTTACTCTGGTGCTTTGGCCATGCGTCTGCAGGAGGTCTCTCATTGGGTCAGCTTGTTTCCCATTGACGATGTTTACTTAGGAATGTGCCTTCACAGGCTCGGAGTGTCCCTCACTCATCATTCGGGTTTCCTCACTTTTGACCTTCCAGAGGATCTGCGGGAGAAGCCGTGTGCATATCATAATGTTCTCCTAGTGCATAAACGCACCCCGAAAGAAATGCTAACGCTGTGGAAGGAGCTACAGGTTCCTCCTCTGGAGTGCTAGTGTAAAGCAGGGCAGCTTGTTCATGAAATCTGAAGGTAAATGATGCAGCGGGGACCCAGACTTTTTACCACAAGGTATTTTCATGCCAATTGGGCATGTTAATTTGCATAAAAAGGCCCTTGTTTTTTTCTGTGATGCTGGGCTCTGTGTGCACTGGTCATTATGAGAAGATAAAATTAGGAAAGCTAGACAATAGGAAAGCTAAAAATTGCATAAGAAGTCACAATGTATACAACACGTTTGATTTCACAAGAAAGAGGTCTTGTGGAATGGCTCTTGTTTTATAGGAATACAGTTCCATGTATTTATTTTTATTTTTAAGATTTAACGTTTTTTTTAAAACACATTTAGGAGTTATCTTATATGCAGCAAATTAATAATGCCATCGACATAATTCAGCTTTGTATTTCTCTGAAATGTTTCAGATGTTGTAGAATTTTTTATCAATATTTTTACGCTTGATATCTATATGAATTTAATGCTCTGTTTGAGTTTCACATGTGTGTCATTTTCCTTTGTTTTGCAAGAAGTACCCATGTGGAATAATTCAAGAGGATCTGGACTATTTTGGAGAGGCAAAACGATCAGGATCCCTGAACACCCTACAGACATTGTCATCTGGTTTAGGCCTTGTGGGCCTAATTATAGCCTGGTGTTGTTGGAGGCATGCTGAATTACAACAACAAAACATAATAATGGGAAATAATGAATGGCAATAACAAAACAATGTATGATTTGTTCAAAGAATTTACTATAATAATTTATACTTTAAAGGTTTCGCATGGATCCAATTCATGAAATTGAATGGTTAAGTACAGTTTTATGACCAGAATTTCATTGTTTGGTTTCTCTTATTATTATAATATCTGTGTTTTCATTTGCCTTGAATAGCTCTCGGTCAATGTATGTTTATTATTAATAGAGGAAATGGCTTTCTTCATTTTACTTTGATCAGAAAGTCACCTTCATCCTCTGAATGTTTGTTAGTAATCATGCCAAAAGAAGCTCAAGTTATACAGACACATATTGAAATAAAAGCTGTTAACCCCTATTAGTTTAACTGTTGTTGTTTTTTCTTCACCAGCAATGCAATATATTTAGAATTCTATGCATAAATGATATATTTCTGTGTTAGCTCCTTTCTTTCAAGAATAGTTAGAATTTTTCTATGGTGTTTTTCTCACCTGAACTTGCTCACTAGGAGTGTGAGGTGTTTTCTGTAAAAATGCTTTGGTAGAATATATATGTGAAAAGTGCTGAACTAAAAATCTTTCTATTCAAGTTCATATCTAACATTAATAAATGAAAAGCATTTTATAGTATAATAAATTGCATTTTACAAATGGCTTATTTGACTTTAATGAACATTATATAAGACAATAATTAATTTAGCATTTTGTGAATTATTAGATTTCACTAAATTATGTTTCAACAAAGTTAATACTATATTTTCTCATAATATCATTCTTGGTTACACTTTATTTTAAGGTGTCATTGTTACAGTGAAATTATATATTTAAGTACTGAGTAATAATAATTTACTACATATATATTTACCATAGGGTTAGGATTAAGATTTTGTTGAGGGTTATTTGCATGTAATTATGCATAATTTACTGTTATTACTACATGTTACATATGTATCAAGGACACTGTAAAATGAAGTGTTACCTCATTTTCATACCATATAAATTATTTTTTACTGAAGAAAGTAAAAAAGAGTGGAAATCTACAAGACGATTTTATACAGTTTATGGTACAGACCAGTGTTAGGTGTAAATAGTTACTAGGTAATTTATTACTGTAATTTAATTAGGCCTACTTTTCTATTGAAAAAGTAAAGTAAAGAATTACTCTAATTTTTTCTGTAATTTAATTACATTTCCTTTGATGTAATTGAATTAAATACTGTGCAGGCTATAGAGAGCAATTATATTGTGAAAATAACATCAACATTTCAAGTCTAACTTTAAAATGGATGTTATTTTGTATCCTTCTCACATGTGTACTACTTTGTTGAGTTAATAAGAATAATTTATGTAGTTTTATATTATTTATTAAAGAGCCATTTCATGTCTATCCTTGAATCACAACTAGTCGAGGTTGATATAGGATTTACAACGTAATTAGTAATAAGTAATTATATAATAGTTGGATAGTGTCATTTGTAGAGTAAATCAATTACACTATTGAAGATGTAATTAGTAACTAGTAATTCATTACTTTTTTACCCAACCCAACTTACCCAACTCTGGTACAGACCAGCCTCCATACTAGTAGGTGGCGCTGCAACACACTCTTGTCCATTTAACCCGGAAGTTGTCAGAGCAGCACAGCGTTCCTCAAACGACTGCGTTATTGCGGTAGTGTTAGTCGTGTTTATTTATTTGGCAACAAAAATAAATGCGAAATAATGCGTTAATTAAAACTCGGATAGTAGAATCTGGCCCTGAAACTGCGATGTCTTTGTACTGTTGATATTTAGTAAACATTTACCTCTTCGCCGTGTTATAATCAACTACAGGGCATTAGAGAGACACAGCACATTTAGTCCGTAAACAGAACTGAAATGGGTTCATCAAAGAAACACAAGGAAAAGGAGAAAGAGAGGGATCCTGAGGACCGGCATCGTGAGCACAAGAAACACCGTCACAAGGATCGAGAGAAGGACAAGGACCGAGAGCGAGAGAAGAGAAAGAGATCCCGGTCCAGAGAAAGGAGCAGCCGGGGAGCAGAGAGAGACAGAAGCGGTAAAGCAGAGAAGAGCAATGCAGAGCCTCGAGTCAAGAAAGAGAAGCTTGATCCTGCTTTCGAGGACAACAGCGGTCAGTCATCATGTTTACTCTGTAGTTTCTGACAAAGTAACATAATTACTACAGTAAAACTGGTTGACTTGGTGCTCTTTTGTACTGTCATCAAAATGAAAATGTAGGCGGCATGTTTAATGCCTCATCGGACTCAGTAGGCCTTGCTTCAATTAGGACATTTAAGTCGCTATTATAAATGTGCCTTTAAACATTACTGGTGTGAATCTTGAGACTAAACAATGGATCTGACATATTTTAAGACATGTCAGTGCAAGTTGCTTTCATTTAAAACAGCTCAAACATGCATTTTAGTCTGGGACGAGTCTCAAAGAATCCTATGTGAGTTTCTTTCTTCTTCTGAACACAAAAGATATTTTAAAGAATGTCAGTCATTGATAGAAGTCAATGGGGACCAACATAATTCATTTTAAAGTAATTTTTCCTAATGTAACTCACATGTGTATAATTTTGTGAGACAGCCTTAATTTTATCCGAAAATTTATTTAATACTAAAATTCACCATGGTAGCCCACACATTTTTTTTTGTCCTACTCCGTTTATGTCATGTCATGGTATTGGACGGTATTAATGTATGTCAACATCTTGTGTTGCAGTGCCAGGTCCCAAATCTGCAAGTGGTGATGCTTCACTCAGCATTGAAGAGACCAAGTATGTATTGTAGTATACTGTCATTTGTAGTTATGGGAGGGGGAAATATAATAATTTTTAATGTGTGTGTGTGTATCATTTATCTTATCTATCTATCTATCTTATCTATATATGTATGTATTTGTATATATGTGTATATATATATATAATGTATATATATATATATATATATATATATATATATATATATATATATATATCACATCAGTAAAATGCCATTACTTTTTGTTTTGCAGTAAACTGAGGGCCAAACTAGGTTTAAAACCCCTTGATCTCAATGAAAACAAGAAAGGTAAGAATTTTATGGTCATGTTACAGCAAAGTGCCGTTTTATACACTTCTGTTTAAAAGATTGGTGACATAAAATTTTATTTTTGAAAAATATTTAGCAATTCATTAAAGGGGTCATGAACTGCAAAAATAGTCATAATTTAGAAATAAAAGACCATTTTTTTACCCTGATTTGAATGCTCTGTTTGAAGGGGAGTCTGCTGTGAGACTTCAGTGTAAACACCCACTGCTAATGATGGTTAACATCTTGCACATGAAATGTGTATTATGTTTAACTCTCTCAAAATCTTAGTTTTACTACATTTTTACTATTACAGCTCTCAAGGTTAACTAATAAAAAAGTGTTCATAATATATAGATCTCTTCAGATAGAATCTGAGAGTCTGTTGAGCGCATGAATGCAGTGATCTCATCATTGCAGATCAATTTCTGCGCACTCATGAATGCTTTCATCATAATTAACAGTTCCAACATGATGTAAACAAGAGTGTAGATTGCATCATTGATCATAACAGTTTTGGTGAGTCACGGATAAACTTGTGCTGTTTTATTGACAGCTCCAGTGATTGTGTACAATTTAATCACAATTTAAATAAAATTTCATCCTACTAAGAGAAACAATGCGAACACAATTTACTGACACACAAACGGCATTAAATTATTTTGAGACAAAGAGCAAAAAATTAACTGATCACAGATCAAGCATTAGAAGTACCCCACTTACGGTTGTGGCATTACTGTCAGGTTCATATCTTACAGTAAAAGTCTGTTTACAAAGCCTGTGCCTGACTGACCAAAGAGTCAACAGTGAAATGTACAGAACAAACAAATAATGCTCTACTGAGACATTCACATAGATGAAAATAACCACATTCCTAGCATTAGGATCCTTTGCAAGGTAGTGTTATTTTTAGTCCAGTAAGTATCTCTTATTTCCTTATCTCACTAACGTGCCAGTGGGCGGGGCCAAAGTTGCAGTTATGCAGAAGTAGGCTTTGATTTGATTCTCCTTTCGTCACACTATTATGTCATAAGGATGTCACAGGATCTTTTTACAGTACAACGACCTCTTGCATGTCAAGAGATCAAGGACATTTCTCATGTCATGACCCCTTTAAATCAATCAAAAGTGACAGTTAAGCCGTTTGTAATGTTACAAAAGATTTCTATTTCAAATAAATGTGGTTTTGAACTATCTATTCATCAAAGAAAAGGGGACTAAACACTTTCCAAAACAATATGAAGCAGGACAACTGTTTCTAAATGGATGATAAATCTTTCTTGAGCAGCAAATCAGAACATTAGAATGATTTCTGAAGGATCATGTGATGCTTTGCCATCACATGAATAAATTACATTTTTAGATGTATTAAAATATAAAAATAGATTACAAGTTCATAATAATACTGATTTTACTGTATTTTTCATTAAATAAATGCACCCTTGAGCATAAGAGACTTTCAAAGACATTACAAATATTTTACTGACCCAAACTGCAGAATGTTACTGTACATGCTACTGACATCCTTTTGGATGCAATCTTATTTGAAGCATTTCTTCTAAATCTATGATTGTTCTTGGTTCCTCAGAGCTTGGAACCAAGGAGGAGCCCCTCGTGGCTGAGACCATTAATCCTGTCCATATCAAACAGCAGGCTGAGATGAGAGAGAAACTGGCTGCTCTCAAAGAGAAGCGTCTGCTCAATAAGAAACTGGGGTAGGATATTGCTGCCAACTGCAACAGATAATAAAACAAATATAATAAAACATGCCAACATCAGTCTGTTTGTTGTTTCATGTTTTCAGGAAGGTGAAGGCGCTTGGGGATGAGGAACCATGGCTGGACGACACGGCAGCCTGGGTGGAGAGAAGCCGCAAACTGGCCAAGGAAAAGGAGTTGGCAGAAAAGAGGGTGAGAATAGACAGTTGCAGAGACAACCTGATGGCTAGCTTTGTGTCTTGCTTTTTCTTTGTCATGGTTTTTATTTTGTCTGTGTAATCCCTCTCTTAACAGGCCAAGCTCTTAGAGGAGATGGATGAAGAGTTTGGTGTAAGCAATCTGGTCGAGCAGGAGTTTGCACAGGAAAAGAGGGTGTGTGATCTTATTGACACTTTTTTGCTGTTCCACAGTTAGACTTTAATCCAGCTGTTTTTAACCTTTACTCCAAGTGCCTAAAGACAATGTTTAAAGCCCCCTTTTCTGCTACATCTGCTGTAATGAAAAAGACTTTCAGGCTATTAAAATAGTACAATAAAAATGATTATATAAATATTATAAAAAATAAATGTGATTTTTATATGTAAAGGAAATTCCAGAAGCTTCAATGAATTAATACATTTACATTTTTTTCTTACTCACAAATAGCAATTTCTACCCAACAAAATATTTCAGAGATTGGCATAACTAGAAAAATCATTTAATTATGTTCATTGTCATTAATTTCCATGACTTGAGTTTTCCACACATTTTTACGATTGAACTTCCTCAAATAGTTTTCTAAGATCGTGGGAATCCTGGTCTCCTTAATAAATGTGACTGTTGTTGAGGGAGTGAATTAAAATAAGAAATATCTCGATGTTTTAGCTTATTTCAAGATTTATTTATTTTAAATAATTGTTTAAAGTGGTTAAGAACCAGGAGAGGAACTAACTTTGATCATGTAACTGTTGTTGATAAGGTGTGTGTATGTGTGTAATATTGCATATCCATTTATGTATTAATTCAGTTTAGCTGTTTTTACCAACCAGGACTCATACAGCTCACACCATCTCAAAGGGCTCAAGGTTCAACACAAGATGGACTCTTTCAGAGAGGGAGAAACGGTTGTCTTAACTCTAGAAGACAAAGGTAAGCTAACATGATGATGGTGAGGAAATGTACTGTTGCTTTAGATGAATAAGGACACTCCTCTAAATGCGCACTCACGGTTTCTCTGTGTGGGTGATTTTCACAGGTGTTCTGGAGGAGAAGGAGGACGTGCTGGTGAACGTGGGTCTGGTGGACAAAGAGAAAGCAGAGAAAAATGTGGAGCTGAAGAAAAAGAAGCCAGATTATAAAGCTTATGAAGAAGATGAGAGTGTGGATGACATGCTTGTTGTAAGATCGCCTGTTAACTTTCAATTTCGCTAAATGCATTAAAACATTTAGGGTGCTTTCATACTGGCACTTTTGGTGCGCACACGGGTATGATTGACATCACAGATGATGTAAACAATGTTCGGTCTTGAGTGCGTACCCAGGGAGCCGTACCCGAGTCTGCATATAAAGGGTGGTCTGGGGGATGCTTCATGTATATTCAAATGGAGAACGAAATGCTATTAATGACATAATTTGTGTGTTCTCAATCACTTTCCTGATAAGTATGACGGACATTGCAAGCAGAGAGATTCAGAAAGTTGCCTTCAGAAAATGTGCAGTACATTTGTGGCAGATTGTACGCAAGTGCCATCATGTGCTGATGCTTTGGAAACAAAACATCAGGTTAAAAAAAATTAATATAAAAGTGAGGTGAGCAACAGGGGTAAACAGCTGCTGCTTTGAAGCAAACGCACCATGGTTTGCAATCAAACAATACATTGTGAACACAACCCAGCAAAAAGAAGGGGGTGGGGGAGCAGTCAAACTCTGTTTTGGACCAGGCAATCAAACCAAGTTTGAAAGCACCCTTATAGAATCTCACCTGGCAACACAATAGCGTCCGCCAATGAATTGTCATCACAACATTATAATATAAAATTTAATAGCACTGTGTGCTTCTGTCTTTCTAAAAATGTAACCTCCTTTTGTTTTCTTTTAATTCTTTCCAGTTCAAGCCAAAGTCTGTGCTATCCAAGTACGATGAGGAGATTGAGGGGGAGAAGAAGAAGAGTTTCAGACTGAGTTCTGGAGGTTTTGTCGGGGGCGAGAGAGAGCGAGAGCTGCAGGCCATCAGAGAAAGCCTGCACAATCAGGCCCAGTCTCTGGACATGCCCTCTCTCACCCTCGCCACTGAATACTACACGCCACAGGAAATGGTGAGAAATAAGTTTAAGTACACTTGGTTTTGGGATAATTCACCCAAAACTTCTGTCATTAATTACTCTCCTTCATAAGACATAAGACTTTTTCTTACACGCGTAAGATATTTTTTATGAAATCCGAGAGATTTCTGTCCCTCCATTGACGGCTACACAACTTTGACGTTTCAAAAAATGAATAAAGAGATCGTGAAATGAATCCTTTTGTATTGAACGGTTTAGTCCAAATTTTCAGAAGATACTCAATTGCTTTACGTCATGAAAATATTAAGTTTAGGATTTTATTCACACATAAACATTGATCAGCGAAAATAAACCGAAGCTCAACCGAACCTGCTTTGACACGTGAGAAGAAACCTCTTGCGGAAGCTCAAACTGCAGTACACAGGAATGAACCTCATTGGTTCTTACATGGCAAGCGAACATGCTTGAGCTTCCGTTTACCACAACTGATGTGTGAGTTGATTTATGTTTATATGTGAATAACAGCCTAAATTCAAACTGTTCATCATATAAAGTGACAGTGTCTCTTCTGCTCAATTCATACGGATTAGTTTTAGGATCTCTAAGTTTGATGTCTGTCTTGACTGATTTCTTTTGACATGTGTCACATCAGGTCGGCTTTAAGAAGACCAAACGCAAAGTCAAGAAAATCAGAAAGAAGGAGAGGGCTGGTGACCTCTTGCTGGATGACACTCGAAGCTCAGATTTTGGCTCCAGGTAAAGCTTTCACTTGCTTGCTGTTGAATACTCCTGCGACATGACAGTTATTTCAACCCAAAACCGGATCTGGCACTCAGGTCTCGAGGTCGAGGAAAAAGGCAAGAGGAGGAGAGGGAGGAGGAGAAGGGGGCAGAGCCTAGATATGCTGCTATGGAAACCAGCAGCAAACCCAGTGATGTCCTCCAAAAGTCGGATGACATTAGAATGGCCGACATGGACTTTAGTGATGACGGTAACAGAACCGTTTAACGATTTTCCGTTTTCTGAAGACATCTGTTTCTGTCTGTCAGGCTTCCCTTTGAAATTCAAATGAACTGCATCAGTATTCTCCGCACTCACTCTTTCTCCTTGTCTTTCTCAGAGGACTTTGTCTCTCCAGAGCCTACTGCATTGGAAGAGGATGAAGCCGAGCAGGAGCTCCAGAAACAACTTGAGAAGCAGAGGAAACTCCGACAAAAACAGATGCTCAAAGACTCAGGAGAGAGGGTCAGCACTTTTTAGTCTTCAGCAATACAGGATACAAAAACAGATATTGTTGCATCAGTGGCAGATTCTCACAGCTGACCTGAACGGCACACTATTCGCTAGCACTCAGCCACATCGGCTTTTTTTCATGCAATTCCCTGTTGTACTTCCCTTCTCACCTACTTTATATAATACTATTATATCCCATTGAATCAAGTCAGTGAAATTACTAAGGTAAAATGTACTTTAATGTCAACTAATGAAACCTTATTCAATAAGGCAATTTAAAAAATGAACAAAACATTTGTTATAGTATTTATTAATCTTGGTTCATGTCTGTTAATATAAGTTCTGTTAGTTCAGTGCATTAACTAATGTTAACAAACACAACTTTTGAAATGAACATTAATTTAGATTAATAAATGCTGTAGACATGTTGTTCACTCTTTATTCATGTTAACTAAAGTAACTAATGAAACCTTATTGTAAAGTGTTACCCTTATTTTCATCAATTACCAGAAACTCTGAGAAAATCAACGGTTTCTTTTGCACGTGGTGTTTTCAGGTGGCTGAGAACATGAAGCAAATAAGAACGGCAGATGACGACGACAATGACCCAGACAAAAGGAACAACATTGTCTTTAATGCCACCTCTGAATTTTGTCGTACCCTCGGAGACATCCCAACCTACGGGCTGTCAGGCAACCGAGAGGACCAAGAGGATATTATGGTACAAACCATCCCAACCCTTCCCACTTGTGATATGTTGCTTCACCTGCAGGTCTTGATGATTTTGATTATTTGTCTCACAGGACTTTGAAAAGGATGTTGAGAAAGAAGGAGGTGGACAGTCAGATTCTGAAATGGATGACAATGTCGGCTGGAGCACCGTCAACCTGGACGAGGAGAAAATCCATGCAGATGTGAGTCTTCCGCTCGCCTCACTGACAGCGATTCAGTTGGAATCTGAAACCTTTTCTTTTACATGATCTTTTCTGTTTGCTCTCTGTTGTAGTTCTCAACAGCATCCACGACTATTCTGGATGAAGAGCCTATTGTGAACTCTGGTCTATCTGCCGCTCTGCTTTTGTGCAAAAACAAAGGTGAGAGATCAACCATATCTGTTTTTGAACTAGATAGAATTGGTAATGTCTGATTTATTAAAAATGTTTATTCATCTAACCCGTTTAGGGCTGCTGGACACGCAGATGCTGAAGGTGGCTCGTGTCAAAAATTCAAAACCAGTTCTGGCAAATGATAACTACTGCATTGAAGACAAGATGTGAGTAGATGTTGAAATACTTTCCCCAGTTGTTCGCTTGTATTTAAAAAAAGCTAAGATGTTCCCATTTCCTTTTCATTCCTGCAGGAATATTGATGACAAGTACAGCAGGAGGGAGGAATACAGAGGCTTCACTCAGGATTTCAAGGAGAAGGATAACTACAAGCCTGATGTCAAGATCGAATATGTTGATGAATCTGGTCGCAAGCTGACCCCTAAAGAGGTTTGTGCACGTGTTTCTTCACCAATCTAATTATTTAATATCACTGCTACTAGTGCTCAACTTCATTTGTTGTCCTCCAGGCTTTCAGACAGCTGTCCCATCGCTTCCACGGGAAGGGCTCTGGCAAAATGAAGACAGAACGGAGAATGAAAAAGCTTGAGGAAGAGGCGGTATGTTTTCTTCACATCTCCAAGCATTATTAGAACATGCAGCACTCGTAAAGTCGCCATGAAACGGATTAGTCTTCCCTATTGTGACATAAATGTTTCTCGTACAAGAAAAATTGACAGGCAGGACTTGTCCATCGGGAATTATTTAGCTTGTCGTCAATTTTGATTTCATGGTGGCTTTACATGATTTGAATCTTTTTTTTCTAGTGTGACTAAACTGTGTTTCTTTTCTTTTTTTTATTGCTCCTGCAGCTGCTGAAGAAGATGAGCAGCAGTGACACTCCTCTGGGCACCGTCGCTCTTCTGCAGGAAAAGCAGAAGTCTCAGAAAACTCCTTACATTGTGCTGAGTGGCAGTGGGAAGAGCATGAATGCGTACGTATTTGTTCCCCAATTTCAACCCCATTCTATCTATATTCCGGTTGTTAATTAGTTTTATCATCCTCTTTTCACAGGAACACCATAACAAAATAAATCTAGATTCTGGAACCTAAGAACAGGCCTTTCACAGAAGATTTCTCAAAGAAAATGTAATTGTTTTAGCCATTTCTTAAATGAATAAAGTTGCAACTAGTCATGTGTATATACAGACACTGTCCTGTGTGTGAATTTGAAGCCCTTAATTAATTTCTTGGTTCAGACCCTTTTCTGTAAAACAGTTTCTTTTTATTCCCCTTATTAAAAGCTGTTGCGATTTAACGGATCTAATGTTATTTATGTATTATCACAAGCATTTTTGTTTGTGTTGTAGAGTTGGTTAGCATTGAATACATCTGACAATAGGAATATTTTTAAAAGACTTATTATAAGTGTAGTCAGTTTTTTTAGCTATCACTGTTCTTTGTGTACTTTAATAACCGATACCACAATGCAATTAGATGCTTCATTGCCGTCTATTGACATGGATCAGCATGACCTTCTATGAGTTTTACATAAATTACACTGATACTATTGAGTTTTGACGGGGGTATACACAATCATTAATTCCCTTACCCATCCGTGAAAAAAGAAGCAACTTGGGCATCAATACTGAAGATTTTTCATCCTCAAATCGTTCCACCTTGTCTTCACCGTTAATTAGTGTGTTTTTTGCATTCCGCTTTTCCAAACACCACTCTACTAGCATATCTAAAGAGGCGGCAGCCAATGAGCATGAGGATTCTCACTATGCACACAAAACCTTTTAAACTAGCACAAAAGTCTTGAGTCTTTTATTTGATAAGATGGAAAGGGAACAAATGAGTGCAAACACGCAGATCATCAGATTAAGTAAAATGATCATGTACATAACCCAAAGCATGAACATTTTTTAATCATGACATACTTTTATGACAGTGCAAACAATATGTCCTTATTTATTCATAAAGGTTGCTAGAATATCTTGAAATACAACACAGCAATGGTATAAGACAAGGCCACAATTGCATATACAGTTGTGGCTGAAAGTGATGTCCAACGGCGATTTGTTTTTAACGACCCTATACGTTTGCATAAACCATCAAAATATAAGGAAAATATTTTATATTTTTTAAATATGAGGGAAGAACAAAACCCTGAATTTGGCTGAGGTATTTATCTGACAAAATTATTTGGCGAAAAAAGGCACACTACAGCTACAGGTTTTATTTTACTTTATTTTCACTTTCTTTGTATGACACCTTAGCCAAAAATGATGTCTGTACAATTTGGCATGTTTCATTGCATTATCACAAATAAAACAATTGACTTCAAGCACAAGTATGCAATATTGTTGCAATATCGTTACAAAATCTGTAACAAATATTTTGTAATATTAAAAAAGGGTGTTAATTTTCCTAGGCTGGACATCACTTTTGGTCTCTACTGTAGTAGTAATTTATAGCACAAAGCCTAAGATGACTGAAAACTTTACTCTCATCACACAGGTTTTAGTAATGTACACTAAGGCAATGCTTGTTGGTGTTGATTACTGGCAAGTGTTGTCATCATTTGTTTTGTATCAGCACCAAGGTAATCTTGAGGCCACTTGGTCCAGAACAGCTGTAATTTCTGTCCCTTGGAGCAAATATGATGTGTGGTCAAGAGGAGCATTGACCTCACACTCCCACCCACTCAAAATAGGAAGAGTTAAAGTTGCTGGGTTGGTTTTTACATCAGAAAGTTGTTTTCTGTTCTGAAGATGACTCTTGGGATTCTCTGGAAGCGGTCTGAACTTTAATCCGAGTGGATTCAGGCCTCCGCAACATTGCCTTGGTATTGATCCATCTAGTGGAATTGCAGAAAATGTAAAATGTGTAATATAAATTGAGAAAATATTGTTTTATTGAAATCTGGAAGCGATCGTACCAATGTTCCAGTGTGTTCTGTTGGGTTGTGAAACTTTCAGCGCATCAGTTGAGAAGAGTTGATGCTGTTTACAATTAAAATTATAAACCTGCAAGAAAGAAATTAGTCTTATTACTTATGAGCTTCAATTGAATGTGTTTTCAGGGTTGTTCAAAAAAAAAATTGAATTCAATATGGAATATTAAATATTTTATACAACAATTGAATGAACATGACATTAATTTGCATAACTTACATAATCGGCAGAACATTTCAGAATATTTTTTACTTTGCCTATTTTTGAAAATAGTTCCAAACGAAGTCTACGCATAATCAACATTTGAGCAACATACAGCAGTGGTGCTTATGTGCTGAATGAATCCACCAATCAAATTAGAGGACTGGAACAAACTGTTATATAAAGGCAATTTGCATGCACATGAGCATAGTATACCTTTGAAATTCTGTTCACAAGATCTAAGCTGTTATTCCACTGCTTGGCTGTTGACAGATTAGTATCGGTGAAACTATAACAAAATAAATGTATTGTTTATTAATTGCAAAAGGAATAAAGAACAGTATTGTACACCAGAAAATGATCTTTCTTATTAGACACACCTGTTTGTCAGAAAATAATGACTGACACTTTGTGGGGTATGTGTAAGGCTCTTCATGGGCAGAAAGACCTTTCCCTCTGAATTTTGCATCCGAGGGTCCAGCTTTTGATGTGGACTGTTGAATGATGGTCCACACACATTTAGTTTGGCGCTGTTCACCGTCCCGTCTAAAATGGGAGTTAGCAGGAAGTCCTCTCCATGCATGGGAATGTATGGAGCCAGACTGTCCAAGTCTAACTCACACAGATCCTACAGTAAAGCACAGCAAATAGGAAGGTTTTCACATATGAACTGTACATGTCAGTATTTTTTTAAAAGATGCATTTAATTGATCAAAAGTGAGAGTAAAAACATCTGATACCACAGTACATTTTCTAAGGGTACTCACACAGTTGAAATTGCAGCACTCTTCTGTGTTATGTGTGATCTCTCTGCAGTCATGAACTTCCTGTATGTCACCCTCTGAGCAAAAACACAGTTCATCATCATGATAACCTGTATTTTCAATAACATCATATCCTGTGAAATTTTAATATATATTTGTTTTACCTCTTTGCTTTAGGGGAATTTTAGGAATACTGTGCTCATTTGATTTGGTTCTAAAGACGTTTTCTTCCTGCTTGTTTGTAGACAGTGAAAAAGGGGCAGGATGGGATTCTGGACAAAGTGAATCATGTGGCGTCAGAGCTTTCTCTGTCTGTTCCAGTAACAATGCCAAATCAGGCTGCTCCACTCCACTACAATGAAATGAACAAATGACATACAACAACAAAAAAAACTCAGCCATTTACACATTTAGGGTACAACACCTGATTAAAAACCGAAAAGTTTTTCCTTTGTGTTCACCAATATCAAAACGTTCACACTGATTTGTGAAAACGACTGAAAAATGCTTATATTTTGCATGCCAGGGCAGTAGTTGGTGAGTAATGGAGAATTTTTTTTTTGCGTTTTGACCATTAATAAGCCTTTGAAAACGATACCGTTCTCATCTCCGTGTAAACTACAAAAACGCAAATTTGTGAAAACGGTGACGTCAAGCGCATGCATATTACCTGTTCAGTCTATAGGCGCATGGTGTTTCTTTACAAAGTGACATCGCCACCTACTGGCCTGGCATGAATAACACAGCGTTTTTAATCATTTTCACACATCCGTGTGAACGGAGATTGATTTGACAACATTGTCATCTATATGCAAAAAAACGCAAAGGAAAAATGGTTCTGTTTTTAGTATATCTTTCTTGTAAAACATCCCCTTAGTAACCTACAATACACTTAAGGTATAGTTTCAGTATGTGTATTCCGAATTGAACCAATGTCCTTGGCATTGCTTGTGCCAATTTTCTAACCTAAGAATGTAATTGATGCAGACGACACTCTCTGGAACACCAGTACAACTGTTGCACACTACTGACGCGTCTGTCTCTGCCCAAACATAGCCACCGTGTCTGTGCAGTAGCCGATATTTCCCAGTTGACATCTGACCCTGGGAAAGCACTGTTCCAGACAGATATTTAAACAGTATTAAAGAGAAAAAGAAATATTTTGTCATTAATAAAAGAATAACATTTGCAATATCTTTGAAATTAAGTCAAATGGGTTTGGAACAACAAGTGGCTGAATAAATAATGCCAGAATTTTCACTTTTGTGTGAATATCCCTTTAAAGGAATAGTTCACCCAAAAATAAAAGTGAGGTTTATCTGCTTACCCACAGGGAATCCAAGATATAGGTGACTTTGTTTCTTCAGTAGAACACAAATGAAGATTTTTAACTCCAACTGTTGCAGTCTGTCAATCATATAATGCATGTCAATGGTAACAAAATCTATGAGAGTGAAAAAAACATGCACAGACAAATCCAAATTAAACCCTGCGGCTCGTGATGAGACATTGATGTCTGAAGACATGAAACAATGGGTTTGTGCGAGAAACCGAACACTATTTATATAATTTTTCATATTTATATCATCATACACCAATATGTCCATCAGCCTTAAGAGCGCAATCACTTCCGGTGCGTGAGGTCTGTGCACGATCTGGCGTAGTTTACGTGTACAGACCTCACGCACCGGAAGTGTTTTATAAAAACTGAACAGTATTTATATCATCATTTTATAAAAACCAAAAACCAAACAGTATTTATATCATCATTTATATCTAATACACCACTATGTCCAACAGCCTTGAGCGCACAATCACTTCCAGTGCGTGAGGTCTATCCACATAATCTACGTCAGATCGTGCACAGACCTCATGCACCGGAAGTGATCGCGCGCTTAAGGCTGTTGGACATAGTGGAGTATTAGAGGTAAAAAATGATATAAATACTGTTCGGTTTCTCGCACAAACTGATCGTTCAGTGTCTTAAGACAGATTTGTCTGTGCATGTTTTTTTACTCCCATAGTTCTCATACTCTCATTTGTTACCATTGACATGCATTATACGACTGACAGACTGCAACGGTTGGAGTTAAAAATCTTCATTTGTGTTCTACTGAAGAAACAAAGACACCTATATCTTGGATGCCCTGGGGGTAAGCAGATAAACATTGCATTTTTATTTTTGGGTGAACAAATCCCTTTAAGAACTGCTTACTTTAACATGTATACATATACATATATATTTATATATATATAACACATTTAATAATAAAACAAGGCGAATTAAGCACACAAAGTGGAAAACAGATAACAAGATATCCCTCTTACAGCAAACATGTGCCTTGTGGATTTGCCGGCAGTCAGATGGATGATAGTACTGGTACACAGATTGACCCAACAACTCTGTGTCACGAAAGCCGGTCAACTTCACAACCCTGAGCCAAAAAAGAGCTTCAAATATAAAGACAGCCCAAAGAGGGTCAAAGAAGTTAAGTTTTTGCACTTAAAGGACACATGCATAAGTTTTTACCTTGAGTGGCAGTAGGTAAACTTCATGTCTGGGCTGTGTACGCTCATAAACGTACTTGTATTCAGCGCTGCATCCAGTTCAGTGATCTCCTGCATGGGCAGAACCCTGCACTGAAGAACTAGGCAACTGAATCCAAGTCTAGCCGATGTCTTTTTCTTTCCAGTACACTGAATAATCTTCAGACAGTAAAAGCAAATATTCATTACATTTAATTTGTCACATTTATAAAGGGCCTTTTTGTCACTCAAAGAACTTTAAATATGTAAGGGGGAATCTCCTCAACCACCACCAATGTGCAGCATCCACCTGGATGATGAGATGGCAGCCATATTGCGCCAGAATGTCCAACACACACCAGATTATTGGTGGAGACTGGAGAGGAGATGAAGTGATGAAGCCAATCAGTATACAGTGCCCGCCTTATATTGACACCCCTGGTGAATATGAGCAAATGCAGCTATGAAAATAAATCTGCATTGTTTATCCTTTTGATCCCCTCCCCCCACCAATTTAATTCTGACCAAAGACTCTTCAATGATCACAGCTGAAGATTTGCATTGATTAGTTTAGTCTTGGGGTCAGAAAGCCTAAACATTTTTTATCAAACAGCACATACAATTTTTTTTGGGAGGGTTTCAAAAAAAAAAAAATTATCCTCGCTCATCCATAAACAAACTCCAGCACATTCATTTATCAGAAATGAACTTCAAAAGGGACCTGGTTCTGTGGTCAGATGAAACAAAAAAAGAGCATTTTGGCAGCAAACCAACCAGGGGGGTATTCCAGAAAGCAGGTTATGTGATATACCCGGGTATGTTTAAGAGTAAGTAAACGGATAACCTCAACTTTCGGTTCCAAAAACTGAGGTACATTTCAGGGTATGTAAGTAGCCATGGCAACTCACTCTCTGAACATAACCTGCTCCGGAGCACTCTTTCTTAGAGTCTGTTTCCATGGTGAATCATCGATTCGTCTCTCTGTTAAGAATGTCTTGTAAGTTAACTGGGAACATACTCTAGGTTAACCTCGCTTTCTGGAATACCCCCCAGATGGCTTTGGTGTAAACAGGGATAAAAAAGTACCCCATGCCCACGGTGAAATATACCACTGGATCTTTAATGTTGTAGGCCTATTTGTTTATGCTGGAGGTCCTTCTGCCATGGCCATTCCAGTCCCATGACCTGAACCATATAGAAAATGAGTGGATTGAACTGAAGAGAAGAAGCACCAACATGGAGCTGGAAAACTGAAGGATCTGGAGAGATTCTGTATGGAGGAATGGTCTCTGATCTGTTGTCAGGTGTTCTCCAAACTAATCAGGCATTATAGAAGAAGACTCAGAGCTGGTATCTTAGGAAGAGGATGTTGCAGTGATTGGGTGACAATAATTGTGGCCAACGTGAACTAGAGAAAAACATTCAAAAGGATAAACAATGCAGATTTAGTTTCACAGCTGCCTTTACTCATATTTAACAAGGGTGCCAATATTAGTGGAGGGCACTGAATTTATGAGGATGATTAAGGGGTGATGATGATGGAGAGAGGCCAAATTTGCCCAGGATGCTGGGGTTACACCCCTACTCTTTTTCGGATTTTTAATGACCACAGAGAGTCAGGACCTCAGTTTAACGTCTCATCCGAATGACGTCTCTTTTTTTTTGACATAGTGTCCCCATCACTATACTGGGGCACTAGGACCCACACAAACCACAGGGTGAGCAGCTCCTGCTGGCCTCACTAACACCTCTTCCCACACATAGTTTTCCCAAGAGGTCTCCCATCCAGGTACTGACCAGGCTCAACCCTACTTAGCTTCATGGGCAACCAGTCTTGGGCTACAGGGTGATAGCTGCTGGCAATATGTAACATTTATGTGTCCTACTTACTTTTGCAAACAATGGAAAGAAGCAATTCTTACTTTCCAAGGAGTCAGCTTCTGGTTTGTCACACTTTTTATTCTGAGGAGCACTTCACATTCCTGCTGTCCTTGGTTTCCTGAAATATTATCAGCAAATCAAATCACTGGCACTAGCTTGCATAAACCGGCCTAGACCAGCATGGAAATTTATGGTCAAAACGGGTCTTTCCAGCTAGAAGTGCTCACCCATCAGTCTCGTGAGGATGTCTTTGACCTCTGTGTGATCACATGGATGCAAGAACTCAAACAAACTCCTCCCGATCAAATCCATCTGGAAGAGAAATGTTTTGGATTTACTAAAGAAGCCAGTTAAGTCATTCCAAGTACATGCAATTCATTTAGTTTTAGTGTCATCACCTGGTTAATTCCAGTGTGTGTAGTTACGCCATTAGTGGTGAAGATGACCTTGCCATTCAAAGACAACAAAACCACAAACCCTCCGAGGGCTGAATCTAGCAACTCCCTCTCATGAGATTTAGCCGATACTCCTACAATCACAACGGCCTTTAGAAAACTTGCTTTCTTTCAACTCATTTTCTACTTTCAACCCCTTTTCTTTCTACCTGGTGAAGGACGAGAGGACTGTATACAGTTGTTCAGAAGACCCCTCAGGTGCAGGTAGGCGATTGTGAGACGGATGACTGAAGCTTTGTCTCGCTGACCATCCATATTGGGGTCCAGAGGCAGAAGAGCAGTTAACTCCTCGAACAGCTGACTCTCCATCTTCCTTCTGCTCCGTGCGGCCAAGCGAGAACATGTTTTTCTCCATTCTGTGCAGACCCTGTATTTAAGTTATGGTGAATTTGAATAACAACAAAAAGATATGATGAAGCATTTTTAACATAAACATGCAAACATTTTAAATGACATTGTTTTAGTTGTATGAGCACGCTGCTGTTGACCCAATTCTCAACTAGCGTCATTCAGAGGAGGGAACATACACAAGAATCATCCTCATTTTCTCTGAAGACAGAGGGCAGCACCATTACTGATGGAAAAAGAGACGTCATGACTGCGTCACTTTGTCTTATCACTACCAGGCGCAGTTGCCTGCAGCTTTTGATACAATGTCATGCCTTCTGATATTCCCTCCCCATTTGCATATGCTTTTAACATGCTTTTTCCCACCGCCTGAAAATGTAAATAAATAATAATAATAATTGGTAAAATAATTGCTGATATTTGCTGGTGTAATATGAAACTCATTGTAAATTTATAAAAAAAATTTTTTTATTCTTTATTCATACAATTATGTTTTAGTCTGCTCTGGCTTGTTTCCTAAGCTTTCTAATAAACCTGGCATTGTATACCACAAATATTGTCGGCTCTGTGAACAACTGCTTTATTGACTCTATTGTACTATTGTAAGTCATTTTGGATAAAAGCGTCTGCTAAATGCATAAACGTGTAAATGCATTTTAATTTATTTTTCATTTTAAATGTATGTATTTTAATCAGAAGAAAAAACTGAAGGCCTATCAAGTGGCATACAAATAATTATCCAAATTTCTCTGTTATCATAACTTTTGCAATGTCCTGGCCGATTTGCTGTGTGGGTATTATGAAAAAATTATATATATATATATATATATATATATATAATATTATTATATATATTTCAAACAATGTTGTCCTTTCAACACAGCAGACTCTAAATCCACATTGTGTCTATATTCAATATTTGTTTTGTACAAAACGATTGTATTTGCATGTGACTATCGTGGAGTTAAGTTTAGTTTTTGTACTCACCTCCTTTTCTTCTGCTCAATGAATATTTGCTTTCTTCTAGCTTTTCCATGACACTCTTCTCTCCATGGATCCCTAACCGTTTCCAAATGCTTTGAAATCATTAAAAAAATGTCAGATGACTCAAGCGATCATGCATGTGCTCATGTCAGGCATGTTACCAGATGGCATTTGGTCATACTCACTGGTTGTAATCTCTGTTTATACCCATTTTCCCTGTAGGGGCCTTAAGACCCTCCCTTTATGTCCCATGTGACAGTTGGGCATTAATCACCAATGTTTGCATCTGTCAAAACAAGATGGTCTTTTACTTTTCTGAGAACTCAGATCTTATAGATTTGGTTTTGAATAACGGCCACTCATGATTCCAGGAAAACTACTACCAGTTTAAAAAATATTGTCAATTCCATTTCATAAGCAATACATTTTTTTTCTTGTTTCCTGTGTGCTGGAAGTTAGATAAGATAAAGACATAATTGAAACTAACATATCTAAATACAGACACACGGTTACACAATCCAGTAATTCAAACAAAGCACAACACACACATTTAGTGGCCTTGGTAGATATATATATATATATTGTTATAACATTAAAATAAGAAGAAAACACTTAAGATAATCGATTGACATTCTTAAAAAACAAATTGAATTACCATAAATACAACAAATACAACATATCAACATATTGTGCATCAAGTAAAATCTCCAATCTTGCAAAAGGGCTGTTGAGTCATTTTAACACCCAAATCAAATACTAAAATTAACACAGTTGTGCTTGAAACATTACCTTAAAGTTAAACACTCCCCACATGGATCGCTGAAAGCCATGTTTGAGTTTAGGCTTGTAATAGTAGTCAATTGTCCATTGCCAGAACATATCTGTAAGGATACATTTCATAACTGGTATCACTGCAGATGAACTCTTCATTTTCATGTTAGTCTTTTGATACTTTCCCACGCACATCACTTTATCTCTGAAATGCAGCTGCATGCATCTAACTTGAAGCATATTTTGGTCAAAGCAAATATTTGGTGGCATAGTACCAAGGTGGAATCACACCCATCTGCAAAAAAAAAATCCCAACAAAAGTAAAACTAAAAGGAATCATTAAATGGTGCCTGATTTGCTCCGTTCTCCTTCCCCTCTGGTTAAGAGAATGAACATAAAGGCAACAGACGTGCCGCCCCAGTAGCCTGTTGGATCTATGTGATTTACTGACATTTGCTTTCTGTGATTGGCTTGCTCTAACCACAGCTTTGTTCACTAAGATAATGCATGCTGCTTAGACTACTTTTATTATTAAATAAGCACATATGCATGTCAGTTCTGCTAGTGCTAACCTACTATTTTGTTTTGTATTTTACTATCTAGTTCTAGAACAACATTACCTAAAATAATATTTTTCTTTTTAATCTGTTTATAATGATAAATGACATTATCACAATAAACAGAAATTATTTTAATTATTAGATATTACATTTTATTAAAAGTTGAGCATTTGGCATTACACCTCTAGCTGAGTGTTCTGTTTTGAAGTGTCCATTGGCATTGCATTGTGTAATGTAGCTGATGACGGTTCAGCAGGTGCTTGATCCGTTCAAGAGTTTACTATCTTCACATCTGGCGCCATGGGATCCTGTTGATGCCTAGAATCCACAATGAGCAAAATACATACCCTTAGAAGTGTGCCAATCTCACATGGCCGGAATAAACAATGGGCTGATTTTAATTTTGGGAATTATGCTTACTTCTTGTGATAACATTAGAATAGTGAGGGGACAGAAATGTATGGAATTTCATAAAACATTTCAAACCTGAGGAAAAATATACTACTCACGATTTAAGGTCATTTACTTACCTCACTGTGGATTTAAGGATGAATTGATTGATACATTTGAACAGTTTTATCTCTATTTGTGCTGGACTATTGCATTCACCTGCATTATTTGAACTATTCTCATCTGCCAGTGTGACTCTCAAGAAAGCAAACCAGCACATTAAACAAATAAATGATCCTGGGTGGTCAAGATGCTGTTCAGACCATGCAGATGGACAATTTCCTGTTGACAGAAAGTTTATTTTAGACTGCTGGGAAATTATTTCAACTTGAACACGATAAACACGTTAATTAAAAAAAAAAGCTAGGACTGAGTCCACTAATAGGATAAATATAGTTAAATATACACATTTGTATAATAATATATAAATACATTATAATAAACATAACAAAGAATCTCCTAAAAGTTTCTTTTTTACAAAACTATTATATCCTTTTCGATTACTCGAAACCTGTTTTCACCTGGTGTTCCTATTGGTTCTCACCTCCAGTCAGTTATCTTCTCCGCCGTCTGATTGGCTAAGGGGCGGATCATTCTGTTGAATGAGTAACGGAAGTAGATTCGGACGTTGGTGCTCATTTTGACAGGAGTGAACGCACAATTCAGGTAGAACTTGTGTTACATGCTGTTATTAATATATGGGATATTGTTTAAACATAAAGCGTATGCTTTATTTTAGATGATAAGATATTTTTATAGAAAATTATTGCATATTTGCTTGCACGGCACGCACAGATTTGCGGGATTTCATTGTTTGATTTCCTGCACTATCAAGTGTGCTAACAGTATTAGCCGGTCAGTTAACGTTAAGTCCCAGAACTGAAAGAGAAACTCTCCGTGTCAGTGCTGATTCACCTTTTAGCCTTAAAGACAATATTTTGACTGTGTATGTCTAGAGATTTACATATCCAATATAATCTACTCAACTATTGGGTTATTAGCTGTGTATGTATGTGTATGTATGTATGTGTGTGTGTGTGTGTGTGTGTGTGTGTGCGTGCGTGCGTGCGTGTGTGTGTGTGTGAGAGAGAGTGTGAGAGAGAGTGAGAGAGAGAGAGAGAGAGTTCAGGATGTTAAGCTATGATGTGAATCCCCAATAATAACCAGGTCATTTAGTTATTTTACATAGTATGATATGTAAGTTAATCAGTGATTCCTTCATGCTTTTTGTGAATTTTCAGTGGAGCGGGATCTAGCTGCCTAAAGTTTGAAATGGTGGACTCTCAGTATTACCTCCCAAATGACATTGGGATCTCTGCTCTGGATTGCCGGGAGGCTTTCAGGCTGCTGTCTCCCAAAGAGCAATTGTATGCACACTACCTCTCTCGGGCATCCTGGTACGGTGGCCTGGCTGTGCTGATCCAGACGTCTCCTGAGTCTGCCAACATCTACGTACTGCTGCAAAAATTGTTCAGAGCACAGGCGCCACTGCAGCTGAAGGCAACGGCGACTGCAGCTGGACTGAGCGCAGAGGAATATCAGGTAGTGAAATGACCTGTTACGAACACCAAAGTGCTCGGTGTTCTGCTCTGCTCTGTGTTGTCGTAACAAAGTTCTATCTCATTCTAGGCCTTCCTCGTATATGCTGCTGGGATTTATGCAAACATGGGGAACTACAAGTCGTTTGGGGACACCAAATTCATCCCCAACCTACCAAAGGTGAAATACCCTACTTAATATATCCCATTTTGTAGTCTGTAATGCTTTTATGTAACATCCCAGCAGTTTTAGTGTTTGATAACTATGCCTTTATATCCAGGATAAGTTCAAGGCTCTGGTGTGGGAGAGCCTGGCGTTTGAGGAAAGCCCCAAGGACATAGAGTCGCTGTGGAGCTGCTGCTCTGAGCTCATCTACTCCCTAGAAGACAAGCTGAAACAGCTCGGTCTGGGTGAGAAGGTAAAAGAAGAAAACAACTTAAAAAAAAAAAAAAATTATACAGCTTAATCTTAGGTTGATTTTTTACTATTACTATTCTCTCCTAGGGGATCACAACTTACTTCTCAGGGAACTGCTGCTTAGAAGATGCAGAGTTTGCCCAGAAATTTCTGGACTCCAAGGTATCCACCTTAGATATTTTCTGTGAATGTGTGAGACTTCATATTCATTAGCCACTATTGGTATATAACTAGAAGAATGACGAAGTGGTAAAACTGCTGGTAAAACAATTTGAGCTATTTAGTGAGTTTATAATTACCATAATAAATATGATACACCAGTTTGCAAAATCAAGCAGCATAACGGACTGTTTTTGTACAACTAAAATAACTGATAACAGCTGCCACCGGAAGCCTTGCATCAATTAGGAGATTTAATTAGCTTTTATAAAATTGCAGTAGAAAAAAAAACATTACTGATGTGCATCTTGAGACAAAATGGATCTGAAGCTATGACAGTGCAAGTTGCTTTCCGTTAAAACAGCTCAAACATGCATTATAGTTTGGGACTAGTCTTAAGCCTTGTCTTTGAGACAGGGGGGTAGAGTATTATCTTTTTTCATTATTAACGCATAATAATGAATATAAATTATGTTCAAAATTTGTAAAGATGAAGTCCTGTATTTTGATCCCAGGGAACACACATACTGGCAAAAATGTTAAGTGTTGAATACATTTTTAATTAAAGCATCAAATAAATGGAATATACTATATATCAGTAATCATTTACAATACGGTTCATTTCATTAACATTATTGAATGCATTAGGTGTCATGAGTGAACAATGAACAATACTTCAACAGCATTTATTAATCCAGGTTCATTTCTACATATACTTATGTGTTGTATAAATGAACATCTGTGCTATGAAAAAAACACAAATTAACATTCATCTATAATAAAAACTGAAAAATGTTGTTCATTGATTGTGCACGATTGCTAATTTTAACCTATTGAACCATGTTGTAACTTGATCTTGATTTATCCTCACTGACAGCAGCTATTGCTGTATGAATAAACTAGTTTACTAATAATATTCGCTCACATTTACATTACTGTCTGTTCTTGTAGAAACTGAGTGCCTACAACACCCGTCTGTTCAAGACTGAAAAAGATGGCAAACGGTGCTATGAAGTGCGTTTGGCATCTGCCGAGAAGGCGGGTGAGTATAAGACCAGTTCATATGTTGTGTATTACTTCCTTCTCTCTATTATCTTCTCATTGCCGTCTTTATTTCCCTCCCATCTGCAGACTGCTGCGATGCTGAGAAGGCGGGTGAAACGTTTTGTGGCAGATATGAATTTGAGGATGCTGTGTTCTCTGTTAAGAGGGGCGATTATTCCTTTCTTATGGAGAAAGTGTGTCAGAACTTGGAAAAAGCCATGGTATGACAACGTTCAACCTGGAAAAACACTGAATCATTGATATTTTTGGATTGCGGAATGAACAGCATGACCTTTTGATGCATGAGTAAAGGTTTTTGTTTTTTTTTGTCTCAGGCTCATGCAGCCAATGAAAACCAGAAGAAGATGCTGGAAGAGTATATCCGCAGTTTCACCTATGGCTCAGTGGAAGCCCATAAAGAAGGGTCCCGTTTTTGGATCAAAGACAAAGGACCTATTGTCGAGAGGTGCTTGACCCATATTCAACAGACCTGTGGCCTTTTACACAAAGCTAATTGAACAAACTCTTAAGTTTAAGAGTAGGTTAAAAGCTGACAAGACAAAACAAATTCAACCCAGTTTAGATTCAACAGTTTCACAACACTTGTTATAAACATTCAACGACAACTTTGATCCAGATTTTTTATTAACTCTGAAGCGCGTGCACCTGAAAGTGTGACATCTGCAGCAAACAGCCAATCAGTTCTCTGCTGAAGATTTATACAGAGATTATGAGACACATTTACAAGGCAAGAATAAACACTGCTGCTGCTGAGAAAGTTTAAAAATGGCTGCTGAAAGAAAACGTCTATATCAATGCATGTGAATTAACTGAATTTCATTTTTATAGGTTTACAATGAGTTAAAAGAAAATAAGCAAAGTTGTTTTAAAAACCAATTTGAGTGCGCTTTTGAGTATTCAGACAGACACACGGTATAAATAATTCGAAAAGAAAGCGGATTGATTTTCTTTTCAGCATCTCGGCCTTTATGCAGATTTGTAATTGTAGAGAGGACAGGAAGTGGGTGGGAGTGAGAGAGGGGAGGATATGATCTGGAAAGGGCCATTAACCAGGATTTGAACTAGGGTGGCCCAAAGCGAGGTCATCGTCTCCGATGAAAGCCGGGTGATTTTAGTCTCAAAGTCTTTCACTGTCCAGCGCTTTAATTTGGAGCAATATACTGAATGTAGGAGTGAGTTTACTACATCAGATATGTATATATGCAACTTTGCTCACAGCTGATTTGTTCATTTTTGGTTTGCGATCCATAACTCCGAATAGTAAGTGCTTCGGCGCATGCAACACAGCTAAAAACTAATGAACCCCAAAAACAGAGTTTGTGCATAGTAAACTGTAACGCCACTGAAACCAACTGTGAAATAGGCCACGGGCTATTGGTATACTATAGACATAAATGTTTAATTTCATTGTTGAGCTAGGCTTATTTTTCATTTCCATTACCTTATTTCTATTACAAACCTTTTTTTTTTTTTTACAGTTACATTGGTTTTATTGAGAGCTACAGAGATCCATTTGGCTCAAGGGGTGAATTTGAAGGTAAGCTCGAATATTGTTTTGGTAATTTCTTGTCTAGATCTTTTAATTTATTCAGAAATACACATAAAAATGCAATTTATACATACAAAGGCTTGAATATGCCTCATTTGTGATGAACATGTTTTAATTCCTGAAAAAAAGAATTTTGTTATTGAAATGAAGAAAAAAAGTCTCGTTAAAAAAATTATTCTTTAGTAGTTTGGGATAATCTTTAATTTGTATTATTAATTAATAATATAGTAATAATAAGGATGATGATGATGATATTTATGATAATTATTATTATTTTCTCAACGTGGATAAGCAAATCAAAGTCATGTGGTGCAACCAACATGCAAAAACCCAGGAAATAATTTCACATAAATTGCTCAAACTGTTGTAGATTCCCAGTTATGACTTCTGTTTATCTCTCTCCTTTGCACTAACCATCTTGCGCAATAGGTTTTGTTGCCGTGGTGAACAAAGCCATGAGCGCTCGCTTTGCTCAGTTGGTGAGCTCGGCCGAGGTCTTGCTTCCAGAGCTGCCTTGGCCTCCAGCCTTTGAGAAGGACCGCTTCCTCAAGCCAGACTTCACCTCTCTGGATGTACTCACCTTTGCAGGCAGCGGCATTCCTGCAGGAATCAACATTCCGAACTGTGAGTCCTCTGAACTAACATGGATTTCTTTTGTATGCAGTCAGGTTTAATTGAGAAAATGTTTTAACAAATTATCTGTCTGTAGATGACGACATCAGACAGACAGAAGGTTTTAAGAACGTGTCCCTTGGGAATGTGCTGGCTGTAGCGTATGCCACGCAGAAAGACAAGCTCACCTTTCTTGAGGAGACTGACAAGGTAAGACTGATGATGGCTGTCTGTAAGGTTCTAATGCAGGGGTGCTCAATTCTGTTCCTGGATATTTACCTTCTTGCAAAGTTCAGCTCCAACCCTGATCAAACACACTTAAACCAGCTAATTGACCTATCGGTAAGCCCCTCCCCTCGAACGCAGATGAGCCAATGGCACTTGAGTATCAGTTGCATGGGGACCGGAACTCTGACATCTTTAGGTTTCAGCGCCACAGAGAAACATTGGAAGATCCGAAACTGTCATTTATTTTGATGGTGTTTATGCTACAAAAATGGTAAAACCATGTACCTGAGATACTGATTCCTGAATACTGAACACTGATTCCAGGTATCCTGGTTGTCATACTCTCATTAAGTAATAATTTAAGTTAGTGAGTCCATACTAACGAACAAACATAAATGGCTAACTGACTGTTCTGACGTCATGTACATAGGTCAAAAACACATAAACGAAGGTCTACATTTCAGTGACTCTCCATATTAAACTGGTTAAATGTAAATTAATTTAATTTTACCCTGCGGTACATGAACAGTGCTGATCCTGGATGTTGTCATCTGCAATTGTGACGACCGTAACATGAGGCTTCTCCTACTTCTGTTGTGATCTGTAAACCCTCGCTTCCAAATTAATCTTGTTATCCACCGTATTTAGTTTAAAATCTTTTATATATCCCTCAATGTCATATTTAAGTCCTACATGAATGCTCCTCGACGAAAGGTGGTCCTTCTGTGTCCAAAATTTATCAAAACTTTGTCATTGTAAGACAGTTAGCAAATTCGTTTGTTTGTCCAAGTTAGCAACAGTAATTAAGGGGCCAGGGGCCTGTACCATGATGGTAGATCAACAAACTCAGGGTTATAGGATTAGTTTTGAGTTGACAAAACCAAACCAATCAATTCAGGCTTTGTTGGTCCCATGATGCTGATCATCAACTTTCTCTGTCAACTCAGGCTTTGATCCTGAGTTTGTGGAGCACGTGCACATGAAAGTGTGACATCAGCAGTGAGCAGCCAATCACATGCCTTTCAACGCAAAGTGTGACTCATTTCTCGCTAGAGAGCTAACGTGATTCAAAACTCTTTTGCTTTAGATAAAGACATTGAAGTATATATAAAGAATTTAAAAGCATTTACAAAGAAGAAAATAATTTTCCATGTAAGAGGATAAATAAAGAAAATAGTTGTGAAAGTAGTTTTTATATATATATATATATATATATATATATATATATATATATATATATATATATATATATATATATATATATATATATATATATATATATATATATAATTTAAATATATAACTTTAATATTGTGAAATATTATTAAAATGTAAAATAACTGATTTCTATTTGAACATATTTTAGTATGTAATTTATAATTGTACAATTATTATATTAAGTAATCATCATTAGACATATATATATATATATATATATATATATATATATATATATACATATATACATACATATATATATATATATATATATATATATATATATATATATATATACATACATACATACATACATACATACATACATACATACATACATACATACATACATACATACATACATACATACATACATACATACATACATACATACATACATACATACATACATACATACATACATACATACATACATACATACATACATACATACATACATACATACATACATACATACATATATATATATATATATATATATATATATATATATATATATATATATATATATATATATATATATATATATATATACATATACATATACATATATATATATATATATATACATATATACATATATATATATACATATATATATACATATATATATATATATATTATCATGTCGTGACCTTTAATTTGGAGCAAGAGAAACAGGGGGAGTGGCTTTATTGCATCAGAGATGAGTCACTTTGCTCACAGCTGATTGGTCAAACTTAAATCTCAGATCTCGAATCCAGAACATAACCTGCCCCAGAGCAGGTTAGCCGTGCAGCGTAAGATACCATGGCAACTAACACCGATTAAAGCCGAGCTACTTTCATAGTACCTAAAACCCAGGATTGGCACAAACTAAGCTTAAACATATCTGGCTAGCCAGCTAAACCGGCTTCATGGTATAGGCCCCAGGGCTTACTGATACTTGATAAATACTAACAGGTGTGTTAGATCAGGGTTAGATCTGAACTCTGCAGGTAGGAAGATCTCCAGGAACTGCACACCCATACCCCCAGTTTCACAGACAAGGCTTAGGCCTAATCCCAGACTAAAATGCAAGTTTGAGCTGTTTTAACCTAAAGCAACTTGTACTGTCATATCTTAAAACATGTCAGCGCCATTGTTTTGTCTCAAGGTTCACACCAGTAATTGTTTTCTAAGGCATGTTTAGAAAAGCTACTTAAATGCCCTAATTGAACTAAGGCCTAATTCTGGCTTAATCTAAGCCTTGTTTGTGAAACCAAGCCATAGTCTAATGATTCAAACATGTTGCAGTAAAGGCTCAGAGTGGTCATTTCTCTTCCTCTGTGGCTTTATTCTCTTTATTCTCTTCCTCTGTAGGACCTGTACATCAAATGGAAAGGGCCTTCTTTTGAGGTGCAGGTCGGACTCCATGAGCTGCTGGGTCATGGCAGCGGAAAGCTCTTTGTTAAGGTAGAGAAGCACAAGCAGATCAACATATATGCATATATATATGACTTGTGGGTTTTATGCACTAAAAAGGACATTTTCGGCTTTCTAGTGATAGAATAGTTCTGTTTAAGATTGATTTATATATGGTTTGGTATATGAATGCCGAGTCAGAAAGATTTTAATTTCAGAAAGAAATTAATTCTTATCACAATGATTCAAAAGATACTTTACAATAAGGTTTCATTTGTTAAAATTAGTTAACTATATCAGTTAACATGAACTAACAATGTTTCAAAAAAATGTGTTAATCTTAGTTAATGTTAATTAGTAAATCGTCTGTTTAGTTTTAAAGTTGTTTAAATCGCCTTTTTAGCAGTGCGTCTGATATTGGAGCTTAAACTCTCAATAGAGCGTAGTTGTACTGAACCCAGAACATTTCATGCATACAAATGTTTCACTGTTTCTTTATCTTATATGTTTGTATTGAAACAGGATGATAAGGGAGAATTCAACTTTGATCAAACTGCTGTTCGTAATCCAGAAACTGGGGAACCGGTGAGTTGTTTTCCTTGTCGTCCTGTTCATTACTGGATTCCACTGTGCTTTACCCTCTTTAATAAACTGTGCATTGCCAATCACAGTCATAAAATGGACCTTTTGGCTTTCAGATCTCGACTTGGTACAAGGGGAGCGAGACATGGGACAGCAAGTTCTCCACCATCGCCTCGTCCTACGAGGAGTGTCGGGCTGAGTGTGTAGGTCTCTACCTGTGTCTCAACAAACAGGTGCTCAGGTGAGTCACTGAACATTCAGTCACTTCTGCGTGGATTCGCTCAGATATGAATGCTAAGGAATTTTTGTGTGTCTGTGTGTGTGGCAGTATTTTCGGGCATGAAGGGGAGGATGCAGAGGAGGTGGTGTACGTGAACTGGCTGACCATGGTGCGTGCCGGCCTGCTAGGACTGGAGTTCTACACGCCAGAGCGCAAGAGCTGGAGACAGGTGAGATTCAGATGTGTGCCTGTCCAGAAAACATTACTCTTATGCTTGATTATCTTCTCGTGTTGACATTATCCTGGCATCTCGCTGTCGTAGGCACACATGCAGGCCCGGTTTGTGATTTTGCGGGTTCTGCTGGAGGCTGGAGAGGGGCTGGTTGGTCTGAAGGAATGCACTGGGACAGATGGACAACCAGATGCTGTCATAACCATCGACCGCAGCAAGATCAACACAGTGGGCAAGAGCGCCATCCAGAGGTTCCTCTGTAAACTGCAGGTACTGCCATTTTACTGTGTTCAACCAGTTATTAAAAGTAGTATGCGAGACAGAACACATTATGCAACAGAAAAATTTCCAACAGCAGTATGACCACATGACATTGCATGTTATTGAGTTATAGAATATAATATTCTAAATATACAGTCAAACCAAAAATTATATATATATCATTTTTGATACGTTTTTACTAGTGGGTGCAGTACACTATAGATCATTTATGTAAGTGAGGATAGCAAAATAAAGTAAACTGTGACCATATTATACCCAAAAATTCTTCATACAGTGGACAACAAGTAAACTTGATAAACATTTGGGACCAAAATTATTCAGACAACTTGCCCTGACCATGCTTTTCTCTAAAGGGGTACTTAAGCGCTGGGAAGATGAATCTGTATTTAAACTCGGTCATTAATGTAGTAGAAATGTGAAATTATTTTTGAATTTGGTGCCTTCTAGACTGAGAAAACACAGAAAATGTATTTTTGTCTCATGGTGATGAAAGACGACAATTCCCAGAATGCCCTGCTTCGCTGCCCTATGAGAGCACTCTAGGCACGGCTACTGGTATACTGGATCACTTGCCTACCGCATTCATTTTCATAAAATCAGTTCAGTTAGAGACACTACAATTAAAAACTGAACGTGTCTGTTCGATATATTCATATTGTGAGTGAGCCGAACGAGTGTCACGGCACAAACGCAGCAGATTAGTACATTCATCACATGAGCTGAGGTAATCGCGGGATTCGCGGCCGCATACATTCACAGCGCGTGATCAGTCTGGCACATTTTCAATTCATGTCTTTGGAATCTTAACTTTCATAGAAAGTTCATTTGAAAAGTTGAAACACTCACTTTGCTCTCCACCGCTCCGTTTACATGAATCTCCGCAGCTCCCCGAGCCGAGTGCTGTGAGTGTGATGTTGAAAACATGCGGAAATAGTGCCCACTGCTGGCTGTAGTCTTTAGCCTCTGGCCAAGAACTTTTAATTCGTCATATCGTCATTAACGATATTTGCGTCATTGGAGGAATTTTTCCAGAAATAAAATACATAATTCTCTCGTCTCAGGGTCATATGAGGGGGGTAAGTACAATAATTTGAATATACTCCTGGGTTTCTACTGATACAAAGCTTAAAGGGTCAAACCGTTCTTGTCTGTGCCTCATATAATGCAGGTCTATGGTCACCACCTCAAAGAGCATACACAGAGAAGTCCAAATTAAACAATCCCCCATCGTAAGTACACACTGATGGCCTAAGACACGAAACTGGATTTATTATTATTTTGTTATATGATGAATTTATGTTTATAAAAAAGATGCCACAGAGTGTGAAGCCACATCACGACCGTTGCAGTGCCCATAGAAATTTTGTGTGCTCAAAGTCTAGTTTGACCGCGTGGGGCTTGAGAAAACTGGAGTGTGCGTCAAAATTCTGCATGTAGCCATGATGATTTATTTTTTGAAAAGGTGCACAAGTCGACAGCTGATGTGGAGGGAGGAAGGGCTCTGTATGAAGGCTACTCTGCTGTGACTGCTGACGGCACCCACGATTTCCTGCGCCTCAGAGAGACAGTTCTGCTCCGTAAGGAAGCTCGTAAGATGTTTGTCCAGGCCAATACCTACATCAAAGGTTTGTGTTCAGCCATATACTAAAAATTTTCATTCTTGTATGATCAGAGACAGAAACACAGCTACACATATACACAAGAGGAATAATGTGCTGCTGTTTGTGTTGTAGATGACGCTGTGAAGCTGGTTGAGTATGAAGGCAGCGCTGAAGGGCTTATCCAGTCCTTCGTCGAGCGCTTCCCCGATGATGCTGAGGAGGTAGAGGGCCAGCTGCTGGAAATGACCCTCACCGATTCCACCTGCTGGTGCTGAGAGGACACAGTGCTGTGGGAAGACATCCTCTCAGACGAGTATCGGGCCACACTGAGTCACAGCAACTTTCGGAAACGAAAAAAACAAACAAAGGCTGCCGAGTGCACAAGGAAGGGACTGCTAATGATTATTAAACCATTGACATATAGGAGGAAGGAAGACCTGCACCTAAACACAGGAACATAACACCAAGCTCTTTACCTCACTACCATTTTCTTTCTATTTTGTCTATTCACTTCTAAACAAAGACAACTCTGATAAGAGTTTTAATTAGAAATTTCTGTTCCTGCTTCAAATCAGACCGCAGCCCACGCTTCCCACATAGGCATGTGAAAGCACCGACAAGAGTGAACTTGCTGTGTGAGGGTGGGACTTATGTAATCACAACACGTAACACACTTTCTCAACTTACTTTAAAATAGAAACATACTCTGCGCTAACTTCAAATCATATCTAGTGTATAGGTCATATGCCGATTCGCTGATATCTAGGAGAAATGGTAGCATTCGTTCTTAAGAAAATAAATCCTTCACTGTTTAGTATTTTCAGTTCCTCAAAGTGGCAAAGTGTTCAGTGTGGACTATGAACACCAACAGTCCATACCAAATAAAACCAATTATTTACAAAGATGTTGTATTGTTGTTTACTTTCAAAATACCAAAACATTTGTACAATGCATTTCATATAAATATTAGCATGATGATAGAAGGTGAACAATAAGATAATATATAACTCAATACTGACCATCTCACAGATGAGAAATTTCCATATCTGGCTAATTACCCACACAGTTTTTACATTAGAAAAGACTAAAAGGGAAAGAAAAGTAAGAACTGAAAGTTGGAGTAATGAATCCAGTCATTAACCAAACTATTTAAATTCAAAATAATATAAGAGAAAATGCCTTATTGCTATTTATAAGCCAACAAAATCTCACACAACACCAGCAGAACACTATCCATAACTATCAGTAATGGACACAAAAATAGGCTGATTTTGCATCTTACAAGCTACACTCTTAAAAATGGATGTTTCAAAAGAGGGATTTTTGCTTCCCAATGAACCTTTCAGTCAACAGTTTTTAAAATACATACTTTTTTATTATTATGAAGAATATTTTAATAAAATAAAAAACATTTTGAGCAATGAAAAGGTTCAGTGAATGTTGAAGGTTCTTCATAGAACCATAGATGCCAATAAATAACCTTTATTTTTAAGAGTGTAATCTTGCAGTCGATTTAAATTAATTCAGTGAAAATACAGCTCAAATAATTTGAGCTCCATAACCAGCATATTATTATTATTATGATATTTTATGTGACAAACCAGGCATGCTGTAAAAAATACAGAATTTCTTTGACCTACGTATAGCATCCGACATAAAGTCTCATATTATGAAGCCTCCTCTGTGAGATCCACCGCGCCCCCTCTGTTCAGCTTCTGGGACCTTTCATCCTGATTGGACACCTGGTAAATAAGGGAAACCATACTCGCGCCCATGCTCTGCAGGTCTTGAACCTGGGCGTTAGATGGGATAGGTGTTAACTCCCCGTCTTTCCTCCAGTACAGGCTGTAATCCTCTGGCCGGTCCACCCCAAACTTCAGAGCACAGAGCTGAGCCATAGCCTCACCGTCGAGGGCAGTCTTCCACATTAGAGTTTTCACCATGCTACGGTCACCGTCTTGAAACAGCACCTTTATAAATCTCTGTGGCATAGAAACAACACATAGAGCTCTTGTTTTTTGCCGGTACTTTTGATATAAATTGGAATGCACGATTTACAGTGCTGGGTAGTAACTAATTACATGTAATCTGGATTACGTAATCAGATTCCAAAAATTAAGTACTTGGATTACATTACAATTTAAAACACTCAAAATCAGATTACAGTTACTTTTTTATTGGTTACATGATTACATGTTATTCTTACAATGGCAGTAAATTATTCATAATTCATTGATTCCTTTTAAAAAAAGCCTACTGCTTATATACGTTCAGAAGGTCTTCCAGGTTTGTGGAATCGCACACACAGACCATGTGACTATCATTGAAAGCTGAGACCCACACAGTTCACTGGATTTACACGAGTCATTCCACTGTTAAAAAGTGTTTTCTCAATATTGCATATTTAATCAGCTCCTGACGAACTCATTATTATTTGAATTACCACTCAGTGAGTCATTTAAACATGTATTACAGTCTTTGTAAGCCTTTTGTCTTTCAGACACATTAAAATGTACAAACTCTAGTCTGGGAAACCCTGAAGTAATGTAATATTTAGTGCACTTCATATTGAATGGAATATATGTTATTTTTCATTGTATTTTTATATCAAAATTATACAAAATTATCCTATTCAAATCAATGAAAAAGTAATCAGGTTATATTACTTTAAATGTGTAATCTAATGGATTACGTTCAATTTTTGGAATCCGTAACCAACTACAATTTGTAAGTAATTTACCCAGCACTGATGAATCAGCAAGTTTTGATGTATTTTGCTTTGTTCAACCAGCATATCTGACCTGGTGCAATTTGTTGTCTTTCTGATTTGTGGTTTCGTTGCTCCGACGCCGACTCCATTCTTTCAGAGACTCTCTGGCCTGGTTTGTGAGGCCGCTGGGTGGCACGTCCTCTGGCTGACTCTGAATCAGACTCAGACTGGCATAGAGACTTGTCAGATAGTAACCCCCTTCAAGGGAATAATAATTATTATTATTATATATTATATGAATTGAATTTATTTGTTATTTATACAGTTCAAAGTCGCTTTACAGAATGAAAACTTGAGTTTGAAAATGTACCATAGTAAAAATGTCAGTTGGCATTGATTAGTTGTGTAGCTAAAGATTCCAAAGTATTTATCCGTACCTTCTCCTGTAAGCCAAGAGCTTTCCAAAAGCTCCATCATATACTCCACCTCCAGAGAGATCTCTGGCATATTGCACAACACCATCACGTAGGAGAGAGCAGGCAGAAAGTCATCTGCTCCAAATTCCTGACCTGTTTTTAGGGATACAGATAGCAAGGACTCATTCGTGACAGTAAAGACATTTATAACAAAAGATTTCTATTTTCATCCTTCCATCGGGTCATTTTGAGTGTTCATCGGAGTGGTTCAAGACCCTAGTACTTTTGTTGCACTTGAACCACAAATACACACAAAATAAACTGGATTCGAGGAGTTTTGTACTTGAAATTTAAAAGTAACAAATCCTTCCCTCAGGGGGTCAATTTGACCCCCGTAGGAATGAATGGAATGCGAGGAATGCTTCAGTACACAGAAAAACTGCTCAAAATTCAAACTAAAAATACTTAAACTTTACCAAAAAGTTATTTTATAATATCTACATGTGTATCTGAATGCATACTGGAGAGAACTGAATTCAGGAGTTCTCAGAAGAACAGCTCATTTGCTCCATATAGCGCTATAAGGCCATCTAGTGGCAAGAGTCATGAAATATCATGTTATATTATTTATTTTTTTCTGCAAGAGGTCAGCAAAGACACCCAATGCAAGATATTTTGAGCTGAATTAAAAGTGTTATGCATGGAATTGTGAATTTAAGTTGAAATAATGCAAAGAATGTGTTTTTAAATTAAATAAGCTTTCAGGGCAAAAAGTATAATTTTAGGGCTTCGGGTCATTTTGACCCGCGAGGGAAGGATTTGTTACAAAGTGCGAGGGAGGGATGAGGATTAAATAAATGCTGGTCTTTTGAACTTTATATTCATCAAAGAATCCTGAAAAAAAATTGCATTGGTTCCACAAAAATACTTAGCAGCTGTTTTCAACATTGATAATAATAAGAAATGTTTTTTAGCAGCAAATCAGCATTTTAGAATGATTTCTGAAGGACCATGTGACACTGAAGATGATGCTGAAAAATCTGCTTTATCATCACAGGAATAAATTACATTTCAATATGTAATAAAATAGAAAACTATAAAAAAAATCCTACTGACCCCAAACTTTTAAAGCTAGAGTATGTGCACAAATAAATCTACATGTGTAATATAAACCAATGTTATTTAAGAACTTCATTACCTGATTTGTTTTTCATGGCTTTGTAAACGAGTTTGCAGATCTGCAGGAGTAGCAGCACTTTGTCAATGGGCGAGTAAGCCCGCTGCATTAGAGTCAACTTGTGCTTAATTTTCTCAATGCCCTGGGCGTCAGGAACGCCCACCTGAACCCCAAAGAGCTTCTGCGGTGAGGCTCCTTTGGCTCTTTGCAAGCTGTCCGTCATTCTCTGGAAGGAGCCATCTTGTTTGTGCAGGGTCTGTAGAGCAGCATCAATCTGAGGCTTCAGAGGCTTCAGCACACAGCGGAACATGGCTTTCTCCAGCGCTTGGTCTGCACAAAGGAAAATATGGTGGTATTTCACCATTTAACTTGTTTGAATGACACAACATTATTGCAATAAATCGTATTGATTTGAATACCTTTCTCGTTCTCAGTCAGAAGAGTTTCAATTGGAGGTTCAAGCTCTCCACACTCCAGAAGGAACGCTTTAGCCTGACTGATGAAGAGACGCAAATCCTGCAGCAGCTGTACAGCAGAGGTCAAGCACTGGGGCTTCAGCGCCTCTCTCTGCTGCCTCAGGAAGTCCTGAACCAGAGCTCCAAACGCCATGCGGCGGTCACGAGACATGTCCTCAACCATCCGTGCCACTCGCTTCTCTGGGGCGAAAAAGGATATAAAGGCGGCGCTCATCTTGCGTAGGGCGGACATGGACTTCCTGGGAGGCGGCGTGACAGGGTTGCTAGTGCCTCGTACGAGGGGTGGACGTTCGGGACTCTCCTCAGTCTCGTCGAGGCTGCTAAGCGAACTGCTGCTGTCCAGCTCACTAAGGGACGGAGCGTGTCGCTGTTCCAGAACAAGCTCTTCCTCATCGTCCTCATCTTCTTCCTGTCCTCTCTGCTCCAGGATTTTCGCCTGGGCCTAAAAGCGCAAAAAGACAGTGATGAAAACACATAAACTAAACTAAAATGTCCAGTAAAATCGGTGCTGAAATGTCTCAGTACCTTCTGAAGAGTCTTGGGAATCTGATAGTCGTCTTCTTCAGCAGTGGGAGAAAGAATAGGGCTGACCATGGTCTTCTTCTGAGATGCTACACAAGGTTTCATATAGTCTGTGGCTTCCTGCACAGTATTCTTGATAGCTTCCTCACCAGCCTGAACTGCAACAGGAGGGGTCATCTGTTTTGCAGCTATTAATCTCGCTTTGCATTTGGCTTTAGCCAGTAACGGTGGTGGAGGTGGTGGGATGACAGGTGGTGACAGGGGGCTGGAATTTTCAGTGGAGACTCGAACCTTTATGCTGGTTTTGAAACGATGACGTCTGCGCATGGCATTGCGACCAGGGTAGTCTTGTAGGAAGAGGGGGTTGACGAAACACAAACCTTTGCCTCCCCCGTAATTCAGCTCACAGGGACTCCGTGTTTGGATTGGACAAAGCTCTTGGAATGGGGTGGGGTTTGGGTTGATGGGCGTTGAGCAGTCTTCTGGGCTTGGAGTTTGGGGCAAGAGTTTGTCAGCGGCAAGAGGTTCATTGCGAGGACCCCGGACATTTAAGTGGGAACTCCAGAACTCTGTGGAATACATCATGGAGAACATTTATGATGCATTTTAGCTTACAGTTATGAACTCTAAAATCGTTTGAGTGAACAATAAATTATTGTATCAGTTATTGGATATAGTGACTGATAATTAATTAAATTAAAATTGGATTTCCAATTACTATTTCTTTTACTTTTAGATTAAACTTAAATATTTAAAGTAATTTATATATATATATATATATATATATATATATATATATATATATATATATATATAGAGAGAGAGAGAGAGAGAGAGAGAGAGAGAGAGAAAGAAAGAGAGATATTATCAAAATAACAGGTTATAATATCATTTAAAATGTATTTGTTTCCTGTGATGATGAAACTTTAAGCATCATTACTCCAGTCTTCAGTGTCACATGATCCTTCAGAAATCATACTAATATGCTGATTTGGTGCCCACGAAACATTTATTATTTTAATGCTTAATATTTTTGTTGAAACCGTGTTGCAGCTTTTAAAGATTCTTTGATGAATAGAAAGTTCAAAAGAATAGCATTTATTTGAAATATAAATATTTTGTAACATTATACATTTCTTTGATCAATTTAATGCATCCTTGCTGAATAAAAGTAATTTCCTTTAAAAAAAAAACTTTTTCCACTTTCTTTTTGCATTGTATGCTTTTTTTTTTGTACAAAAAGAAAGTATAAAAGAACCTATGCTCTACCTATAATTCTGGGATTGGTGTAGCATGAGGATCCATAAAATGCCTGACAGAAAGGTGCCTTTCAAACCTTCAGTTCATTTCAACAGATAATCAAACTGGTACCTACCCACACCCATATGAGAGATTGACTCCAACTGTTTGTGTGACGAAGCCTTGGCTATTGCTTCAGGCAGCTCCAGAGTGAAAGGAAGCACATCCCTAAAATACAGATAAAGAATAATGGAATAGAACTGTCATATTTAGGGAGTGTCTTGCTGTTGTTGTAGATAGAACATAGTAAATACTAATCCATACCGACTGACACAGTAGAAGGCAATCAGTCTGCACAGATCTGGAAAACTGATTGCTGAGCTTTCCAAAGAGAAGGCTGTTAATAAAAAGGAAATGGTTTAGTCACCAAAAGTCGATGACTAATGATGACATAAAATGTAATTAAAAATAAAAACAGAATAGTATTGCCTACTTGCCTACTATATTAATTTGACTAAATTTATTTTTTGAAATACTAAAGGGAAAGTTCACCCAGAAATTACTCATCCTCATTACTCAATCCAAACCCGTAAAACCTTCGTTCATCTTCGGAACACAAATGAAGATCTTTTTGATGAAATCCGAGAGCTCTCTGACCCCTTCATAGACCACTATTTAATGAACACTTTCAAGGTTCAGAAAGGTATTAAAAACATAGTTAGAATCGTTCATGTAACTCCAGTGGTTCAACCTTAATTTTATGAAGCGACAGTGTAAGAGACTGGCACAGGTCAGAATGAAATTGTTGAATTATTTTGGTTTGTTTTTGTACACAAAAAGTATTCTCATTGCTTCATTAAATTAAGGTTGAACCACTGAGGTCACATGGAAAACATTTTTAACTATGTTTTTAATACCTTTCTGCACCTTGAAAGTGTTAATTAAATAGCTGAACAGAGGTCTTGCGGGTTTGGAATGACATGAGGGTGAGTAATTAATGTTAGAATTAACATTTTTGGGTGAACTATCCCTTGTATGCATGTGTATATTATTATTATTATTTTATTTTTTCAAGCTTTATTGCTTACTTGCTTAAAATGCATTCAAGATAACAATCTTAACTTATTTCTACAAACTCACCTGAGTCCTCTTCTTGGATGACAACCTGTTTAAAGAAGGATGGCATGCTGTCATCTGCCAGCCGGACGCACAGCATTTTTTTCTGTGATGTACTGGACTTACGCACAAGGAAGGTCTGCAAGGTAACAAAAGTTTCCAAGAATGTTGTTAAAGTTTGATTGTAGGCTATTTGTCTTCAAAGCAGATGGTGGTCCAAATGTGCTGCTCACCCCGGGGGGCTCACGCCGCAGGATGTGTAAAGCTGTAGCCGAGTTACCGGAGAGCTGGAGCCACACAGGGTGCGTCAGCAAGAGCCGGTCTAGGACACTGATGCTCCTCAGGGATCCTTTCTGTGGACATGCCCGTCTGTCCCCAACGGGCCGAGAGTCAGGATAGTCGTACACAGGGTCACCCTGCATTTTCTGAAAGACAGACATATTTAAACTCCTTTGACAATGAATCTGTTTTTCCTCTTTTGTGGACATTGGCACTTGACAAAAAAGGAAGGAAGTTCTGAGAAAGGAAGTCTCTGTAAGTCAGTGACTGAGACCTGTCTTACAGTAAATTATTCATGTACACATCTTTGTTTTATCGTGTGTGTGTTTCTCGTACATGTTGTCACTGTTTTTCCTAGAATGGGTATTTTCACACAATCATGTGCCTTCTTATTCCTTCTGACCGTTGTTTTTGAATGGCTTCGGGAAACTCCCACACTGACTCTGTCTTTCTCCGGGCCATGTGAGAACCGTGTGTCACAGTCTGACTAATACCACATCTCTACTGTTTTTGTTCTGCATTCACACAGACCATTCAAAAAGCACTTGCAATGTTCATAAAGACGACAAAACAGAAGCATCATTTATACCAAACGTGATGCGAGGTGAAGAAGAACTGAGAATTACATTTTCGAGAAGTATTTGTGTAATAAAGGCAGTTTATCATGATTTGAATCAACTCTATTTAATAAATACAAATAAAAAATACAGGAGTGGATGCATTATTTGAAAACTTTCTTTTTTTCACTGATACATCTTATATAATGAACACTCTCTAGTCTCTAAAGCTGACTCTAAAGTAACTTGTTCACAAGTTGAGTGAGGTTGGGTAGCAGGTTGACTGTGTGGGCCAGTGTGGAATACTTTTTGGCAAGAGCCAATGGCTGCTATGGCAACAGAGGCTTACATATTCCACTGGGCATTCCTACCCACGGACACACACGCCTCCACTGTTAAAATTTAGGAAAGGACAGATACTTTTCCCAAAACTTAACAAACTAGGTTCAACAGAGAAGAACGGATAAAATTCAAATACTTTCAATGCAATGTAAGTGGCTTTTTGATGCATAAAAGTAAAGTATTTTTTGCAAAATGTAAAAAAGTATTATTATAATTTTGACGTTACTTGGAAGATAAAAAAACTATGGGTAAAAACTAGTGATATATTAAAACTTTCCTCTCAAGGGACTATTTGGTTCCTTAGAAAAAAATTCCCTCTGAATGTTGTAGATTCTTTAGTAGGACGAAAAGCGTCTTATTATATTATAATACTTTATAATAATAAAGTCTTCTTATGGTTTAAAGTATAAAACATGAAGATGAAAAAAATGTGGTGGAACCACTACTTGCACCATGAATGCATGCGAGTGAACTTAATTAGTATTTTACTTAATTAGTATTTAAAAAAGAAAGAAAGTAATGTAAAAAAAATAATTCACGACTCAAAAAGTTGACTCAAACTTGCAAATATCAATTTTAACTTTTTTGAGTCATGAGTCAAAAACCTTTACTCCATTTTACTTGAAGAAAACGTATCAAATTATTTATCATAAAAAAATATAATACAAATCTAAATATGGGATATTTAAATAAATAATTTAATATTGCCTTGTCACACTCTGGCCAACATTTCTCTTTGAACATTCTTATTTGTCCTTGACCATTCCAATGGTGAATACAGTTTTAATGGATAAATAAGGGCGGGCAAACTGTAGTCCTGTTCGCCTGAGCTCTGAAATAATTGCTACCTCATTTACTGTAGTCTCGGCATGAGCAGAGCAAGTCCAGACTGGTGAGAAGGAAGCCTTTAAGTATGCACTGGGAAAGACCTGTTATTATCTCTGTTCTGTACAGGCTGAGGGTTTTGAACAAGATATTTTTAGGAGCTGTAAAAATACAGCACTAAATGGAATGACAGTAGATATGTGTCTTTTTATTTAAAAATGGTACAGTGTAGTACTTCGCCACTAAGGCGCAGTCATTTCTAAGACTGGAAACAGTAAGGCCAGATTAATGGGATTCATAAATTACTAATAATTTAACAACAACAACAACGATGACCTAATAATGATAATAAATATAAACGGAGGAATGTGTGAAAAAGGTAACTGTTTTTTAAATAACGTTATATGTTATAAAAGAAATACACTGAAACAATATAATTTGACAGCCTACAAAAATTGTAGAATAATGTATTTTATATAATAATGTATAGAGAGAGAGAGAGAGAGAGAGAGAGATTATAGAATGTATTAAAAAGAAACAACTTAATACGTGTAAAATAGGAAAATACAATAAATCTTGACAATGCGATTCTTTATCAATGATCAGTGAAAAGTCATTTTCACTACAATCTTCATTAAAAAAATCAACATCTTACGATTTTGTGACTTCCTCAATCTCAGGTGAGGGTTAATGTTTTACTGTACTGTAACTACCACATGTCACTAAAACATAAATCATAACACATGACTATATTTATAAGAGATAGAGAAGAAGAGCCACTTACCTCTTTTCAGTCGCTGTGTAACGTTAATTCAAAAAGAACAAACTGACTTTTCCCAAAGTGTCAGATCCATGAAATGCTCTGAATTACTTTTGGAAATATGGAAAGTCCAGGAAAATATAAGGGGCTTTTGCTTGTTATTCCACCATCCACACGTTTCAAAAGATGCCTAAAGTGAGTCTGCGTGAAACTGTGATTCACACTCTTCCTACACATGTGTTTTCCAGGCGAGCGTTCTCGTACATTGACAAGTCGTTTCAAACTTGGGCGTGCGCTTGCGTTGTTGTAACACGATACAGAGAGAAACAATTCTATAATGTATTGCCCTATTATTTTTAGTCTATTGCCCCACGTCACATTCCCTCTTTGAAAATAATAATAATAATAATAATAATAATAATAATAATAATAATAATAATGATAATAATAATAATCTTGCACATTTCCTCTTTGAAATTAAGTGTCGTCATAATGACTTTTCAGCTAAAACCTGATAGATAAAAATTGCTAGTCAGATTATAATAAATAAACATTACAATAATCACTTGCATATCAAATATAGGCTAACACCTTGAACAGATATACAACAAAAAGAAGAAACACACTCACACGCACGCACACACACACACACACGCACGCACGCACACACACACACACACACACTTTTCATTTTTTTATGGGGATTTTCCATGAATTATATTGTATAAACTGTATTCCCTAATCCTATTCCTAACCCTTCCCTCTAAAGATACCCATCCCACAAAACTTTCTGTGATACATTTTTATAAAAATGTCAAAATTCAGTCTGATTTATAAGATGTTTTTCTCATGGGGACAAATTGCCACACACACACACATTGGGTTTCCACGTATTTATACATACAATAGTTTGCCATTCTGTTTCTCTTTGTGCCCCCCGTGCACGCATTTCCAATATTTAAAAACAGCGTTATTCCCTATGAAATTATGAACATCTCCTATTTAAGTACAGTGTACTTTATGATGACAATGTTCGGATCCTTCCACCTATTATTTGCACTCGCACGGACCGGAGGACTGTCACACAGTTAAACAGTCTGGAAACGGATATGAAGTCTGTCCACCGCGTTAGGTAAGAGAGAGAGTCGACAAAACACTTTTGTCGTGTCTGATACCTAGCGCTTCGAATCTATTCATTAGCTTTTGGTCGTATTCGTTCCCGCTTTTCCTGAATTGTTTTAACAGTGAGTATGATGAGCGTTCATTTTTGTATTTCCTTGTTTATGGTTGCTAACAAGCTAGCGCGTGGCTAGCTAGCTACGCGCGTGCTAATTATGTGAATTTAAAATGCCTTTAAGGCGAATATGAACACAAATAGCGTGTCTTACGGGGTTGGCAGGTGCAAAGGTTTCGAAAAAGCTGTTCAAAGTCAGCTGGCTAACACAATGTGTTTAAATCACCGCCAGTTGTCATTATCTTAGCTCGGTGAGCTCAGCGCTTTCTAGAAGCGACTGCGTAGCGCATATTAGCAGCGCGTCACCACATCTGGCGGGCTAGTACGGGATTTGTGTAATAACTGAAACGTTAGTAGTCGGAGATTTGTTCATTTTCCCCTTTTTGCTTATGTCTATCACTCAATAAGAGTGGCTCGACGAACTATAATATGGGGCTATTTACACAGAACGCGTTTTGCGTTTTAAAATGTGAAACACTGGGTAGAGGAATGAATAAACCACACAAGGTCTATAGACGCGTTTAGTTTTAATGTTCACTTTTTTAGCTTAGTCAAATAAATTAAACTAATTTAAGCTAAACGGTTATAAACTAATATAAGCTAAACATATTTAAGACATATTTACATGGAAAAACAATGTAAAAGTAGGGTAGGGTAGATTTGGTGTCTGTGTTCTTTATTCATCTAAACCTCAACTTACGTTTGATAAGACCAACTTAAATTCAATTTCCGACCCATTTAGTTTTAGTATGAATTGGTTCTTGCCGCCAAAAAGTAAGAAATAAGGCTTGTTCCCTATTTCTAGGTATTCTGGGGTGCAATGGACGACAACAACGCAGTGAAGCTCTTTGTTGGGAATCTGGATTTGGAAACCACACAAGATGACCTAATAGCACTTTTTGCCCCTTATGGAGAAGTGGTGCACATAACTGTACTGAGGCAGTTTGCCTTTGTCCATCTGCAGGGAGAAGGGGCTGCTGACCGTGCCATCCGTGATCTGAATGGTCGAGAGTACCGTGGCCGGAGCCTTGTAGTTGAGGAATCCAAAGGGAGGCCCCTCAATTCCACCAAAGTATTTGTGGGCAACCTGTGTGCTTCCTGTTCAGTTGAAGACCTGTATGATCTCTTCTCAGCTTACGGCAAAGTTCTTGATTGTGACAAAGTAAAGAGTAAGTATGTCTTTATAATACACCTGCTTTGTGTCAGTGCATAGTTCTTGGCGTTGAATAACATTGACTTGTTCTCTTGCAGCCAAGCTCTCCTCTTTAACAGGCTACGCCTTTGTGCACATGGAGCGCAAAGAGGATGCAGAACAAGCCATCGAGGGTCTTCACGGAACCTCGTTTATGGGACGTCCACTTGCAGTGGAGCTTTCGAAGGTCCAGCAGACCACAAACAAGGTCCCGTGTGCCAGCTGTGGTGCACATGGCCACTTTGCAGGAGAATGCCCAATCAACAGGCCGCCCATGGAGCACCACCAGAGTCAGGCTGCCGTCTTAGCTGCAGCAGCTGCCGCTGCTGCAGGGCTTCCTCTTCAGGTGCAGCAGAGTGTCCACAACTCTTTCTATAACACTGCGAGCACTGACCCAACGTTTGCAGCTCTGAAAGATTTGACCACTTCCAGGGTTGATGGCAAACCTGTCAGTGCTGCGGTCTATGGTGCCCTGGCAAGCCAAGTCTACAGTGCTGTTGCAGACCAGGTGCTCAGCTCGACAACAAGCCAGACTACGAATGGCTACCCCAATGAAGGAGAGGCTCCTCCGGGTGCCACTGCAATTAACCCTGCCTACGGAGCAAATTCCTCTCTGTACGGCGCCAGTCCAGCTTATGGGACCATGGGAGGCACGGAGCCTGACCCCCAAGCCGTTTTTGAAGCCGCTCGGGCCCGATTCTTTGAGCAGGGACAACAAGTTCTGGCCGAACAGCAGGCTGTGACCAAATCCGACCGAGACCGAAGTCCAATACGGCGTGCGGCCCCATTACTGCCTGACCCAGTTCCTCAGCCGTTCTCCCAGACACGACCCAAACGACGAGCCCTGCTCCCGACACCACCCGGTGGTCCAGAACTACCAGCAGTTAAAAATGGAGACCCAATTGCAAGGTAAAGGCATCCTAAATGTTTTGCTACATAATTAATATTGTACCAATTTATATATTTTACGTGAATAAAGCACATCTAAACTATTCTTTCTCCATACCAGGTGCTATGCAGAGTACTACCAGCAGTACCAGCAATACCAACAGTACCAACAATACCAGCAGTACCAGCATTATCAGCAGTACCAGTACAGCTATCCGCCGCCGCCGCCACCCTCCGATGCCCATGGTGCCTCCAGGCCCAATGGATGCGCAACAGATGGCTGCCCCTGGCACCACAGCTTCACCAAGAGTGTATGAGCCAACTTCAACACACAAGGAGCCCCTCCTACGCCATCCTGATTATTCTCACCAACACACAGAGTCCCCATATCGATAGCCCCCAATATCTCACATGAGTGTGTGCACACGTGTATGGCTGTGAAAATGTGTGTGTGCGCGCGTGTCAGTTTTGGTCCTACATTACAAAATAAACTGGAGGAAAGGGATAAATTGAATTGTTACTGCTACATCAAACTTCGATATTTTAGTTTTGCAGTTATCTTTTCCCCTCATAATGTCCAATGTCATTATGTACAGAATGTAGACGTTTACAAGGCCATTTTAATTCTGAGACCCTCTCGGTTAGTTTTTTTTAGAAGTGCTCAGAATTACATTAGCTGTCAGTTTTATAGATAAGATACTCTTTGACCATTGTGTCAGGTCAAACGTTCTCTGAAGTCAAATGACTGTGCCTTGTGAAAATAAAAGTTTTTTTTTTGTGTACAGCCTTTTGTAAAACCAAGTACTTCAGATCAGGTTCAGTTTTAATCAATTCATAGTTTAGCAAAGGAGCAAGACTCCTCCAAATTATTGTAAGTATATTGTATTTGGCTTAGACTGATGTTAAATTTCACAGCGACTAGCAAGACAGCGTAGTTTAGATAAAATATACAGAGGACCTGTGTGAGTGTGTGAGTGAGAACACAATGTTAACAGTTTGGCTGATTCCCTAAGCTTACATGAGCACCACAATCACATACACATCATACTTATTTTCATATAGTACTGTTTGAGTAAGGGTGGTGGATATGGACATATTTAGTTGAATCCGTACCAAGCAAATCCACAAATCTGTACTTAAACGCTCTAACCACTGCCTCACTAGTGCAGATGGTTATGCCTGCCCAGTTCGACAACAATAAAATTTATATTAAAATCGCCTGTCGTGAAAGAGAGAGGTAAGAATAGATTAACTGCAAACGGGACACACTTAATTTGTCACTCGATAGGCATATCAAAATGTTCTAAATGTTTTCCATTCGGATACCTCTATTGACTCTGAAAGAGTTTGAGATGCCGTTGTTGCGAAATAGCAAACAGAACTGGTTCTATAGCCTGCCAGTAGCAATTATGCATGTTTTGCAGGATTTAAAGAGCGAACAACTGCCATCTCTGGCCTTGCATCTTTTCTCTTACATGGACAGAATACTTGGGAGTATTGACTTATGAGTACGGGTGTTAACCCCTCAAATGTCTTTAAAAGAGAATGAGGTTTTTATGTTCTTGTTTCCTTTGAAAGTAGCCCCATGCATTTACTATTATGTTTCTCTGACCATTTATTTCGTTCACATTTACGTTATAATAGTCTCTTTATTCTTAGAGGCGTTGAAGTTATTTCATGGGCTTTGGGGAGGAAACACTTAGTTATTTAGGGATGGGGGGGGGGTTAACTTGTTCAGGCCTGACATATAGCTAGTTAAGGCAATTGGTTATAAGGGTGGGGAAAAAAACAGTGAAGTGCTTCATGCAATTGTATTTTTGTTCTTAAGGAAAAAAATGTTCTGTCTCAGTTCATGAGCATTTTAGGCAATTCAATTAAACGTTCATGTTATAACATTATAAACTGAAAGTGTGTGAATAATTCATTAAGGTTAAAGTCCATGTAACTAGTGCCAGAGGTTTCAAACCTTTGTAAAGTTTATGAAGGGAATCTACCCAGAATGTCATATCATCTACAATGGATGTTTTGCTCAAATTTCAAAGTGATACAGGTGTTATGACGGTTGAGTAGCTTCCCTTCAGATACAATAAAAAAGAATAATGATTGCAATTGGAAGGTATGATAAAAAGAATGGTTTGTTTAATCATGTTATGTATGTCCTCTTTTCCTAGAATGCCCCTCAGGCAGTCTTCAGTCTTTCATTCCAAAGAAATATGGTGGGGTACACACACAAATCTCACTTAGCACACGTAACCCATAATCTCACCACTCTACAATCGACATCATCTATTTGATTACACTTCACAGGCAAACATCCACTGTAATGTTAATGTTCTCAATTTGATGTATGATAGAATTGAGATGGAAAGGTGGCGGTGTAGCTTTTTGCAGCACACCAGGGCTCCACACAAATGATTCTACACAGTAAATGATGTCTGTTTTGTATTATTATAAATAGTGCATGTCTCTTGTTATTATTACTGCTGTTCCAGCCACATTTTCCCTTTTCGCTAACTACAGCTAAAATGGCTCCCGGGCCTCAGGACGCCAAGTTGAGCATGACGGGGGAAGAGAATTAGCGCCCCACAATGCCTCGGACGTGCTCCCCACTAAGGTAAAGCCATTTGCCCCCAACCACGCCTGCACCTCGATTATACACTTCCCCATGATTCTAACACGCCTACTAGAGAGGCTCAGAACAGACCCACATCAGTTTTTTTACTGACAGTACAGTCAAAACAATGGGGGTGGCACATCTTTTCTGTTCTGTGGTTGGATCAGTGCCTATTGAGGGGGAATTGTTTTTTTTTTCTTCTATAAGCCTGGAGCAGTAGCATCGTCACCTGTAGCTTACCCAAATGCTCATGGATTGGTATTGTATCTGAAACTTAATTGGTAGAAAATCTAGTACTTTTCTGGGTTATTTGTTGATTAAAAAAAAAAGTTATGTATATATCTAAAGAGTTATACTTTTTGCCCCAAATTCTCATGATGAAAGGTATTAGTGCCTTTGAGGTTTGTTTTCTGGCAGTATGCATTCAAGTTGAGCTGGAAATACATTTCCAAGTGTTTTCTCAAGCAGTTAGAGGGAAGAATGGCTGACATTTGCCTTGGCTTGTTCTCTGGCATTTAGTCTTTTTGAAGCACTTCCAGTTGGTGAGATGAGGCGCTACAACTGTGTTTGAATACTTAAGAAGGGTGCAGAGCTGTCCAAAAGTAGGGCAATGATCTCGTAGGTGAGTAACCAATGTGTGCAGCTCACATCCACCTCAACTTTGTCAGCTACCACCATTTCAGTCTCACAAGATTCCACTGCAACACACTGATTTTAGTTTTAAGGGTTTTTGATTCAGATTACTTCTGCAAATTGCTCATAAAAGAAAACCATATATTTTCCTGCTTTCTCAGTTCTCAGGGTAAAGATTGAGCATGCTTTTGAATGTTGTCCACATACAGGTATAAATAAGCAAGAAGAACAAACTCAGCTTAACTTAGGGACAGTCTGCTGCAAATTTGTTAGAGAAATTAATTTTGTGGGTGTTTTAAAAGCTCTTGTTAAAGGTACGCCTATTCAGTCACTTGATACAAAACTCATTCCTGTCTGAAATCAGTTTGTGCTTTTCTCTAATGATTAAATGCTTTAACCTCAAATATCTTTCAAATTTTAGAACACCTTTAGTTTTGCTTACTGATTTTCTGTCTTTCACAACCTTCCAATGACTTAAATCTTCACCTCTGATATAGAGGTTTTTTTAAAAGCTGGGCAGTAGATCATTATTTGTAGAAAAAAAAACTATGATTGTAGATAATCAAGAACTGAAATATTCAGTACTTCAGGGAAGTTCAAGTATCATTGATCCTTTTTTTTCTAGGTCTGAATGGGCAACTTTCATTGTGGTCTATGTAATTGTCTTAATGTCTGAATCTGAATCCTAACGTTTTTTTATTTGCAAATTGGCTTTAGTGCCATGATCTTTGTATTTTCTTCTTGTAAAGTTCAATAAATGATGCTTAAATCGTATTTATTGTCTTGTTTTATTCATATATATATATATATACACAAGCATAAACCAAACTTGCTTGACACATTTCATTTTAATTGTTACTGAAAGAACGTGCTTTTGTTTACCTAATACTCAATACTCTGACTTAACGCTGTTCGGTCTGTAACGTTTTTAAATCCCGCCCATCACCATTTAGGAAGTGAAGTTGTGACCAAATACTGCAGCAGTTAGTCACACATATTGGGCTCCGTTACTTGTAGAGTCTGGGCATCAGCTGTCAGCTCATCGGCCGGTAGGAGCAGTTACCGCAGGCAGGGGTTTGTCTCTCTCTCCAAACCCTCACGGGACTCCGATTGTACGACACGGGCGTGTATGTTGAATTAAGAGGTAAATAAATAGGTTGTGTAGGTTGAGGGGATACTAAACACCCCAGGGAAGACGGCAAAATGACAGCGATTGAAACGCAAGTGCAATACAGTTCTTACATGATGACTACGACGGAGGAATACATGACCCAAGAGAACGACTGGGATCGCGACCTGTTACTGGACCCGGCCTGGGAGAAGCAGCAGAGGAAGGTAACATCTAACTTTTTGATTTTCTTTATAAAGGTTTTCGTAAAGTGAATTAGTCTACAGCCAGAAAAAGATAATAGGGTATATACTAATTAGTTTTAATAGTCTCAGGAGGCCTACCTTATGGTCTGCAAACAATATTGTAATGTCAAATGTGTAAGACTCTTAATTAAAAATGACTTGGCATTGCACTCGCTGTGTCTACACTGTAGGCTATCGTCGAATCTGTACGTCATATACTGCATAGTAACACGGACCAATCAGCTGTGACCTCGTTGATTGAATGGTTGGACAATTTAGTCCAGTCTTTCATTTCAACGTAAACCCATTCACTTAAATATTGTTAAATTAAAAACTGGTTATATACTTATAAAAATGCTAACATTAATGTAAAATAAGGGTACATTTAGTGGTTAAATTTATTTAAATGAAGAAACCATAAATGGCCATTGATGTATTTCATAGTTATTTAAAATATAAATCACACATACGATATTTGTATGTGAAATCGTTTATTTGTCTGTTTATAGCTTTGAGCAGAATTTAAGTAAACTATATGCATTTTTAGAAAGCTGTTCTGCATGTACATTACATTAGACAACTTCACCAAAGTGACGGTAACAGATGTGGCAACAGTCTATAAGAGAGGAGAGTCGGTTGTGTTCAAAATGGAGGAAGTGGTTAAGTAGCACTGAGAGCCACAAATAGATTCTACAACTAAAAATACTGGCCCAGTTCTGTCCCCTTAACCCATTAATCCAAGCAATTTGTTCATCGTCGTCTGTTGATTCTAATTAAATGACTTGCAGTTAATGTTCAGAGGTGTTTATTAATAAGCAAGGATTAATATGACTACACTGCAGATTTATTTACATCCCGTTGGGAGCGCACACCTTTCTTACTGAGTGCACTCACTACCAAAATGAAACTCGCATTATAGTTTTGTGGGAAGTCTAACATCAAGAAACTGTCACTTTCCATGAATAGGGTACAAAATCTGACCTGATGGTGCTTAACCTTCAAACATGATCATCATCAACCTCAGGAGATCAAATTAAATTGTATATGATTTGTTTTTCATGCAGACCTTTGCATATTGTGTAATACAATTTAAACCTTAAAACGAACTTTTAATCAATTGTATGTTTGATTACTAGTTTGCCAGGCAAATATAATATCATATAATATAATAAAAATAATATAAAGGTCTTCAAAAACGAAACACAATTTACAGCTTTTAATGCTTAAAAATATTTCAGGTAAAACCCCAAAATGAACCATTTTCGAAAGATATGCTACAGAGTATTATTATTTTATTTTATTTACTTATAGAATTAAATGTCCTAAAGGAAAACGTATGATTTTGATTGTTCACTGTATAGGGTGTTAAAATGTTTTTGGAGTTTTGATTTTGCAGTAGCTTTCTGTTTTTGTCATACTGTTGATGTATTTTTATGTGTACTCTTGACAGCCTAGCGATCACGTTGTGGAAGCTAAAGGAGATCTAAATAAAGCTTGAACACAGAGCATTTTGCACCTGAATGTAAGCAATGCTGTTAATGCAGAACTATCACGCTGCATCCCCTTTGCCACCTGTTAGGGCTAGTTTATTAGATGGAGCGACCTCATCTCTACTGTGTTGCATAACTTTAATGTGTCAGATCCTGCGAGGGAAGCCAAGTGGACCACTGGGTTTTGATAAATAGTTTTATTATTATTATACATTTCTGTTGTGTCCCAGAAATGTTCTACTATCCTTGCCTGTAAAGTCATCAGTTAGAGCCATGGTTCATGTAGTCCAGGCCTCATCCAGTTACCTGCATCAGCGGCATGTAAAATGTCACCAACGTGCGGGTTTCATGGACACTTCTGTCTCAAAAAGTATTGCACTTAAAGCGCTTTTTACTTTTAGTACTACATTAGTTTTATTTATAAGATATGCTTAGTAAAAAAAAAAAACATTTGTACTGGGTATGTCACCTAATTTCAAAGTTTCCCTTTTCCTTTCTTACAAAATGCAACTAAAGGTATGCATGTTTCATAAAATTAAATGTGTATTTCGTCCATTTTTTTTAATAAGATCTGCAAATCAAACAAGTTAGGGAAAAGAAAATATATCTATTTTCCCCCATTCTATTAAGGAACCCTAATGCCTAGCACAGAACCTGAGGGTTACAGGTAGGTGTACACTTTCTTCAGGCACACGGAAGGGGGTGGAGGTGGGAAATGGGGGGTGAAGAAAGTCATGTACGATCAAATGGCAGTTGCTATTCCAGAAGCGGTGTCCTTGTAGGGGAGCTTCTATAAACTACCTAATGAACGTATGGGGGTGGGAAAGGGGTAATTTACTGTAGGAGAACAGGTCAGCCAGGTAAGTTTATCTCAGGCTGGATTTGACTTTCATGCTCATTTAAATGTGAACAATGAAAGAGGGTGGAACATATAATAAGACAAAAATCATAAATGGTTGCAGGTTTCTGTTGGTCAATCCCCTTCTTACTCGATGAATTGAGTCTTTAGGTTTTGTACAACTTTAATGTAAAAGAAAGGTGCTAAGGTGAATTTAAGCTTATATTGCTTTTGCTGTGCAGACAAAAGTCAAATGCAATGCCATAGCTAGGTTATAGCTTTAAATGCCAGGCCTTCAAACTGTAAAGATCATGTTACCCAGAATCCCGCGTTCAGCCCTTTCACCTGAATGTGCCTCAACCAACCCTACAATTTCTCACAAACACATTTATTCCCTCTGCTCTGTAGTTTCTGTCAGTAATTATAATGTGACAACCAAACATAAGGAATTTTTTGTTTGTGTTGATTGCAGTGGGGATACTACTTTACATCTGGGTAATGTTCTCATCATGGTTACTGTCGTTAATGAAAACCAAAACCATAAAAACCATTTAAAAAAAAAAACAAAGTTTCTGATATAATATAAAACACAGCTCTGGAAAAAAATAAGAGACCACTTAACATTGAGAATCTCTTAATTTCTCCAGAGCTATTTGTATTTATAGCTCTGAATTATTATGCACAATTTACAATAATTATATACAGTGTATAATATACTTATATAATACAGTATACAACACATATAATATACTTATATAATATATATCCCTATATTATTACTATATACATTTATAAATTATGAATAATTATATAATGCAACCCTAAACCACACCCTAATCCTAACCCTAAAGTACATGTAGCCAATTATTATTACTCCTTACTTAAATGTATAATTACAGGATCAGAATTGCCAAATATGCTAATGTGTTTTGTTTATTAAAATGTTAAAATAATAAAAACATGATAAATAGACACAAAATCTATTTATAAAATCTAAAATGTGTGGTGGCCCTTTAATTAATAAAAATATACAATATGTATAATATATTATTAAATTATATAAAATTATAACTGTGTGTGTGTATGTGTCTCTGACTAAATTGTGCAGTCTTTACTTTAAACAATGCCCTGTCATGTAGCAGCAAGCTATCGTCAGCTGACTCATAAATGCAAAGCTTTTGCACAGATGCATGTATGACTGGTGGTTGAAGTGATGATGTAACTGGAGTGTCATTGGATCGCAAGGCTAAAATGATGCCTCAGTGATAGAGACTGTCTCTGCTGTAGTCATCATAGTAGCTACAGTATAAGATATCAGAACCTCAGAACAAGAAGATTCAGCGCAAAAAAATTCCTGCAATAATCTGTGTGCGCTTAATACTTTTGCAAGCTTTTGTAGCTATTACAGTTTGCACCATTAAGCATTGTCCTAACCATTATAATACTCAGATCTGAAGCTATTTGAAAGCTATTATTCAAAGCCGACTTTTTGTATATGAAAAATATTACCTGGCAAAAGGAGTATATTTTTGATTGATCACTGCCAAAGATAAAAGCCTGTGAAAACTAAATGAAACCATTACCGACATGCCAAGTTATTTCTGTACGACCAACCTGTTGCTTGACTAAATATTTATACTCTCATTCACAATGTGGTGAGTTCAAGGACGTCCAAGAAAAATGTTTCATATTCCTGGTGAACGTACTTGGGTGGCCCTTCGCATTTCTTGAAATCCGTGTTATATCATTCAGTCTTATTAACTCCAATTTAAAACAACACTCAGCAACGCTTATTGATTCTGAATATGATTCAATGTTTTATGAGTAAGTGTTATATAAAATAAATGGGCCTAGCACTGTGGAACAGCAAGCATTTTCTTTCGCTGTATAGTGTTTTGAGCGTCTGTTCCGGGAATGCTGTGCTTTCAGCTGTCTGCTGGTGTCTCATGGCTCCCCGATATAGCTTCCTTCAGCCCCCTCCTCTTCTTCACCTCCCTCCCATGGGTCACGGGCTAATTTTGGTGATCTTTGGATGAGGAGGGGTGATTTGAAGGGTGGCCACCTGCTGCAAAAGAGTCTCCACTTCCAGCCTTACATCAAATTACGTTGGTCCTTGGCATTCTTCAGTCACCTTATTCTCTCCCTGTCCCCTTCTCTCTTACGCTGGGGCTCCCAGTGAGACATGTACAGTCAACGCTGCTTATAGATCCAACTATGTGTAGGTCAGGGTCAGAATTAACCTTTGCTGAAGGCAAAAATGCCACAGAAACAAAAAAATGCCACCTCAGATATTTCAAATGTGGGGAAAAATGTCTTCATAATTTTATTTGGTTTTGATATTGTATTGTAAGCCTAGACCTGCTCTTATGCATTTAAAACCATTTTTTATCTACGTTATTTAACATTAAATTATTTCAAGTAAAAGTACATCATGCATAATGACCTACTTTTGTATCCCAAACCCCCAACCCAGACCTTCACTGCCTGGTGCAACTCTCACCTGCGGAAGGCAGGGACTCAGATCGAGAACATTGAGGAAGACTTCAGGAATGGACTCAAACTCATGCTCCTGCTGGAGGTTATCTCAGGTAATCGTCTCACTTGATCTGTTGATTATATGTGCTCAGTGTCCCATATCAGTGTTCTGCTCATGTATTACATTGGCCAATATCAGGTCACCTGTGAAACAATCTGGACATTAAATAAGTATACTTAAACACTTTGATGCAAGATTTGACTCTGGATCCCCTTCTGTATCAATACAGTGTAAAACAATGTTTTGCCTAAAAACTTGTCACTTGACAAAATATGTAAAATAAATAAAAAATATATTCCTCTATTGGTCGTGTGTTCATATTCCGCATTTCCCATATCTCTGATCTTTGTATATGCATATGCATGGATCTTTTTCACATTCCCAAATGTAGCTAATCTAAAGATGTTATTACTTTACACTTCCCCTATTATGAAGGAAAGGAATATACATGTACTTATGAATTGATGTGTGTGTGGTATCAGGTGAGAGACTCCCTAAACCAGACAAAGGCAAAATGCGTTTTCACAAGATTGCCAACGTAAACAAGGCCCTGGACTATATCAGCAGCAAGGGAGTCAAGTTGGTTTCCATTGGCGCTGAAGGTGAGGATAAAAACTACATCTCCTTCAGATGCTCTAATATCGTCACCGTAAGCCCCTCTATTACTGCCCCTTTCCATAACTGTACTCTGAAACCGGTTTGTCTGGTTGTTCTGACTTGCAGAGATTGTGGATGGCAATGTGAAAATGACCCTTGGTATGATCTGGACCATCATCCTGCGCTTTGCAATCCAGGACATTTCAGTGGAGGGTGAGACTCCAAACATCTGACACATTAGCACTCCTGTAGTCTTGTGTTTATTTTAAGGTTCACTGATTTTTTTTGTTTGTTTATGTCACACTGGTAGGATGAATGTCGCTTTGAACTTTTATTGACACGTAGCAATGTAGATGAAGCATCGCACAAAAGCAAATTTTTACATTTGCCAGTGCCATTGTAGAAGTGATTACAGAGAATCAGTAGAATCATTACGGAGAACATCACACTCTGTAACAAATCATTCCCCCACGGATCAAAATGACCAAAAAGCCCTAAAATTATACTTTTTTTTTTTTGGTGCAGAAAGCTTATGTCATTTCATTTTTATAATATTTCTTTCCTTTTGATGATTCATTATTATTATTATTATTTTTAAACATTTATTCACCTTTTAATTACTAAATTTAATTAATAAATAATATAATTTAAGCACATTCTTTCAATTTAAATTCAAAATAACTCAACATTTAATGCATAAAAAATAATATAACATGATAAATCATGACTTTTGCCACTAGATGGCCTTATAGCTCTATATGGAGCAAATAAGTTGTTCCGCTGGGTCCTAAAGTTAGTTCTTGAGTTTATCTCTTCAGAATGCATTCAAATATCAATGATACCCTGATTTGTTACTTTTTTAAAATTTCAACCACATAAACTCCACGGATCCATTTTTGTGTATTCGTGGTTCAAGTGTGACAAGGTCCCCACCACTCTTTTTTTTAAAAATGTAGGATGAGTGTTAAGTAATTGTGGCAAGCAGGGCGGGGCCAAGAGCCGTGGGAACGAAGTGAGGCCGGTGGCACAAGTTCTAATGGGCTTGCTGTGCACCACGCCAGTCTCGAGTCCCATGAAGGAGCTCTGAAAGGATAAAAGGAGGAGTGACGACAGTGGAACTCGAGACCGATGTGGCACACAGGTGACACTCATTAGCACTCGCGCTACTGGCCGTGCTCCATTCCCGTGGTTCTCTGCATGTTTCTAGGCATGTTGGCCAATAAGCCTCTTTTATATTTATGCAATATAATGGAGTCAAATCTGTTAGTTGTAATTCATGGTTGGGATCATGAATGCGTGTACGGGCACCCTACTTACAAATGACTGGAATTCATTAACATGCACATGCTTAACTATCAAATCTGAGGTTTATGAAGCATTTTAGGCTAATTCTATTTTAGGAACAAATTACTTGAACTTATTCATACTTACGAAAGTTTCATAAATGAGGTCAAATGAGCGTGTCTTTAAAATATGTTGAAGGGTAAGGTCAAGGGTTCAACATCATTATTTTGTGTAGTAAGTGAAAATGATCTGACCTGATCCTCAGAGACCTCTGCTAAGGAGGGCTTGCTGCTGTGGTGTCAGAGGAAGACTGCCCCCTACAGGAATGTCAACGTGCAGAACTTCCACATCAGGTGATTTTTGCTTTCCTCCTGCTGACCATGGGAGAGAACAGCATGTTGGCTTAATTTTACTATCCTGTACTCTGTTTAACCGATTACAGCTCATCTTCATTACCCATCATGCTTCTAAACTCTCATGTAGAGCCTCTGCACAGCACTTATCATTTTGTTAATCATTCCCATGATTCTTTTCTTGTTCTTTCTCCCTGTCTTCCTCCTTTGCTTGTGGTCTGTGTCTTAGTTGGAAGGATGGCCTGGCTCTCTGTGCCCTCATCCACAGACACAGACCTGACCTCATCGATTACGCCAAACTGCGCAAGGTGCCATCACCACCTTTCTGTCACTCTCATCATGCATCTCTGCCTTGTTTTTTGTTCATTAGCTATATGTCCATCCATCTGCTTTGTTTCAGTTAAAACTCACCTTTCCACTCACACTATACCTGTCATCATTGGCCTGTTGGTAACTAACTTTGTCTCTTGGGCTGTGAATGGACTGTTTATTGCTTCTAAAAAAGGAGAGCTGAATATTTGACACTAAAATGTAACACTTTTTCTTATTGAAGTGGAGAAAAAGGGTCTCATTTGTTTTGTCGGTTTTATTAATCTATAATATGAATGAAACTTCTGTGTTTTTTGGTTATGATACCATGGTAATACCATGTTTCTTTTTGAACATGTACTATAGCAATGCCATGGAATTCTTTTTGAATAGTATTTTGGCGCACAATGTAAATACTATTGCACACGAATATGGTAATCATGGTAAATATCAAAGTGCCATGGTATTACCATCTCACACCATAATTTTTTTAAAAAAAAACTGAATTTATCTTAAAATGTTCTCAGAAATGGATTACATTTTTGCCTGTTTATGATGTCACTAAATGTCTGTAGTGTATAAAATGGCATGTCACATCTAAAACCGGTGGTTATGTTGTGGATGAGTATGAACATAATTTTGCCATAATGGTGTATGATTAACTTTCTTTTCTAGTAACGTTCAGTTGAGGAGTGTGAACATTTTTATTTTGTTTATCTATGAGTTCTTCATTGACTTTCTTCCTGGCTTTGTCTGCCCTTGCAGGATGACCCCATTGGTAACCTCAACACTGCTTTTGAGGTAGCAGAGAAGTACCTTGACATCCCTAAAATGCTTGATGCAGATGGTACGACCTCTTGGAGAATTATGTGATTTCATGTTTCAAAATGTAAAAATCAAATGTTCCTGTTTCCTGAATAGTTTGTTTGTCTCCATATCAGACATTGTGAACACTCCAAAACCTGATGAGAAGGCCATCATGACCTATGTGTCATGTTTCTACCATGCTTTCGCTGGTGCAGAGCAGGTATGGGAATTCTTCTGGAGATGAACATCTGTATAGGAAGGAGAGTCGCTCCTTTTAGAATGTAATTGCCCACCTTATTTCCCCTTTGTAATCAGTCACACTGTCCTCCAGGCTGAGACAGCAGCTAACAGGATTTGCAAAGTATTGGCCGTGAATCAGGAAAACGAGAAGCTGATGGAAGAATACGAGAAACTGGCTAGCGAGGTGAGGACACTCAAATTCTCTATTATCTTGTTAATGTGTCTGCTAGTCTTGGTTCTCCTTAATCCCATTTAAACATACTTAAAAAAAAAATTCTCAGCTTCTGCAGTGGATCCAAAGGACCATCCCCTGGTTGGAGAACCGCGTGGCCGAGCAGACCATGCATGCCATGCAACAGAAGCTGGAGGATTTCAGGGATTATCGTCGTGTGCATAAACCACCCAAAGTTCAGGAGAAGTGTCAGCTGGAGATAAACTTCAACACTCTACAGACCAAGCTGAGGCTCAGCAACAGGCCTGCCTTCATGCCCTCTGAAGGCAAAATGGTTTCAGTATGTGCTGCTCCATTTCTGTTAAAACATGTATATGTGGTAAATGACCATGGCTTTCAAGTACCCTTCAGAGTTGAAAGTGTATTCTACTTGGCGTCCCCTTCTGCAGGACATCGCCAATGCCTGGAAGGGTCTGGAGCAGGTAGAGAAAGGCTATGAGGAGTGGCTGCTCACAGAAATCCGTCGTCTGGAGAGACTGGATCACCTGGCTGAAAAGTTTAAGCAAAAGTCTACCTTGCATGAATCATGGACCACAGGTATTAAGCACAAATTTTAGTAAGCCATTTAAACTACTTTGATAGCTGACCAATTCCTTCTCATTGTGTAATGTTCAACACAGGAAAGGTGGAGTTGCTGTCTCAGAAGGACTACGAGTCAGCCTCTCTGATGGAGATCCGTGCTCTGATGAGGAAACACGAGGCCTTTGAGAGTGACCTGGCTGCTCACCAGGACAGAGTGGAACAGATTGCTGCCATTGCACAGGAGCTCAAGTAAGATAGATACACCTCAGCTCTCTTGAAATAAGGAGAGTTCTGTCACACAGATTTTAAAGTAGGTAATGATAATGATGATAAAGATGTGCTGTTCTTTAGTGAACTGGACTATTATGATGCTGCCACCATCAATGCCCGATGCCAGAGTATCTGTGACCAGTGGGACAACCTGGGCACCCTGACCCAGAAAAGGAGAGAATCACTGGAGGTACCATGTATATGATAAAACTCTTGGGTGTTATGATACTTCGTCTTCCCCAATTGTCTAATTCTTGAATTGAAAACGTGGTAAAAACCAATGTAGATTCTACTTACAGAAACAAAGTCTCTTTTGGAAGTTTAGGCAATGAAGAGTATGAACAAAATATACAGTATATAAAAGATGTGGGTCTGCTGTAATATTTCTTCTTTCTTTGCTGTATAGCGTGTGGAAAAGCTTTGGGAAACAATTGATCAGTTGTACCTGGAGTTTGCCAAGAGGGCTGCGCCCTTCAACAACTGGATGGATGGAGCTATGGAAGATCTGCAAGACATGTTCATTGTGCATAGCATTGAGGAGATTCAGGTGAAAGACAAAAGCTAAATGCTTTAAGGAATTCTAATCTTCCTAAATAACATTAACTGAGCTTCAGTATCTTCTCAATCTGCTTTGGGACTAGGACATTTTTGTAGTTCCATTAAAACTCTCTTAACTTCTCTAACTGTCCACTTTTTGTACCTTCTTTCATTGACTACTTACGCACCATGTCTTAACGTAATTTTGTTCTTTCCTGCTTTTATAAACCTCAGAGTTTGATCACAGCCCATGATCAATTCAAGGCCACCCTACCAGAAGCTGATAAGGAGCGTTTGGCCATCATGGGTATTCATAATGAGATCCTGAAGATAGCTCAGACATACGGGATCAAGGTAGTGGGTGAGAATCCCTACACTGTCCTATCTCCACAGGATATTAGCAACAAATGGGAAGCTGTAAGTACTTTATGATCTATATAAATAATTATATATTTATAAAAATCTCAATATGGCTCCACTGAGAAATGTTGCTTCCTTCACAACAACAGGTGAAGCAATTAGTCCCAATGCGTGACCAGATGCTGCAAGAGGAAGTGGCCCGGCAACAGTCCAATGAGAGGCTGAGGCGCCAGTTTGGTGGGCAGGCCAATATTATTGGACCCTGGATTCAAACCAAGATGGAGGTGTTTCACCATACCCCTTAACCGCATTTAAAGTAGTTACATATTTCATAGTGTGAAATAACTAAAACTGACATATCTGAAATAATCTTCCTCATGATCAACAGGAGATCAGCCATGTGTCAATTGAAATTTCCGGTTCCCTAGAGGAACAGATGAGCAATCTGAAAACATATGAACATAACATCATTAATTACAAATCCAATATTGACAAACTGGAGGGAGACCACCAGCTCAGCCAGGAGAGTCTTATCTTTGACAACAAGCACACCAGCTACACTATGGAGGTACTGACGACCAGCTATTTTCTATTCATTCTAAAATGTATTTCTTTTTTGAGGTTTTAAGTGTCATTAGGTTAGGTGTTTTATGCAATAAGACATCCATTTCCATCAGATATCTTTAATCTCATCTTCCATACAAGGCATTTGTTCTGTTTTCTATTTATGTACATTTCAGCATGTCCGTGTGGGATGGGAGCAGCTCCTCACCACTATTGCCCGCACAATCAATGAGGTTGAGAACCAGATCCTGACCCGCGATGCTAAGGGCATCAGCCAGGAGCAGCTGAATGAGTTCAGAGCCTCATTCAACCACTTTGACCGGGTTTGCAATACATTGAGTCTTTTGTTTCTACTTTGAATAAGCAAAGTTATGCAACATTGTCCAAATTGTAGAATAAGCACCTTCATTTTTTGTATTTGTAGAAGAGGAATGGCATGATGGATCCAGATGACTTCCGTGCTTGCCTCATTTCTATGGGTTATGATCTGGTGAGAGCATTTAGTCTTGGTCAAAATATGACTGCCACAGCTTTTTTTTCATGGCTTTAAAATAATCCATAAACACCAGGACACAAAATCAACTTTCTCTCATGAACCCTTTTATTCTTTTTTAGGGTGAAGTTGAATTTGCACGCATTATGACTCTGGTGGATCCCAACAACACAGGAGTTGTCACCTTCCAGGCCTTTATTGACTTCATGACCAGGGAGACAGCAGAGACTGACACTGCTGAACAGGTCGTGGCCTCCTTTAAGATTCTAGCTTCTGACAAGGTAATTCCAAACTAAGAACCTATGTATGCTTTGAGAATCTGCTAAATATGGCTCCTGTTGTCTAAGCATCCGTTTGTAACTACATTCTGCAGGCATACATTACAGTGGAGGAGCTGAGAAGGGAGCTGCCCCCAGAACAAGCCGAATACTGTATCAGCCGCATGACAAAGTACATGGGTGGCGATGCTCCCCCAGGCGCCCTTGATTATATCTCCTTTTCCAGTGCCCTGTACGGAGAGAGCGACTTATAGAGCCCCTTCTGTCACATCCAGCCTTCCCCTAAATTCATGAAACCCTTAAACATCTAACTCCAAGAACAATGGCAGAAGTAATGGATGGCCTTGCTGCAATAATTTAGTCCTGTGCATCACCAGTTGATATCCCATGATGAGGGACACCCATCAATTGCTGTCTGATCCTTGTCCCTTATGTGGTGAAAAGTTCTCACAAGCCATTAGGGATTAAAGAGTACAAAAACCTGACAGAATATCATTATTCACATTGACAGTTAATAAGAGACATCTGTTCTACTTTCACACAAATGGCTTACATTTTGGAGGAAGATAAATAAAATAAATGATCCTAAAGAATATCACATTTAGTGTCTTTTGTTGTTTAATCAAAGCACATGTGTGTGTGTTGTTTGAACAATGAAAACATCAATAGTAAATGCTTAGAGTGTATTTCCTTAGTCTTGGGTGTTAATGTTAGTAGTTTGCCATTATGCATAAAATATAATAATGTTGCTCGGTATGTAAAAACTGACTATTCATGCTAAGCCTACAAAATTCCACATACGGCATTAGCAAAACTATTATTTATTTTTTTTTCATCCAGGGCTTCTGCTGTTACCAACAGGTCAAAGCAACTAATCACAAAGAGTTTATATTTAAATTTTATTAAAAAATGTAAAACAAAAAACACAAATAAATAAATAAAAAAACATACAAAATATAAAAGGTAAATAGCTTCACCAAGACACAACTTAAAAGATTTCAAATAAATGATTAAAAATACCATAATATAATAAAATGCCATTAATGAAACTCGGATCACAAATGTAATGCATAAAAACCCCTCCCATAAAACATGTTCAAAGTGAAATATTTCCCTTAAAATAAATACATTAAAAAATCACTCAATGGAAATGCAAAAGTGAAATGAAGGAACAGAAATACCCCATAAGATTAAGAGAAAAGATTACAAAATCTACAGTATCTAAATTTGTTTCTCCTTGTTCTTTCCTTCTTGGGATCTTCAGAAATCATGACTATAAAGTGCTATAAAGCCCAGAGTATAATTGGATGGAGCGAGGAAAAAGAAATATAGCTAGGCCTCAAGAGAGTACTCACTTGAAACATGTTTATGTTGGTGAGTAAAAAGATAACAGCATTGTCAGCTTGAGATTTTCCCTAAATAATTTTTTTAAGGCCAAAGGAGAGACCGGCACCCAGAGAGAGTCCCAAAGCCAGGAAGAAGGTCATCAGAGCCCCTGCTGTCTCCGCATCTTTAGGACTCACCAGCCTAAATAAAGAATAAACCGTTTTTTGTGGGACAATGGTTTTTTTCAATATGTTATGTGGGTCCATAGGTTGAGAATACCAGGAATGGTGACATCACATATTAACTTTTTGAAGTCATTTTGAATCTTAAAAAACAAAACAAAAACTGTTATCTTTAAAAGTACTTACTGTGGAGCATAGCTCATGGAGAGGCAGGCAAAATATCCACTTGTCATGGCAAACAAAGACATGAAGGTAATATAAGCCATGTCATGATTGAAAAAGACTGGGAGATAGTAGCGAGGCTGAACGTTGCAGAGCATGAGGGCAGGAATGAAAACTACCCGTAATACCACGAAAAGAGGGAATAAATGACTCTTCATCGAAGGCTGGGAATAGAGCAAATTTAGATGTTAGATAAAGAATAATTTCCATAGGTAACCATTACCATAGCACTGTATTGTGTTGATACAGGAACCAATGAGACTCACCCACTGAAGACGTGAAGTGAGACTTCTGCCAATCCAGTCCATCACACTGAAGACGATGAATGAGCACAAAGGTATGAAGATGTTCTCTATAAGATGAAAAAGGATATAAATCAAAGGGCTTTGAAAAGCATAATGCATAATAATCTTTTCTAGACTCACCTTTAAATAAGCCAGAAGATTTTGTATTTACAGTAATTGCTGGGAAAACCGACAGTGTGACGGCAAACACGCATGTCACACATAATGCCATCACCCAAATCTACAAAAATTAAATGCATAAAGTAAATTCAGCTATTTACTATAACTTGTTTTAAAATAAATGTACTACATTTTTCCTGAGGTTTGAAATGAGGATGGTGGTTATATAAACAAAACACTTTCACCATACCTTTTTGAAGACCTGTGGCACAGTTGACTTCTCCTCAGGTTCTTGTTTGAGCTCATTCAGCTTTTTACATGCCTCAGTTTCACCAATGATGTTGAAACCATTGTCAGCGTAATCTAACTTTACTTTAACCATCTCTGTAGCAACAAAAAAAGAACACCAAAATTCAAGATTTAGAAGAACCAACAGTGCTTGTCTTTGCTGTACTTTGTGTAGTTTGCCCAATCACTGGAAAAATGTGACATACCAGATCTATCTGCTGATGGCTCTTTCCATGTCTCGGCAATTTTAGGGGACATATTTTCCAAATGAAGTCGGGCAAATTTCTGAAATATAACAAGGAATTCCATTTTGTACAAAGTAACAGAAATAATTAGAAGATTCGTTTATGTACTATTTTCAAATTTCAATAGTTAGATAAGTAAAAATAAATTGTGATAACCTAAGGCACCTACCAGATGAGGAAGTATGAGATAACAGCACAAAGTAAGTAGAGTGGCGGCACAAGGGGTAATGAAATATCCCAGGGCAGAACTCTCAGAGTCGGTTTTAACTAAAGGCAGCATGAAAACACAACTGTCAGCATAAATGTGTTCTACACATTATTTATTTAGGTACAATTTATTTAGACACAAGAAGGGATGGTGTGGAATAGAGCTGCACATTAGAGCCCTGTGTTTTCTTAATCCCACTCCCGCTGAATTTCTGAATATTACCACCCGCTCCTGCAATGTTTGTGTTCCACACCCGCCTGTACCCACAATGTTTGCATCCACTTCCGCCCACACATGCAAACATTCTGTTAAACACTGGTAATCTAACAAGGCACAATATTTAATTGAATTGAATTAAATAAATAAATCTTAAACAAACAAAATAAAATAAATAGAAAATAAAAACCTCAGATATCACAGGTGTTTCTGTAGCCTAGCTAATTAACATATAGTAAAAAAAATACTACAAAACATTAAACATATTTAATGAACTAATTAAATAATGAATGACTTGGCCTAGCCTGCTATGGAGGAAGATAATGTTATTGATGGACTGTGGTGAACTTTTTTTGTTACACAGGACGAAAGCTGTAACCTACGTTGTGGACCGACCACTCCCACCCACAGCAAAGCTAAAACTGCCTGCTCCCACGAGATTTGGGTTGGGTCCGGTGGGATCCAAATCCCAATTTAGCTCTCTACTGCACATTTTATATCCAGAGGCCTGTTGCATGAAGCTAGCTGAACAAACTCTGAGTTTCAGAGTAGGTTTAGAGTTGACCAATCCAGATAAATCCAACCTGGTTTAGATCAAGTTGAACGGTTTTTCAAAGCTTGGTATAAACTTTCTCTGTCAACTCAGGTTCAATCCAGAGTTTGCAATTAACACTGAAGCGCGTGCACCTGAAAGCGAGACACATACGGCAAACAGCCAATCACAGTGTCTGTTCGATTCACTTCTCTTCTGAAGGTTGAGAGATCGTTCTGAAAATGAGCGTCAATTTAAGAAGGCAGCTGAAAGAATATCTGACTATATCAATGCATGAAATATGCCTACTAATTATAGGTTCACAAAGAGCTCAAATAAATACACGTAGTTTAAAAGAATTATGAATGCATGTTTTATATTTATATTAATATTTGGCTACTTGTCAATATAATATAATTATATGAATATATTATGTGAGTTAAAAGTGATTATAATTCATGTATTATAAATATAATAAATAATTTGCACCACAAGATGAGCAATTTTGTCTCTAAAGTTTTTTCACTATAATCTACTTTAATTTGAGAGATACAGGTGGTGTGAGTTTTACTTGCAGCTGATTGGTCCAGTTTGAGTTTGTGATCTCTAACCCAGAATAAAACCTCCTCCAGAGCAGGTTAGCTGTGTAGTGCAAGTTACCATGGTGATTAACACTGCTAAAAACCAATCCACCTTCTTGAGCCCGAAAAACCAGAGTTTGCTCAAACTAATCTCAAACTTACCTGGGTAGCAACTGAAACCAGCTTTGTGCAACAGGCCACAGGTACAGAGTAATTGCAAAAGTACTTAAAAAAATGATTCATGCCTTAATTTAGCGTCAATGTTAATCTACACCCTTGCTTTATTTAGTATATGGATACCCTTTAATATGCAAATTAGCCCTGCCTCCACTTACTCACACCAGCTCAGAGATTGGTCAAGTTACTGTAGTAAACGCTGCACAATGGTATCACTTTTACAACTTCGGACACAACGGAAATTAATATGTTAGCCTTTTTCTTGACTACATTATCAAACAGCTAATAATGTGTTGCTAATGTTACACAAACCATGTTCCCGTTCACCATCTCAATTGGCCTTCTAAAAATCAGCATCCTTAGAAATGCTATAATAATCATAATATAGATACAGATCATCATATACATAATCATATAGTAGAATTCACCCACTATATTGCTAAAAGTAACCAATTTTTCATTTCAACAGAAACATAGCTTCTCTTGAGACTCCACTGCTTCAGAGAATAGTTAATGATAAAGCCCGCCCACACGTTGATGTGATTGGTTAAAAGGTAGTTTGTGACGTAAGAAACAGTGATTTCAAACCACGTTTCTGAGACAGTTTTAAGGAGAAAATACTCAGCAACGGTGTTGACTTATGAATTTGCGCAAGGTTTGTCATATTAAAAAATAATATTAATGTTTCAACTTAATATTAATTACAACAGCATATTAAAAACACAACAGACATACTGTATAAACAACATTTTCACCACAGGGGGTCTTTAAATGTAATTACACAGCTCTCAGAAATGCTTGATTCTGACTGGTCAGATAATAAACAGGAAATATTTTCATATTTCATTTCAATAGTTTCATATCAAATCAATATTTCATGTCCCTGTCACTATTTATGGGGTGAAAACCTGTATAATAAGTTATATCTCATTTGTGTTTAATGAGCTACTAAAATATTTCAAACCAAATCAATATTTCTAATTATTTATTTAAAGTGACATATGAAGGCCAACTGGACAAGTATGCTAACCCATACTCAGAAACTGTTCCTTACATTTAACCCACCTAAATTATTACATACACATTAGGAGCAGTGAGTAGTGAGCACACACACACCCGGAACAGTGAGATGGTCCTCACTGCAGAACACGAGATCCAGGGGGCGAGGTTGGATCCAGATCCAACTTCTCCCAATTTACATTCTGGCAGATTTACATTCTCCCCATTTACATTACTTCTGCCAATCTCTAAACCTACTCGTCTCTGCCCCCTGGACCCTAAACCTACCCATCTCCACCCCCTGGATCTGGATCCAACTCCTCCCACTTACCATATCCAGAGGTGGGAGCAAGTCTCAAGTCTTAACCTTCAAGTCTCAAGCAAGTCCAAGTCAATTTTTGTGAGAGTCGAGTCAAGTCACTGCTTTATGTCAAGCAAGTCAAGTCAAGTCATAGCTTGGGTCAAGCAAGTCACTGGCAAGTCATACAAATGTTTGATGATTTAACTGAATTTTTATATTAAAATAAGCTAAAACTAGTAGTTATGGACTATGGGAGTTTTATTTGCAGTAAAAATTGCAATATGCATTTATACTCAAAAGGTGTCCACATACAGCTGAGTTGTTAATACAATACAAATCTAAAAAAAATTAAAATAAGATTCAAAATTACATAGCCAATATATTAGGTGAGGTATATTTTTTGTGTTATTTGTTTGTCCTCTACAGCGTGACCAGGTGATTATTATGACTAATAAACTTAAAGGGGTACTTCAGCGCTGGGAAGATGAATCTGTATTTAAACTGGGTCATTAATGTAGTAGAAATGTGAAATTATTTTTGAATTTGGTGCCTTCTAGACTGAGAAAACACAGAAAATGTATTTTTGTCTCATGGGGATGAAAGACAACAATTCCCAGAATACACTGCTTCACTGCCCTGGCATGGGTACTGGCTGGATCACTTGCCCACCGTGTTCATTTTCATAAAATCAGTTCAGTTAGAGACACAACAATTAAAAACGGAACCTGTCTGTTCAATATGAGTGAGTCGATTGAATGTCACGGCCGCCACAGCACAAACGCAGCAGGATCGGATTACATTCATCACATGAGCTGAGGTAAGCGCGGGATTCGTGGCTGTGGCTGCATTCACAGCGCGTGATCAGTCTGCCGTGTTTTCAGTTCATGTCTTTGGCAGCTTAACTTTCATAAGAATTCATTTGAAAAGTTGAAACACTCACTTTGCTCTCCACCGCTCCGTTTACATGAATCACCTCCTGCTGGCTGTAGTCTTTAGCCTCTGGACAAAAACTTATGGCTTGAATTCTGGAGGAATTTTTCCAGAAATAAAATATATAATTCTCTCATCTCAGGGTCATATGAGGGGGGGGAAGTACTATAATTCGAATATACTCCTGGGTTTCAGCTGATACAAAGCTTAATGCTAATCGCTGAAGTAACCCTTAAAGAGAACTCAGATTGTGTCTGCTGCTCACACCCTGACGAAGGCTCATTAGCCGCAATGCATATGTGTCCAGTACTTGTCACCTGTATACTAAATATTAAAGCCATGATGAAATAAAGTTTTTTTTATATTTCTTCAATAATATTTGAGGGCTTTGGATTATTAACATGTCCAAACAGGGGCGTAGCCATCATTTCAAATGTGAGGGGGACAGAATGTCAAATGTTATAGCAGTTTTTTCTGACCTATGTCTAAATGATGGTTTTATTTTAAATTTTATCTTTTTTTTTTTGCTTAATTGGCTTAAAATGCTATTATTGTAAGCTATCTGGGTCTTTTTGATTCCAAATAAAGTTTGCTGAAAAAAAAAAAAAGACAAAAAGTAATATATACTCACTTTAGTAGTCATGTTTTACTAAAATGTTTTACATCCATCATTGTGCAACACAAGTCGGATACCACATTTCAACTTACAGTGCTTGACGGTTTCATAGTCTAGAGTTTTTTTGTTGTTGTTGTTGCAATTTTGAACTTATCATTGCGAACTCTTCGTATGAAAATGATGGATACAGCGCGGCCTGGAACCCGCCCAGTCTGGCAGCACTGTACTGAGCGCGGGTTCGAGCATGGGCATGCCGTGATCTGTGAGTGACTGCTTACCATGGAAACTTACGCCTTGATTCACGACTGTCTCTTACGTTAGCTCTCTCTGCTTGCCTGCTGCATCATGTGGTTCGGTTGCGGTGCGTTCAAAAACAGATATTTATTAAACAAAAACAAGTTATTACGAGTCATTTAACTCAAGTCCGAGTCAAGTCTCAAGTCATGAATATCAAGTCAAAGTCAAGTCGAGTCTTTTCGTAATATTTGTTAAACAAGTCTCAAGTCCTAAAATGTTCGACTCGAGTCTGACTCGAGTCAAGTCATGTGACTCGAGTCCCCACCTCTGACCATATCCCTAAACCTACCCCTCTGCCCCCTGGATCTCGTGTTCTGCAGTGAAGGGCAACTTGGAGCAGTGGGCAGCTATTTGCTATTAGCTTATGTTGCTAGTAGCCATGTAATAAGTTGGATAATGTACATCCAGCTGGTTAGCACCACAAAATAAGCTATTATTTAAGGGTCATACAAGACCTGATCAACCTGTCTAGGTTTATTTTCCTTACTTAGAATATAATTTTTTTTTTGTTTAAATTTTTTGGAGTATACTCACAGATATTTGATAACAGCATGGCAAGACCCGAGAAGATTCCTGCCACCGCTTGTCCACTCATAAACAGGGAGCTGAATCTCGGAGGTAGCTTACTGACCAGACCGAACAGACTACCTTGCAGAATGGCCCCAAACACTGAGAGGAAAAAGTGCAAGAACAAAGAGGGGTGTTAGATTTGACAACTGATTCAATTACTCAAAGGTGATGAAGTAGAAGTGGAGTGGATCTATTTTAATACTTTATTCAATATGAAGTGAAAAGGCAAATGTGAACACTAGGGCTGCAACAAATAGTTGATAAAAACGATAATGAAAATCATCGACAACGATACTCATTATCGATTAGTTGGGTCTGCCACCAACTTCCACCAGTCGCGCCAAATTACAGTACTGAATAATGCATTTCTATATACAAAATGCATCTAAAAATAGTGGAGTGTAAACAGAGCAGCTGCTGATGTAAAGGTACATGATCTAAGCGCCCAAAACATGAAAATTCTTTGAGCTTCAAGCTAATGCATTAGTGTTTAACATACCGTCATGTGCTTTGACAGATGCGTGTGCATTCTCAGCGCAAAACATCCATTTTACAGGTTATATCCACTGATATAGAGAACAGTGATTATATCCTTATCTGTAAATGTTACTAATACACGCAATGCAAGTATTTCCATTTTGCTTGAAAGCGCGTCAGTCTGACATTAAGCTTCAAACTTCACTGAACGAATGGCGGTGCGGTGGGCACATGCATGCACATAAAACAGACAGAACGTAGTCGATAGGGAGACAATTAATTTTCAGTGCAAAAACATTAATTTAACTGGAATATATGCTGTTGGAATTTAGGTTTAAAAGTCAACATGTAATTCACATATTTTATGAGAGTAGTAACTGTAAAGGAATAACAGCGTGTAATTCAATATAAATGTAATATGTTTCTACAGGATAAAGAAATTACAGTAATAGGTTACGTTGTCCATTATGAATGTTTGTGTTCCTGCAGAACATTCCTCTTATCTGGTAACATTTTGTGTTTTTGTTTTTCTTCAATATAATTCGAATGTAGGGATTTAAACTGTCCTCTTGCGTAGTAACCTTTTTTGCACATAATGTAGGCTATAGCACAGTTTATAGAGCATAACCATGGTTCTATTTTTGGATATTAATTAAAAAAAATAAAAGGCCAATAATCGATTATCAAAACAATCCTTAGTTGCAGCCCTAGTGAACATACTGTAGATGTAAGGCATAAGAAACATACTGTTAATAAACCAGACTGTTGCCATGGTAATGGAAAAAAAGTGGTCCTGGTCCATCTTAACTTTCACTAAAATGGCAGTGAGAATGAAGAGAAGTAATATGAAGACCATGCTACCCGCAATCCGCATCTTCTCAGCAATGCTACATAAGCAAAAGAGAACAAAATAACGCATGATTATATTATTATCTATCTATACAACACTACGACTCGCAAAAGTAAACAAAATGAACTTATTTTCTTGAATGAGCCAAGGACTCACTGCTGGTATAGAAAGGAGTTGAGAAGTGTGAATAGCAGCAAGGGAAGCTGGGCTAACAACACACTCATGTTACCAAACATGTACGGGTCCAACTGTGAGGAATCTGTACCATTTCTCAAACGGTCAGTGAAATACTGCAAACAGAAGGGAATAGAGTATGAGTACATGAGATTTAAAGATTACCTGAAGTATCAATCAGAAAAGGTATGTCTGTCTTACATTCATTGCAGTTATGAAGAAGTTCCATGGAAGCAGAGTTCCCATTCCCAACAAGAAAAAGATAACAGCCACAAGGCCACTGTCAAGGTTAGAGAGAGAGAATTATGCTATACTGTATAATGTCATAAACTAAACAAAATAAATGAAAGATATTATCTTATTATTTTTCTGAATAATAGAGCATGGCCATGATTGCCAACTGATTTTCTGTTATCTAAATCAGCTGGCATCAGACCTCCACTCACCGGTTATCTGATGTTCCCTTACAAATCCTCATTTTTAAATTTTCTGGAAAAAAAGAAGCAAAAGTTTCATTTTTGTTGTTAGATTATGATCAAGTTTAGTGACATCAAAACAACCATAAATCACTGAGTTCATAGTGACATCTACTGGAGTTTTGGGTGAAGTAGAAGTGTAAGAGACAACTGTGAATCCCGGTTGTCAGTTGTTGTTGACCTTCTTGACTATAGGTACAGGTAATTTTGCGCAACAAAATTATTCAAAGCCCCCCACCCCCACATATTGGCTATTTCCTCTGGTATTTCTGCTTTTGAAAACGCTGCTTGTTTTTTCTTTATTATCAGGAACCTGTGAGTGTTGATAAAATACATTTAATTAACCATAATTTGTTTTGCGATTCTAGAAGTTTCTATTCTGATTTATTAAAAATTACTGAAAAGATATCTGTTTGTGTTTTTGGCTTTTAAATGAATTTCATTTTTATATAACTTAATTAAATAGTTAAGTCATCCAGTGGCTGAGGAGGCCCACTGGTAGGCACTTGACTAATGAATACAAAACTCGTTTCCATCACTTACGTTTCCACAGTAAAGAAACGCGGCAAAAATTTATTTCCCGCATGATGTCCTCATTACACCTTCCCACATTTCCTATTACTTGAAAACCCCGCGTTTTAGGTTCAGTTTCAACGACGAACTACTTAAACTATCGTAACGTTTATTAGTATTTAAGTTATATTACATTGCTTGTTGAATTTATTGACTTGAGTTTTTATAAATATGCATTTGTCAAATAAAAGTACAGCATCATTTAATTTCCTGCATCACCATATGAATAATACTTTCAATTTGGTTAAACATACTAAAAACATAGTATCCCAAACATGTGAATGAGCCCTCTTCTACATCGGTTCCAATGAAACAAATATTCAATAAAGACTACATTCGAGCAATTACTGCTAGTATAAATATAATATAAAAATAAATAATGTTTCATTGACTAAACTAAATAAATGTCCTGACATTAAGGAATTATTCATTTACACTTTTCCACAAGTTTTGATGTCCTTAATTATATACTGTATATTATTATTGTAAAATAATTTTAAGAACAGAATAACCGGTATATTAATATATATACTCACAGACTCGTAGTTACACACGTCGTGTCTCCTCAAAACAAGAACAACGCGGGGATTTTCAAAAGCTTCCCGCCCTCTTTCCTCATTTGACAGATGCCACTTGATAGCGCCAGAGCCATAGCGCCAACCAGAGCCATATAGAGTGAGAGTCGCGACAACTCCATAGACTCCAATGGAACGGTTTTTACAGCAATGGCGGCTCATGGAGACTCTCAATAGTTCCCGGAAGTAGCAGCCGCGCCATAGAGTTACAGCAGAACAGACCGTTTGTGATGGACTTTTAAAAGCTAAGACGTCTAATCAGTAAGATTTTAAATTATCAGCAGATCTTAATCAAAATAACTTGTACATTAAAGCCTGCTTGTGTAGATTATTCATCATTAAATTAGATTATATTAGACTATAGTGTTATCAGATTAGTCTTGGATCGGCTACTGGATAAAGTTATTATCGAACACCGTATTAATACTTAAATCTGTTATTTTAATTCCGTTTCATCCATCGTTCTGGAATTAGAGAAAAGGTGTGCAAGGTATGGAAAGTTACATATTAGTTAATTATAACGTTTGGGCGCGTGTGACAGCGGGTGTGTGTAAAGTGGTAAAATGAGGATACCAAGTTTGTTCCTTATTAGGCTACACGGGTATTAAGAATAAATTTCTTTAATGATAAAATGCATCCGATATACATTCAGTGTTTTAGGCATTGGGATTCAATTAACTTTACCTTTACCAGCATTTATTAATCTTTGTTCATGTTAATTTCAACATTTACTAATACATTATTAAAATCTTGTTAACATTAGTTGATGCACTGTGAACTAACATGAACAACTGTTTTATGTTAACGAAGATAAACATTACAGTAACCATATATATATATATATATATATATATATATATATATATATATATATATATATATATATATATATATATATATATATATGTGTGTGTGTGTGTCACCTGTAACACTATAGCTGTGATCATCAGCTATAGTGTTTTTTTTGTTGAAATTTGTATTTATATTCAGATTTATATTCAGATTGCTCCTGCTGATTTGAGCCAGCCATTTTTTTTCTCCGCTTCATGCCAGTGGGGAAGCCAAACCTTCACTCTTTTCTCCGAGCGATTGGAGCATCCCCATACAGCACAGCAAACCATGGCAGAGATCATGCAAGGACAACTTGGAGGAAAGACACTTGGCATGCTATTCAGTTTATTAGAAATGTATTCATAAATTAGTTGCTGTAAATAGTTAAAACACACAAAATATGCATTTATATAAGTGTACAAACTGATGTTTAAGTTGTTTTAAACTTGAATATTTTATGTATCATATATGAAGAAGTATTGTAAGAATGATATATTATAAAAATGGCAAGACCATAAAGAGACATCAGAAAAATAATGTATTGCTATTTTCCAGCTTATTGGGACACAAATAATGCAACTTGTTAATTTTTTCAAAATATGACTTTAAATTTTTATTTTAATGTTTGTATCCCAGTATGATAAAATGTCATGATAATTAAATTTTTATTTTATTTTAATATTTGTATCTCCAGCATACGTTGCTCCTTTGTCGGTATGAATTAATTGGAAAAAAATAATTAAAAATGCTTGTTTGGCAAAACAATTGGCAACCAGATTTTTAAAACATTTTTTTCTCATAACTTAAAGCAAAACATTTTTGAAAATTTCTGTTGAACAGTAAGTATAATGCTTATTTATTAATACATTTGTCTACTGTATCATATTTATTATGCAAAATTCTAGGGCAAATAAATTATCAATATGAACAAAACTTTGCTGAAAACCGTTGTACACAAACTACTTCATGCCTTCTATACTCCGATTGATAGTTCATACTTTTAAAGTAAATGTAAGGAATACAATTACTGTACTACAGCAACTTGATTATTCATAAGCATTAAGTAGATTGTGTTTGATAGGTTTTTCAGCAGTGTTGGCCATATTGATAAATTATATACCCTAGAAATTTGCATATTAAATATGTTAAATATTTAATAAAATGTTTGCAAATGTCAAAAAACAGAACAAGCACACTTCTGGATTATTAAGCACTACAGCATTATTTATATATATATATATATATATATATATATATATATATATATATATATATATATATATATATATAAGACTTATGAATTATATATTACTATATATAATAAGAATTGTAAACATTAAGATTAATTTCACTTAACGTTAATTCTATTTTTCACGTATTGGCAATGGATGAAGACATCACACTTGACATCATGCTGTTGCTGCTAGTTCAGTGTCTCATTGTGTGGTGCGAGCTGACAATCACCTGTAACCTGTCTATCTGAAAGTCATAAAGATGACATTAGTTACCATGAGATTAGTGAAAACAAATGAACATGACGTAACATAAAAACAATAGCAACCCGTCTCAATCCAATCTAACGTTAGCCTAAATTATGTTAACGAGGCAAAAGTTATGGTAATTGTGCACTCTAATTCTCAAATATTAGCGGATTTTATCTTTTAAAAACAACATCGCTGTAACCACATACTCATGCTACATACACATGTCGATATGTAATAAAATGATTGAAAATCAATGCATTTATTGACTATTAATTACCAAAAATCGCAGTTCTGTCACTGTGACTATCAATTTGAATTGCCGCTAAAGCACTTCCTGGAACTATTCGAGGGCTACATGAATCACGTGACTATTAAGCGTTTTGAACTTCCGTTGTCGCAACTCTCACTCTATATGGCTCTGGCGCCAACCAGAGGCTCTGGCGCCAACAAGTGGTGACGTTTTACTGCGCAAGTACCCGGAAATGTAGTCATCATCAGTGACCCAATGTGTGCTTTCTTAAATGATTTTCTGTTTAATTCGAAACCTCCCATAAATGATATTTAACCCACCAAACTACATTTTACATATTTTAAGTTTCGCAAAATCCTTTTTTTTTTAATCATTGGCATGATACAAGATTATGTCAACAGATCGCTCGCCCAAGATGAATTTGCAGTTACTGCTGCCAGATCTCGACCACCCAAAATAACATTGTTTGACACAAACTACATAAATTGAAAGGTCATAACTTTAACTATTTTCATAGTATTTTATTTTCACCATAGGGAATTTTTTTTTTTTTTTTTAAGAAAACTGTTAACTGAGACAGAGCTACTGTAAGCAGACCCTAATAACTACCCGAGGCGGTTAATCCATAGTTTTCAGTCACGACTCACGTGACTGTCGCGGAGCATGGAGGGCAAAACTGCTGCACAAGCCTGTCAAATTTCCATCTTAAAACAAAAATATGTTAACAAGATGCACGTTTTGGGCACTTATGATCCATATGCACCTGCTGCAGTATTTCAATAAACAGCGGGTAAGTTAGTTTTTAAAACGCTTAATGTGAAAAACACTATAGGGTGAGTTGCACCAATAAAGATTAAATTAAGCAAAGTTTAACGTTAAACTAGGATTTGTTGATGTAGGTTTTTATTTTAAATCGAGCTGTTGCACCACTTAATTTTAAACACAGATTAGTAACGCAGTAGACGTTATAGAGCTGATCAAGCAGCAGATAAAGGGTGAACTGACGACAGGTTCGAAACATCTTTATCAGTGCAACCCACCCTTAAAGTGCCATAATGTACTAAAACAGTGATATTAGATCAAATTCAGTTTACACCTTTTTGATGATGCATACTATGTACGATATTTTACTTATATTTTATTTATAACAGGCTACTAATATTCATTATACTATACTTATTTTTAATTCTTAATAAATAATAATAATAAAAAAACAATAAAACACTGCATACATTTAAATGATGCCTGCCATGGTGTTTCTTATTTGTCGTCTGATTTAGATGTGTGTCCCAGAGCCGTTGCAATATATTATTATTATTATTATTATTATTATTATTATTATTATTATTATATGGCTCTGGTGTGTCCTATAGAAGACTGTAGGCAGGGTGTATCCCATAGATTAGACAGTATAAAAATGGTTTATCCTCAGCCGATGTGCTGTACCGTTTAAAGGTGAAGCATTTTCTTTATATGCGACATTATTGCCACCTAGCGGAATTACAAAAATACAGCATATTTTGCAAACGCATCTTCCGCGCTCGCGCCTGACTCAATTAAAACACAACTCAATAGCTTTTACGGGCGTGTGCGTGTGAAGGCATCAACAGGTAAATGTGACTACTTTCAATAAATTGTAAAATATTTCAAGAAACCTTTATCAGCTTTTAGTTGCTATGTGTCATGAGAGTAGGCCTAAGCAACTGAGCGTCACTCTGTCTAGATTAGAACGAACGCGATAAACTCATCCAACGGTGGAGGTGCATATTTGACATAACGTCAGAGCAAACACAAGACGTTTTTACAACTTTTCCAAACGTTGTATTTTGGTTGCAATTAGGTAATGTTGTAGTACAACGTTTATAAGACATAAAACCGTTTGTTATTTGTATATATATAGACAAATAATGTAACCAAAATAAAACGTTGTGAAAATACCAACCTGGTACGTATACTTTAATAAATATTATAATAATTGCAATAAAATAATTTGTAACTAGGCCTAGTTAAAATAAGAATTTACATTTTTACATCTGAAAATGCTGTTTTTCCCCCCTTCTGTTATCTATCTATCTATCTATCTATCTATCTATCTATCTATCTATCTATCTATCTATCTATCTATCTATCTATCTATCTATCTATCTATCTATCTATCTATATATATATATATATATATATATATCATCTAGCATCTATATATGCACTGAAATTTCTGGGATTTTTCCATTTGTTAATGTTCTTATATTTAACATTTCCAGTCATTGCATGATTTGCATGTGCTGTAGCCTACTTTATTTGTACCATTTTGTTTTATTGGCGTATTTTGTATTTATCTATTTAGAATTTTTTATTATTATTAATGAGAGCTTTAATTGTAGTCTTTGAAAAAAATCGCAAGGTCCTTGAAAGTACTGGAATTGCATTTTACATTATCTCTACTAACAATAAACTGCATTAACCCCACTGTGTGTATCGTGAAACTGCCGCAAGCAATTACTAAAACGGCAGATTTGGCATTTTCTATTACACTTATTTCATGCATGGCATGAAAGCTCGCGAGCTCGCGGCTCTATCTAGCGGTTGTAAGTGGTATATCCTAGTATCTCAACACGATGCTAGATCGTTGTACTTGTCAAGCGTCAAGTTTCTGATCAATGAAATGGATGGCACGTTTTTTCTTTCATTTTTTGTCTTTACCTGAACTTATAAATCATTTCCATTTTGTCTGTCTTTGTGGCTTTGTATAGCCTCATTTGTGTAGTGTATGATGCCCAGATTTTCTCTGTAAGCATGTACAAAGACAGCAATTATATGTCTGCCTGCTGTTTAAGAATTTCTTCAGATTTTAAAAGTCATGTAGTGTATTCCAGCCTTTAATCAAACCATTAACAACTGGCAACAAATGCACACAAGGAAACAGAGCAAGAAACAGTGAAAAACCAAATCAAATTCCAACAGAAACACAGACTAAACATGACATACATATTCATTTTTATCTCCTTTTGTTAGTCTCTTTCTCTTGAAACAAATAGTTAAAGCATGTTCCATGAAAACAGGCCACATGTTTATTATTAACAGGAAAGTCAATAACAAATGTATTGTTTGGTTCCAAAGATGAATCTACTGCCTATATGGGCCATTCTACTGCGTATATGGGCCATTCTACGAAATATAAATATATTCCTTTTTGCTATTTTATTAAAAAGTAAATAAAAAACAGTTACAATTTTAACAATCTTCAAAGTGTAATATATGTAACAAATTAGCTCAAAGGGGAAATATTAATCATTAATCATAACTCATTATAATAGTTATAAATATTTGGATCAGTTAACTGAATTAACTTCATGTAACTGAATTAATATTACAATCAACTAATCTGTTTGTCCAGCGAACATTCAGTACTGATTGAGTTTCAGCTCTTCAGAAAGGAAATTTTCTGTGGCCACAGAAAAATAACTCATTCTTAGCTCGTAGCTATGATCGATTAGTTAAAGTGATAATTTATTTAGAAGCAGAACAGAACCAATTCATACAAATGTGCACAAGAGTTTATTTAACTAAAACACGAACACATAACTAATCTAACAGAAACACATTGTCACGTTAACATACAAGGGACAAACAGGTGCGAGGACTCAAGTGCAGAAATAGAATTTTATTATAAAATAAAACAAACAAACTACAAAACAAAACCCACGAGGGGGAAAAATACATAAACTAGAAAAGACATGAACATACCGACACGGGGAACTGGGAGACGAGACAAGACAACGATCCGACAAGGACTGCAAACACACAGGAGCTTATAAAGGAGAAATCAAGCAGGAGTGAGGCAAACACAGGTGGGGCAAATTAACCAATAACTTGAGATAACAAGGGGTGGGATCTGACAATGACAGAGGCACATGGCCACACTAAACCCACATGTGCACACAAGACAGGACAGGCATGTGACATTACCCCCTCCTTAAGGAGCGGCTACCAGACGCTCCACTAGGGACGGGAGGGACAGACCAGAGGGGCACGGGAGGGACCGACCAGGGGGCACGGGAGGGACAGACCAGGGGGCACGGGAGGGACAGACCAGGGCGGCACGGGAGGGACAGACCAGGGCGGCACGGGAGGGACAGGCCAGGGCGGCACGGGAGGGACAGACCAGGGCGGCACGGAAGGGACAGACCAGGGCGGCACGGGAGGGACAGACCAGGGCGGCACGGGAGGGACAGACCAGGGCGGCACGGGAGGGACAGACCAGGGCGGCACGGGAGGGACAGGCCAGGGCGGCACGGGAGGGACAGGCCAGGGCGGCACGGGAGGGACAGGCCAGGGCGGCACGGGAGGGACAGGCCAGGGCGGCACGGGAGGGACAGGCCAGGGCGGCACGGAAGGGACAGACCAGGGCGGCACGGGAGGGACAGACCAGGGCGGCACGGGAGGGACAGACCAGGGGCGGGGACGGGAGGGACAGACCAGGGGCGGGACGGGAGGGACAGACCAGGGGCGGGACGGGGAGGGACAGACCAGGGCGGGACGGGAGGGACAGACCAGGGGCGGGACGGGAGGGACAGACCAGGGGCGGGACGGGAGAGACAGACCAGGGCGGGACGGGAGGGACAGACCAGGGGCGGGACGGGAGGGACAGACCAGGGCGGGACGGGAGGGACAGACCAGGGCGGGACGGGAGAGACAGACCAGGGCGGGACGGGAGAGACAGACCAGGCGGGACGGGAGAGACAGACCAGGGCGGGGACGGGAGAGACAGACCAGGGCGGGGCGGGAGAGACAGACCAGGGCGGGGACGGGAGGGACACCAGGGCGGGGGGAGGGACAGACCTGGGAGAAACAGGTAAGGAAGGGAAAACAAGGGAGGGACAGGGAACACAAAGAGTTCAGGCGGCTGGGGGCCGGAGTGGACAGCAGAGTTCAGGCGGCCGGAGGGGCCGGAGTGGCCACAGCAAAGTTCAGGCGGCCGGGGGCCGGAGTGGCCAGCAGAGTTCAGGCGGCCGGGGGGGCTGGAGTGGCCAGCAGAGTTCAGGCGGCCGGGGCTGGAGTGGCCAGCAGGGTTCAGGCGGCCAGGGGCTGGAGTGGCCAGCAGGGTTCAGGCGGCCGGGGGAGCCGGAGTGGCCAGCAGAGTTCAGGCGGGCGGCCAGCAGAGTTCAGGCGGCCGGGATGGCCAGCAGAGTTCAGGCGGCCGGGATGGCCAGCAGAGTTCAGGCGGCCGGGATGGCCAGCAGAGTTCAGGCGGCCAGGGGAGCCGGAGTGGCCAGCAGAGCTCAGGCTGCAGGGGCGGCCAGCAGGGTACGGGCGGCCGGGGCGGCCAACAGGGTTCGGGCGGCCAACAGGGTTCGGCGGCGGGCGGCACCTCCAGCACAGTGTCCGCCGGAAACGGGTCCGCCGGCTCAGGGTCCGCCGGAAACGGGACCGCCGGCTCAGGGTCCGCCGGAAACGGGACCGCCGGCTCAGGGTCCGCCGGAAACGGGACCGCCCGGCTCAGGGTCCGCGGAAACGGGACCGCCGGCTCAGGGTCCGCGGAACGGGACCGCCGGCTCAAGGTCCGCCCGGAAACGGGACCGCCCGGCTCAGGGTCCGCGGAAACGGGACCGCCGGAAACGGGACCGCCCGGCTCAGGGTCCGCCCGGCTCAGGGTCCGTCGGCTCAGGGTCCGTCGGCTCAGGGTCCGCCCGGAAACTGGAACGCCGGCTCAGGGTCCACCGGAAACGGGACCGCCCGACTCAGGGTCAGCCGGCTCAGGGTCCGCTGGAAACGGGACCGCCGGCTCAGGGTCAGCTGGCTCAGGGTCCGTCGGCTCAGGGTCCGTCGGCTCAGGGTCCGTCGGCTCAGGGTCCGTCGGCTCAGGGTCCGTCGGCACAGGGTCCTCCGGCACAGGGTCCTCCGGCACAGGGTCCTCCGGAATAGGGATCACCGGAACAGGGATCCCCGGGACTGGGACCACCGGGACTGCCTCTGGGGGCTCGGAGAAAGTCCTGTGCTTCTCCCACGCCCTCCAGAAGGCCACCATAACGTATCCGGTCACAGCCCTCCAGGCCATTTCCGGACTCGGGACCACCGGATCAGGACTACCCGGAACACGATCCACCGGGACTGGGACCACCGGAACACGATCCACCGGCACTGGGACCACCGGAACACGATCCACGGAACACGATCCATCGGCACAGGGACCACCGAACACGATCCACCGGCACAGGGACCACCGAACACGACCCACCGGGACTGGGACCACCGGAACTGGGACCACCGCACACGATCCACCGGAACTGGGACCACAGGAACACGATCCACCGGCACAGGGACCACCGAACACGATCCACCGGCACAGGGACCACCGAACACGATCCATCGGCACAGGGACCACCGAACACGATCCACCGCACGGGACCACCGAACACGATCCACCGGCACGGGACCACCGGAACACGACCCACCGGGACTGGGACCACTGGAACGCGATCCACCGGGACTGGGACCACCGGGACTGGGACCACCGGGACACGATCCACCGGGACTGGGACCACCGGAACAGTCACGGCGCGCGCCTTCCTTCTCCTCCTCCGCAAGTACCACCGACCCGGAACACAGACCCTCGGCCCAGTGACCACCGGCACACGATCCACCGGAACAGGGTCCGTTGGCACAGGGACCACCGGAGGGGTGACCCCGTTCTTCCTCCTCCCTCTCCCCGAAGGGGTCATCGGAGGACTGGGGACTTGGCAGTCTGTGGGAAAAAATGGGGGTGGCCCAAGAGGTGGAAGACCACCCCTCCAGGGCACTCCGCCCCCATCACGGTCATACGTATACCCCACAAACTGCCAAAATGATAGTGTCCCCAGCATTCCCATCTCCCAGGCGATGACAGGATCATTGAGACTGTTGTTAAATATGTCCTTAAGTTCCGCCTGACTGATGTTAAGCCCCTCCGCTGCAAACAGGAACTGGTAAGCAAACTCCTTAATGCTGTTCTTCTCCTGCTTAAGGGAAAGGAGTTTGCTTAGTTGTTCCTCTCCTGATGCAGCGGAAGGGCAGGAGATGGGAATAGGAAGATTCCCATTCTGCTGAGTCCTCAGATGGTCGGATCGTTCTGTCACGTTAACATACAAGGGACAAACAGGTGCGAGGACTCAAGTGCAGAAATAGAATTTTATTATAAAATAAAACAAACAAACTACAAAACAAAACCCACGAGGGGGAAAAATACATAAACTAGAAAAGACATGAACATACCGACACGGGAACTGGGAGACGAGACAAGACAACGATCCGACAAGGACTGCAAACACACAGGAGCTTATAAAGGAGAAATCAAGCAGGAGTGAGGCAAACACAGGTGGGGCAAATTAACCAATAACGAGATAACAAGGGGTGGGATCTGACAATGACAGAGGCACATGGCCACACTAACAAACCCACATGTGCACACAAGACAGGACAGGCATGTGACACACATACAGTACTTGCATACACACAAGCACACATACATGGACAGAATGGAAGGTAAAAGTGACTGAAAAACCGGATCAGAACAGAGGAATGAAGCTATGGAAAAAGAGTCACCATCAGTTATGACAAGCTCCCTTGTTTTACAGCTTTAACTAACTACACAGCGATTTTGTATCGTATGTTACTTGCATTTGCCTGAGCTGCTGAAGAGTGTCCGGATATACAGTCGCAGGAGAAAGTCTTGATAGTTCGGTCCGATGGTGTTGCAGTTGCAATCGATTCCTTCCGTGTTGAAAGAAGAAGCGAAAGTGATCTTGCAGAACTCTTTTATGGCCGAAGAAGGCCCACATGGCTCGATGTGTAAGGGGTTGGCCGGCGCAACTGCATCGGTGATGCCGGATGAGGTCTCACGCAAAAACACTGTTCGGAAATGGAATGCCAGCCAGTACTAGGACTAACTTGTTGGCTTTTAAATTCCACAGAGGCCACACCTTTAAGTTTTGGCTTGACCAATAAGGAAGGTGCAATTCCCAGCGGGAGAGTTCCTTTGTTTGAAAGGTTGACTCCTTGGAGTGAGTTGAATATTGTGTGTTAATTTATGTATAACACACTGCATTCTATAAGAAAGTGATGTTCACCAAAGTGTGAGTCATTAAATTAGGAATATTTTGATAGGAGACACCAGCTAGATGGGTTAACATTAACTAGTAGTTCTATTATCAAGCATACAAACAGTAATTATGATACACTAAATGTACTGAGGAAATGCATGTTCATTCATTAAACAGATTGTCAAATAACTAGTGGATAGAATTCCATTTCTATAGGGGGTTACATGTTTGTTGGTTGTGCTGTTCTCCCATTTGAGAACAATCAGCCCAAGTGTCTTTGAAGATGGGCACCAGGCTGCTAATTCACAATGGGGAAACTAGACATCACAGAGCCTGCCTGGGTCCTTGAGATTAAGTTTTAAAAATCATTTGTTGATACATTTATGAGATTTGTTGTATTTTGAATCCAATCTTTGTAAAAGTCATAAAGTTTATCATACTGATTTCAAAGTTAAGGATTCATTAGTTTAAATATAGCCTTTATTGCCAAAAGTTTTGGGATGCCTTCCTTTACATGCACATGCACTTTAATGAGATCCCATTCTTAATCTGTAGGGTTTAATATGGAGTTGGCCCACCCTTTGCAGCTTCAACTCTTCTGGGAAGGCTTTCCACAAGGTTAAGGAATGCACTTATGGGAATTTTTGACCATTCTTCTAGAAGTGCATTTGTGAGGTCATGCACTGATGTTGGCCTGGCTCGCAGTCTCTGCTCTAATTCATCCCAAAGGTGTTATATCGGGTTGAGGTCAGGACTCTGTGCAGGCTGGTCAAGTTTATCCACACCAAACTCTCTCATCCATGTCTTTATGGACCTTGCTTTGTCCACTGGTGCACAGTCATGTTGGAATAGAAAGGGGCCATCCCCAAACTGTTCCCACAAAGTTGGGAGCATGAAATTGCCAAAAATTTCTTGGTATGCTGAAGCATTAAGAGTTCAATTCACTGGAACTAATGGGCCAAGCCCAACCCCAGAAAAACACCCCCACACTATAATCCCTCCACCACCAAATGTTCTGCTTATGGCACAATGCAGTCGAGCAAGAACCGTTTTCCTGACAACCACCAAACCCAGACTCGTCCATCAGATTGCCAGACAGAGAAGCGTGATTCGTCACTCCAAAGAAAACTTCTCTAATGCATGTGTTTAATTATTGCGATTTTGAAAACTTGTGGTAAATCCTGTTTAGCCAGCATCAGTCTGGTGCAGGCGCAGCACACAACTTTGTTTTTTGAACGAGAAGAAATGGCGAAAGGCAGTGACATTGTTCGGGGGATTTTTCAGCCTTCTAAAAGGACCAAATCTGAAGTGTGGTCATATTTTGGCTTTTACAAAAGCCCTAAGGGAATCTTAATTGAGGATGTCACCCTGTGTGCATAACATACAAAAAGAAAGTCACTACAATAGGGGGAAACACTTCAAATCTGCCAAGTCGTCTTCGTGACCATCACTCACGGTTGTATAGCGAACGCAAGGCAAGTTAACTTTGACCTCAATACCAAAACTACGTCTGGGAAATAATTAGACAAAAAAAAGTTGTTTTGAGTTGAAATATTTTATCTCACTCACTTGAAATTAACAAGAAGCTTCCACAAAGAAAACTTAGCAGCAAATGACTTTGAGCCAAAGACGAAGGAACAAGTTCAAACAAGACTATTAAGGGTGGCATTTAAGCATGTAACGACTGAGACAAATCAGACACAAAATTGCTTGTTACAGTTAACAAATAATCTTTAAATGCTTTATGCTTAGTAACAAACCTTCTCCCAAGGGCAGTAAAGATCTCAGTTACCAGGGCTACGATAAGACCTTGTTTATGGCTTGAAAGAATGCAAAAAAACAAGGGCCATAGGGAGACCCATAGCCCTTAAACAGACTTTCCTGCATTCATTTATAGAAGAACTGTTCTATAAATGAACATGCACCCCAGCCGTCTTGTTAAATTGTGTTCAATAGACAGCATGGCCAGACCATTTAGTCTTTCCTGAGGTAATGTAGTTCTTTTCTTTGATTAAGTTTTCTGAAGGCTCTTTTTCCACTTGCAACAGGCAAAGTGTAAAATATGCATAAGGCAATGCACACTTCACTTTAACTCTGATTCCATGAATAATTTTATCTGACTCCAATTTAATGCGACTTTGTTAAATTTGTTATGTTTGTAACTGAACAGCTGATCATAAGATTAGTGGTGATTTCATTTAAATTGTTGATTTTTCGTAGTAATTCTTATTTTTAAATATTCGATGCGCCACGGGACCCGGTATCGTACAGAGACTACGCATTTGCGATTACATAAGCTCATGGACACAAACTAGCTGGTTCTAATATCGCAGAGGATTGCAGAGTGAATATTTTACCTTTAGGTCAGGTCGCGCCCTGCTTACTCATAACAAAAAGTGTAATTTTTGTAATAGTCATGAAAGCTGCAACTTGCTAATAACAGCGATAATCAGAAATCGGATTGCCCCAATGATGTGCCACCTGCTCCATTTATTGGGTCCTCTGTATGATCTATCCTAGCAAAATATTTGAAGTAATACCACCTACTTCTCACTGGTCACTCACTACTAAAATAATGATTTCAGAATGACAGAATAAATCAAGATTAACATTTATTTTGGCCAGACAGAACTTTAAATAAAACTAATTAAAAAAGAGTCCATGGTGCTGATCAGCATAAAATATAAAACACAATGAAAATCATTTTAAAGAGTCATCATATCTGGCACTGGACACAGTGTGTGTGAGTGTCTTTAAGACTATAACATTTTCCCCAATGGCAGTTCTGCCACCCTTCCTTAAATACCCAGACCAGTTGTATTTACTACATAAACACCTGGTTTCAGGGGAGAGGATCAGATATCTTAAAGAGACACCACCCAAAAAGGAGAACAGAATTTTTCTCATAGGGGAGCGCGAGGCACAATAACGCGGGGTTAAATGTAACACACATGATTTAACACTTTCCACACATGCCAGGATGACGAAACTTAGTGTGTTTACTGTTTGCCATGTCAACACTATACAGAGAAAAAATTGCGCCAAAATATAAAAATCTTTGGAAGATATCACTGAACATTTATTTAACCATAGCAAAAGTAAACTTCTTACTCAAGTTTATTTTTCATCTCTGTTTTTTGTGTTTATTTAAAATAAGACAAATCTGATATTATTGTAATCTTATATCTGTTATTTAACAGTTGAGATCGTTCTTTAACGCTGATCTAACCAGCAGAAGATACGAGCCATGGTTTAAATCCCAGTTGCGCAGATGGGGTGTGTTGTAACACTGTGTTACAATGAGCCCCTATTAGAAATACGCTATTATATTCTATACTTTTATGAATTCTTTTGAGAAACCATGAGAAAAGAGTGAATAATGATTGAGAGTCAATGTTCAGAAATTATTCATTATTATTCTGTTTTTAACTTTGCTGTACAACTATATTTAGCGATGTATTTGTTGTCAAAATATTTTTTTGTATTTTTAATGATTAAAAAAATGACATTATTTTATTTCAAAAAGTGAATCATTGTATTTTATTTACAAAATATTTTAGTTTTTTTATTATATCAGGTAACATTTTAAGCTGTCATTTACTCATATTACAATGTGCCCCCTCACATGTTACAATGTACCCCACCTACGGGGCATGTTGTCACATTTCACTTCCATTCTTTCGGGGGAAATCAAGAAAAAAGTATACACTGTATTAATGAAAAAAAAAACCCACATAATTGTACTAGACGTGTGCAATTAATGTGGGAAACAAATAAATACTCTGAACCCCAAGTGGATTTACACAAAATGAGAGCGTTAGGTTGTGCCCCGCTCTCCCCTACTACCAGTGACTGCAGTGAAACTAGATTCACAAGATCCATCAAATGTGGTATATAGACATTCTGCGACTTGAATCAGGGGGAAGGGAAGGTAGGGTGGATACAAGGGGAGAAGTTTGGGCTGGGCGGTGTTCTGTGAGAACTCTCTTGAGTTTTATTGTAGGGTGTTGGATCTCAGCTTTTGTCTTGCAGTAAAACCTTACAGTGGCCTTTTTTAAAAGGCCTTAGTAAGTGGTGAGTTATTGGTATGACAGTTATTGGTATGACAGAGGGGGTAGGCTGATGATTTTGGTCTCTGGCCTTCAGTTTGATCTTGGCTTATTTGATCCGGTTATCTTTACCCAGAGAAACCGTAACGAGAATGAATAAACGAACCGGAATGAATTGTCACAAGCATGTTTCCAATAGCACTGCAGCTTTAAAGGGTTACTTCAGCGATTAGCATTAAGCTTTGTATCAGTAGAAACCCAGGAGTATATTCAAATGATCGTACTTTCCCCCATCATATGACCCTGAGACTAGAGAATTATGTATTTTATTTCTGGAAAAATTCCTCCGATGACGCACATATCGTCCTTTTGCGTCATCGGAGGAGTTTTTGTCCAGAGGCTAAAGACTACAGCCAGCAGGAGTCGCTATTTTAAACATCGCACTCACAGCACTCGGCTCGGGGAGTGGCGGGGATTCATGTAAACGGAGCGGTGGAGAGCAAAGTGAGTGTTTCAACTTTTCAAATGAATTCCTATGAAAGTTAAGCTTCCAAAGACATGAACCGAAAATGCGCCAGACTGTTCACGTGCTGTGAATGTATGCGGCCGCGAATCCCGCGCTTACCTCAGCTCATGTGATGAATTTAATCCAACTCCTGCTGCGGCCGTGACACTCAATCGACTATATATTGACATAATATATTGAACAGACACGTTCAGTTTTTAATTGCAGCGTCTCTAACTGATCTGATTTTATAAAAATAAATGCGGTGGGCAAGTAAACCATGTCCTGCCTAGCGTAGGGCAGCGAAGTGCATTCTGGGAATTGTTGTCTTTCATCCCCATGAGACAAAAATAAATTTTTCTGTTTTCTCAGTCTAGAAGGCACCAAATTCAAAAATAATTCCAAATTTCTGCTACATTAATGACCGAGTTTAAATACAGATTCATCTTTCTTTAAGAACACACATGCTTCCAATAGCAACTATAGCCTTAAAAACATGCATGTTTCCAATATTAACTACAGCTTTGAGAACAAGCGTGTTTCCAATAGCAACTATAAAACAATTATTGCTTTAAGAACAAATATTACAAACGCTGAACTGACTCAACTGAACAATGACTATTGTCTTTTTAGAGCTGTGCCACAGCAGAAATGATTCCGTTTGCACCATGAATCATTGTTTCCTGTCCATCACCGCAAGCTGCTTAAATCCATGCTGTACAAAGGCCTCCTGACTTTAGACATTCAGGGATGAATGGAGAGTGAAATATGGCCAGCGGTGATGTGGATGTTTGATTCTTCTCTTGATATCCTTCTTCATCCAGTGAGTGCAGATCTCATCAGGGAGTTTCAGGGAGTCCATCTCCAATGCCGCTATTAAATAACAGGGTCACTTCCATATCAATGTAGCGAATTTACGTGTTCAAGTTTGCGAACTTGATTGAATCTGGTGAAATGCATATGGGGATCAAATTCCTCTCGCTACATCCCGATTGCACAATTCCTATTGAGATGCAGTTTTGCCCACCGAATTTGATTCGATTGACACATTCTATTCCTACGATGACAGTCAGCTGATGCGAGCTTGACTAACGTGACCTGCCAGAACTAATGCTACGCTGGATTTCTTTGATAATTTACTATGAATGTATCAATTAAAGGTGCGGTATGTAGGAGAGTGGTTGAAATGGGTACTGCAGTCCAAATTCAAAATATTGGAGAGCATTGTTTCCCCCGCCCCCTCCTTCTTAGACTCAACACTCACACGGATTGCCAGCTTGAGGACACGCAACAGGAGGGAGTGCAATTGACAATGACAGCCACACTATAAGTTGATGAGTTGATTTATCCATGTTTTAATGGGTAGAATCTACGATCTCTAACGCGGCTGCAATATGATGTGTTTTCCACCAACTGGCAACCTGTGGTGTTGAAATACTATTGGGTAAACTGGCAACATGCATTATCGCACAGACCAGACCAAACCAAAACCAGACATTCCGACACGGAATACACATTTCAAAGTAGAATTACTGGCTGTAGTTTTGTTTTCTGAGAAACAAGTAGGTGAATTTAGCATGTTTCTTACATATCAGCATAGTCTGGTATTTTTATGCTTTAGTTAAGTGAAAAACTTACATACAGTAGCTTTAATATTCATACAGTAAGCTTATGTTAATGTCTGAGGCAAGCAGTTTAAAGAAGTATTGCTCTCAAAATGAACCCTCAAGTTTGAACTGCTCTTTGGACCTAAGAAATACAAATTATTGTGGTGTTTAACTTTAAAAAAATTCTGTATTCCCCCAACAAATCGGCGGCTTTCTACATCTGTATATTTGATGAAAAATTGCAAATAGAATCCATGATAGTTGGAGACGTTGTTTTTATATTTTTTTATATAATGATCTACTGATGACGGTAATTATTTTGTTCACTGTAACAGGAAATTGATTCTCTTTATTTGACTTGAGGTTAAACATTGACTAAACACTGAATAAAATCCACTTGCTGACCCCACTATAAAGATGTTCCCCAGTCCATTGCTTCAGTTTTTTTTTGTAAATCTCAGCTGAAGTTTTGGAATAAACAGCATGGAGTGTGTGCAGCGGTGGAATTGGTTAATGCTTGCAATGATATGTCCTCTTATTGCAGGTAAGTCTTTTTGCTTAATCAAGATAAATGCATTCTGAAATTAAGAGACAAAACATCTTTCAGCATGAAAGGAATATATTAAATGAAGGTAATTTAAAAGACTCTGTGATAGATGGCTCACAAATAATTCTCATCTTTTTCATTGTCATTATATATATATATTAAATGATAACAAAAGTTATTTTTTCCTGTGACCTCCTCCAATGATCTGATTGTTTCTACTATAGGTGCTCCATCCATGTCCAAAAGACATGCATCATGTCCCAAAGAGAATCTAAACATTAACGGAGGGAGCTTTGTTCTTTCTAACGGCTATTCAGATGGGAGTTTCCTAAGATACATCTGTCCGAATGGATATTACCCATCTGTTCAGTCACGTCATTGCCAATATGGACTCTGGACCCCAAAGACTAGCACCAGAAAAATCCCAGAGTGCAAAAGTAAGAACATTATCATGTGGGTGAATGTGATTTCACCAAGTAAAACATTCCTGGATCAACATTCCAATCAACCAATCAGATTTGAGGGACACGTTTAGAGTTGTCAAGTTTAGGCAGTGTTGTTCACCCATCATTTCCCTCTGATTTTAGGGATAAGTTATGGATAGGGTTTGGTTTAGGGTAGGGATATGGTTAAGAGTAATTCTACATTTTTGAACAGGAATATTGTTCCACTTCCAGGATCAACAAAACATATTGATGTAGTCACTGTGATTTCGAGTCATTATATCATGAATAAATGCTGGACTTTTTTTTTTTTGAAGCAGAGTTATGTAATTTTTTGCTGCTTCAAAACATCTCTTCAACAGTGTGTGTTTATCCATGCTTTTATTCTAGTGGTTACATGTCCCAATCCTCGTGTTTTGGAGAATGGAGAGGTGACCCCATATAAATCCAAGTACTATGTAAATGACATAACCACCTACTCATGTCATTCCGATTATAAGTTCCATGGCTCGGCGGTCCGTATTTGCAAGCCTAATGGGAAGTGGAATGGAAGCACACCAATTTGTGGACGTGACTGTGAGTAAACAGTTTCCATAAACTAATCAGATATAAAAATACAAACTTAGTTCCTGGTACAATATCTCCTGCAAGTTACATACCTATAAAGTCCTTGGGTTTAGCTTAAAAAACTTTGTGTGTAATGTGTATTCTGTTGCGGTTTTATCTGATGTCATGCTAGTTTAACACAGTTCTGGCAGAAAGTTCTCTCCATGCATCTGCCTAGATCAAATGGAGGTCTACAGATCTTCAGTTCCAGAAGTCTCTTTTTTTTAATACTTTCTCACAGCTGATCACTGCCCTGATCCTGGCGTTCCCCTGGTAGCAGTCGAACAGGCCACATGTTTAATATTGACGACAAAGTCAAGTACCGCTGTGACAGTACATTGACCTTGATTGGTTCCAAAGAGCGAGTGTGTCAGGATGGTGGCCAGTGGTCAGGGACAGAGCCACAATGTTATGGTGAGTCTTCTAATAGCTACATCAAAGTTCCAAAATGATGTGCCTTGTATGGACTTGTGTTCTCAAAAATAAGAGCTTTTGCTTATGAAATGGCTTTTCTGGATAATGCACCTGTAATGTTTTGTGTAAATAATGTACAGCGCATTTCACATACGACACCCCAGAGGAAGCGTCAGAAGCATTCAGCAGTGCTCTAAAGTCAAATCTAGCAGTTTCTCAACAGCATGAAGGAGAAGGTATCTTTGTGTGACTTAAAGCCTTAATCATATATATTAGGGCTGGGCGATTTTTCCGAATTAATTTGAATTTAATGTTTTGATGTGATTTTATTATTTTTAAATGGAGAAATTATGATTTTGAATAAATATTCAGCAAGTGTTACATTTCGACATGTTGACGATGCAGCAATGATAACAGTTAAGAGAAGAAAATGATTCGACCACATGATGGAGCACCTGATTAACTGCTCACATATGACACTGACATACTTTATGAATGTAGAACACATGGGAATGGGAAAAAAGCCAATAACATTAGACACAAGTTGAACTTTCTTCTAAATTGAGCAGCACATTTTTAGAATGGCGTTTCATGGGTTTAATGCTGCTAAAGATGCGAGTGCAACAGCCAAACACGTTCGCCAAACATAAAAACAATAGGAAAATGGACAGACACGCATATTTGACACGTCCCCTTTAAGAAGTGGGAGAATTAGAGAGTTTGTTGATGCGTTGTTCCAACGCAGAAGTTGTTAATAAAGTCTCATACAGCAATCCTGGCTCTGTGTATATTTAATAGCTCGAAAAGCTACAAGCCTATTACTGGTGTTATTTATTGCTATTACTTTTTGGCTAAGAAATATTTCGCATTTCTCTTATTTTATATTATTTCTGAGTATATGGGATATGTTTACGATATGTTTATACAGTATTTGCCTTCATTTTTCATGCATATTTTCTGTAAAGATATGTAACAAATAACAAGTCATTTATTTTACATTTACACTATGCTGATTACTTCAGGTGTGCTGCACTTGGAATAGTACTTTTTTAACCAAATGGTTAATAAAGAGAATGTTTCCTGAATCATACTGTAGTTACATTTTTTAAGTTGACTAGTTAAAAACGAAATTGTGAATTGCTCAATCGTTCTGAATTTTAAAAAAAATGTATTTATTTGCAATATCTCCCAGCCCTAATATATACACAAATGCACAAATTTTTTTCATTGTCATTAATTATTGTCATGCTCAGAAAAAGAAGACAATCGTATTAACAAATTTAAACATGAATGCCTTGTTCCTTCTGTCTTCAGATCAGGAGGGAAAGAAAATAAATTTGGATAAAGGTGGAAAACTTGATATCTACATTGCTGTGGATGCATCTAACAGCATCAATGAGACAGAATTTGACAAGGCAAAAAACACCATTAAAATGCTTATAGAAAAGGTATGTCCCTCAGAGCTTGCTGTAGTGAAGTTGTAAGACCACTTATTTAGGTATTGTTTTTAGGCTATTTATGAAGCTTTCTTAAACTGTTCTAAAAGCAGTCATTTACTTGCTGTTCATTTTGATGTTAAAGATTCTGGAAAAATGTATCAGTAAAAGTACCAATATTTTTATAGGAAACATTACCACTGTGATGCTCTTAATAGTGAACTTGACTTTTAACCTTACATCCTTGTCGAAAGCCTCCAATATGAGCCTTAAAGGGTTAGTTCACACAAAAATGAAAATTACTCACCCTAATGTCTTTCCAAAACTGCTGAGAGAATTTTCTTGTGGTTCCCCCCTCAGCACTTTGTGCCCTACGCGCAGCACGTGATGCGCGTGGTGGGAGCGGTGGCACTGCATGAGACCCCTGCAGTGGTGGCTCAGGACCAAAGGGTTATCCCCGAGGGACCACCCCTTTCACAAGATCAGGGTCACGCAGTGATGCTTACGTGCCCTGGTTATGTGGAAGAAACCTTGGTTCCTGTCCCAGGGTCCCGTGTTGGGAATTTCGAGTCATCACAAAATGCTAATGACAGATGCCTTTCTCACTGGTTGGGGAGCAATCCTAGAGGGATGCTCGACTCAAGGTCTGTGGAGGTACCATCATCTCTCATGGCACATCAACCGCCTGGAGATGTTGGCAGTATTTCTTGCTTTGAAGAATTTCCTCATAGATCTCAGGGGCCATCATGTGCTAGTCCGCAAAGACAACACATCGGAGGTCGCCTATATAAATCATCAGGGGGGTCGCTTTGCAAACTGGCGCACCAGATTCTCCTGTGATCCCAGGGAAAGTTACTTTCACTCAAAGCAGCTTACATCCCTGGGGCCCAGAATACAGTAGCAGACATCCTGTAGAGACAGGGGCTGAGGCCCAGGGAATGGAGGCTCCACCCTGAGGTGGTAGAGCAGATATGGAGGGTGTTCTCTGGTTCTCCCTCATGCTTCCAGCTTCCCTGGGGTTGGATGCGATGGTACAGACGTGGCTGTATGCATTTCCCCCGATTTCTCTGCTCCCGGGAGTTCTGGAGATAGTTTGTAGGGACCAAATGAGCCTAACTCTGATAGCCCCACGGTGGCCAGGCCGAGTATGGTTTTCCGATCTAGTGCCGCTCCTCGACGGGTCTCCACTTGAGTTACGTGTCAGGAGGGGCCTTCTGTCCCAAGCAGGGGGCTTGATTGTTCACCCCATCCAGAACTGTGGAACCTGTGGGCTTGGCTCTGAGGGGGCCCAGCTCATAGGGGCTGGTCTCTTAACTAAGGTTGTGGGACCCAGTTAACTGCCCAGTTGGTACAGTGCTGGAGTTCCTGCAGGACTGGTTCACTGCAGGTCTATCCCTTAAAATTTTATGTGGTGCTTACCACATTCCTTTAGGTGGTATGTCTATGGGTAAAGATCCGTTGGTATCTTGTTTTCTCCGTGGTACTCTGAGGCTGAGGCCTTCAGCTCTTGATAGGGTACTGACTTGGGATCTGACTACTGTTCTACAGGCGCCATTGGAGGAGGTTCCTGCTAAGTTTTCAACCTTAAAAGCTATGCTGCTCCTCGCTGTCTCATCTCTTAAAAGGATAGGAGATTTGCAAGCACTGTCGGTTTCACCCTCATGGCTGGAATTTGCACCTGGCATGGTTAAGGCCTTCCTTCTTCCAAGGCTTATATTATACATCCAGGTTATATTCCTAAGGTCCCTACGAATGTAGCCAGATCTATTGTACAGCAGGCCTTTTGTCCTCCACCTTTTCAAAATACAGACCAGGAAAATAATAATTTGTTATGCCCTGTTAGGGCTTTAGAGGCTTATGTCCAGAGAGCTGCCCTGTGGCATAAATCTAAACAAATGTTTGTGTGCTTTGGGCCCCCTAACAAAGGGTCCCTGGCATCTAAGCAAAGGATGAGCAAGTGGGTGATTGAGACCATCTCACTTGCTTATGTGTCAGTCAGGTATCCTTCTGCAATGGCTCTCCGTTGACACTCTACTAAGAGTATGGCAGCCTCTAAGGCCCTATATGTCAGGAGTTGCTCTTCAAGATGTTTGTGATGCAAGGGTTCACAGCTATGGGAATATCTATAACAACACCCCCATAGCGAGATGTGACTGGCCAGTGTGAATCTGAAGAGTAGCACTAGGAGGAGAGCACCTGGGACCCTGGTATACTGCCATGCAAAGGCAAAAGACCGTTTTTGGTCGAAAATTAGTTATTGATATTTTTGGTACATTCAAGGCCTCCTTTATCATGTGGATAAGTATCTCGAGTCAATTTCGTTGTTTTTTTGAGAAAATAATGGTTTGTCTTAACCGATCCCTTCACAGGCTTCCGTTCAGGATGTTGACAACGAAAGGCCTTTTCAAATGCGTCCAGATGATTGGTTTGCAGCGATCGACCTGAAGGACGCCTTCTTCCATGTCTCCATCCTTCCTCGACACAGGTCGTTCCTATGGTTTGTTTTCGAGGGGCGGGCATATCAATACACGGTCTTCCCATTCGGGCCAGCTCTGTCCCCTCGTGTCTTTACGAAGGTCGTTGCGGCAGCCCTCGCGCCACTCAGACAGCACGGGGTTCGCATCCTGAACTACCTCGATGACTGGCACATACTGGGTTACTCTCGAGAGCAGGTGTGCAAACACAGAGATCTGCTCCAGCACTTCGGGTCAACTGGGAGAAGAGCAAACTCTGCCCAGTGCAGAGGATCTCTTTTCTCGGTATGGAAATCGACTCGGTCGACATGTATGCGCAGCTTACACGAAGCACGTGCAGTCACTGCTGACTTGTCTCCGTCAAATTGAGAGCAAGAGTGCGGTTCCACTGAAACTATTTCAGAGGTTCCTGGGGCATATGGCATCTGCAGCCATGGTAACGCTGCTCGGATTGCTTCATATGAGGCCACTTCAGCACTGGCTTCACGATCGAGACCCAAAATGGGCATGAAAGATGGGCACGCTCCGGGTCCCCTTCTCGCCAAAAAGAGCCCTGGAAATGCCCGATAGGGTCAGTGCTCTCGTTCCTCCAATAAGGGTTGGAACGAAGGCTGTCTCTTTCCACCCTTGAAGTTTACGTGGCCGCTATATCTGCCCACCACGACCTCTTGGAAAACAAAAAGGTAAGTCAGCTCGACCTGGTCATCAGGTTCTTGAGGGGAGCGAGGAGACTAAATCCTCCTCACGCTCCCCTCGTGCCCTCTTGGGACCTTGCAGTATTTTTAGATGCTCTGCAGAGGTCTCCCTTCGAGCCATTGCGGTCAGTTGATCTTAAGTTCTTGTTTATGAAGACAAGAGCTCCTGATCGCTTTGGCCTCCATCAAGAGGGTAGGGCATTTTTGGTTGACAAAGCGTGCCTGGAATTGGGGCCGGCTAATTCTCACGTGATCCTGAGACCCTGGCCTGGATATGTGCCCAAGGTTCCACCACACCGTTTAGAGACCAGGTGGTGAACCTGCAAGCACTGCCTTTGGAGCAGTGCCAGACCCAGCCTTGGCACTTCTCTGTCCAGTACGTGCCCTCCGTGCTTACGTAGACAGAACGCAGTGTTTCAGGACGTCAGACCAGCTCTTTGTCTGTTATGGTGGGAAGCTGAAGGGAAAGGCTCTCTCAAAACAAAGGTTGTCTCACTGTATAGTGGACGCCATTGTTTTGGCTTACCAGCAGCAGGGGCGTACATGTCCCCTTGGGGTCAGGGCACATTCCACCCAGAATGTGGCCTCCTCTTGGGCTTTAGCACATGGCGCCTCGCTGACAGACATCTGCAGAGCTGCAGGCTTGGCGACACTGAACACATTCGCCAGATTCTACAATCCCAGAGTGGAACCTGTAAACGACTATGTACTCGCCTCTACTAGTGGCCAGTAATGGATTAGGCTCAGGTGTCTTCGCTTACTCCCCATTCCACTCCTTGGACTGGATAAGTGCAATATTTTTCCTCAGGTGAGCTTCCGGAAGCCCTGAGCTCCTCCAGCACTGTCGACGGCGACACCAGTAAGTCTGCCCACTTGCCCAGACCCTCGTGTCAGGCCAGGTGCCTCCGTGTGCATGGTTCCCTCTGGGCAACCCCCACACATGTATTTCCACAGCAAGCCTCCTTGAGCAGGAGTCATTCCCTTGGCAAGCCTAGCCACCCCTGGGGTAAAAAATCCACCTTCGGCTGGTTCAACAGAGTTCTTCCATATGCAGCCCTTAGCGGGTCATATGTGTAATCTAAGTCCTTCCCACAGGTAGGCGTCTTGGTGCATTTTCCTCCTGGAATATGCTTCCCAGTGTACCTCGGTATTCCTGTGTTAAATGGGTGTCCTTTGTCCGTACTAGTCTTATGACAGGGAGCTCGCACTTACGCAGGGCACTGGAAGACAGCCGAGTGGCGTGATTATTTTGGGACCGCCACTGACTAAAGTGACTGAGTCGGAGTGACTGAACGAAAGGGAATGTCTCGGTTACGTATGTAACCCTCATTCCCTGAGGAGGGAATGGAGATGTAACATTCCTTTGCAGATGTAACATCCCTCTGCCACATCCGTTGTACCGCTGAAACGGCCGGAAGTTCAGTCTTAACTTCTTAGCAGGTAACATAATGTGATGTTGCCAGCGTAAATCCTGAAATGCCCACGCGGTGGGGCGGAGTTACGCATGCAAATTCTTCATGCCCATGGCATTGGCACTGTCATTAGGCGTTTTCTAGATCTCAAAGATGATAGGCTACTAGTCGAAACCCCCATTCGTCGTTACGTCTCCGTTCCCTCCTCAGGGAACCAAGGAGGTTCTCTCGCTTCTTGTTTTGACTGAGATGTCACCATCCATACGTCTATGTAAGTAGTGATAGTCAGAGCCTCTTTAGATCATTTTACAAATACAATATACTTGGGATGAGAGACAAGCCGAACAGTAGAACCAGATATTCAAATTTCACGCCAAGAAAAAGGCAAACCTCAGGAATTTCCTGTGTGGTGGATATATCTTTATGCAAAAGTATGCATCTTTCAGGGCTATCAAAGTCAATCAGTCGCCCTGGTGCACAAATTTTAGGAGTGTAGAATGGGTGAGCATTCTGAACTTGTACTTTCTTAAGGATTTATTTAGTGCACACAGATCTAATATGGTACGAAGAGCCCAAGTTCCCTTCTTTGGGATGAGAAAGTATCTTGAATAAAACCCACTCTCAGCCCCTGCCCCTTTAATCACGAAAGTGCCCTTTTCGAACGATTTAACCAAAAACTGTTTTATAAGTGCATTCCATTTAAGTGCTTTGGATGGAAAATGTCGGATTTGCGGTCACCGTGCACTTTGGATGCAAGTGCGCGGCAAATAATAGATCCATGGGGGGCTTGTGGAGTAGGCCTTCCTTCTCTATCCCCTCCACATCGAGAGTGGATCCTCCCTGCATAGGCATCTTGCTGGTAATTGGTTTGTCCTTCCATCAGGTCACTGCAATCTCCTCTTATAAGTCTTTGCTACCACGGTCGGCCACTGAATGTTTAGTTTCTCTGCAGTGCATTTGCACACATCTTGCAACACTGAGAAGCAGAGAGGATGGTGCTCCGCCCGCCACTTCCATGGATACCGCCGCAGCGAGGAATTGTGCCGAATGCGCAGGGGGGAGGAAAGGGGAGTCCTCAAAATCTTCCTCTTTTTCAGAGAGAAGAAAATCAGATTGTCTCTCTTCTTTGAAATCAAGCGCATTGTTTCCTCGTCTGTGCAGAGTGGCAGCTGGAATGGGGCTAGGTGACAAGAGGGATCTGTGCTAGCCTGTGTCGAAGGCTCGTTATAGTGAAGCTTGTGCAGTGTTCACAGAAACTGGGGTTCTTGAAAGCCATGTTTCAGCTCCAGACATGTTCCGGCCTAAGACATGCAGAGCAGACCTGGTGTGTGTCCTTGCATGAAATGTTGTTCCTACATGAACAAAGTCACACAGAATCTCCATCACTAGCCAGGATAGTCTGCATTGCTGCAGCCATCGTTGTGTCGAACAATACTTGTGATCAACTGGAATGCAAATTGAAGTAGCCAGACGAAAAAGTTGCGGTGACCAGTAGATTTTTCTTTGTTAAAGGTTTATCCAAAATTCTGGGCTTCTGGTGTGAAGCAAGAAGAGGTTTACGAATATCATTGTGACGTTGTGTCGCTCCTTTTATGCTGATGGGTGAGGGGTTTATACTGAGGACTCTCAAATCCTCAGATTCCTTTCTTTTAACTATACCACAAAGAACTAAAAGATTTGGTGATGCTGCTTTTAGCCGTTATGCTCCTCGCCTCTGGAATAACCTTCCAGAGGAGGTAAGATGTACTGAAAATATTAATAGTTTTAAATCTAAATTAAAAAAAAACATTATTTTAGTCTGACCTTCCTGTATTGTCTTATAACACACACACACACACACACACACACACACACACACACACACACACACACACACACACACACACACACACACACACACACACACACACACGCATGTTGTGTTTCCATGTTTTATGGGGACATTCCATAGGCGTAATGCATTTTATACTGTACAAACTGTATTTTCTATCCCCCTACACTGCCCCAGCCCCTAAACCTACCCATCACAGGAGACATGCTGCATTTGTACTTTTTCAAAAAACATCACTTAGTGTGATTTATAAGATGTTTTCCTCATGGGGACCAAAAAAATGTCCCCACAAGGACAAAAATTTGGATATTGCCATCTTTGTGGGGACATTTTGTCCCCATACCGTAGGGATTACCAGTACACACACACACACACACACACACACACACACACACACACACACACACACACATGTTGTGTTTCCATGTTTTGTGGGGACATTCCATAGGCGTAATGCATTTTATACTGTACAAACCATATTTTCTATCCCCTACACTGCCCCTAAACCTACCCATCACAGGAGACATGCTGCATTTTACATTTTCAAAAACATCACTTAGTGTGATTTATAAGATGTTTTCCTCATGGGGACCAAAAATGTCCCCACAAGGACAAAAATTTGGATATTGCCATCTTTGTGGGGACATTTTGTCCCCATAACGTAGGGATTACCAGTCCACACACACACACACACACACACACACACACACACACACACACACACACACACACACACACACACACACACACACACATATATATATAATTTTTTTTTCTTAATTTATATTTTAATCCTTTTAAACTTTATTCTTTTTCTTGTATTTTAATGGGTCTATTTGTATTTTATTTTTATACTTACTATTGTATTTAATGTTTCTTTCTTGCCAGTAAAGCACTTTGAACTGCATTGATTTGTTTGGAAAAGTGCCATATAAATCAAATTTGCTTGCTTGCTAAAATCAAGTCTCACATGAAAATCCTATTTCACATTATAGAAGTAAATTGCACATGTTGTTTCATTTTTTTTTTAATTATTGGATAACAGACAGATGTTGCTTCCGAACTCTGAATACTTAATGCTCTTTCCCAAAAGATTAGTTATTACCAGGTCTCCCCAAACTATGAGATTCTGATGTTTGCTACGGACGTTCACCGGATTGTCTCTATGAGGGACTTTAAAAGTAATAAGGTTGCAAGAAACATAACACATGTTTTTGAAGAACTGGACCGTTTTAATGATGAAAGTAAGTATTGCTCTGAGTCTTATTGTAGGCTATACATTGTTATGTTATCAGATTTAGAGATGATTATTACAGAAAATGCGCAATGCCAAAATAGTGCAGCTGGTTAGCTGGATAACCTTAACTCTTTTTAAAAATTTTTTTACTATGAATATTTTAATCTTACATTGTGAATATTCTAGTAGTGTGTTCCAAAACTCTAAAATTCTAATTTAAGAGATATAAGCATTCAGTTTCTCACTTCCGCTAAATTAGATCACAGATTTGTACGATCACCTCAGACTTCAGCTTCTCATCACCAATCAAATGCTCTCTAGAATCGGAAGCATCCCTCTCCCTCTTTAAAAAAGGGGAGGAGCTGCCTGATTTGTCCCACCCTGTCTCAGGGGAAATTACATCAACACATTGAATAATGCTGCATGTTTCAAGGCACTTCAGTGGGCCTTTAAAGCTACACTGTGTAACTTTTTTAGTTTATTCTTAGCTAAAAACACTTAGTTCTTTCAAAAATATATGTGCTCATTAATGTATATTTACTCCTTTCAAGTAATAAAGTATTCTCGTAAGTGTATAATATGCCATTGCAAATACATACGGGTGAGGGGTTCGAATGCGCGTCGCCATGTTGCCCCTCCATCTTGAAAGTACATTATCCAAAGAGGGACATACCCGTAAATTCAAGCTTCGCCTTTCGCGTTTTAACACTCGATGGCACTGTGTCGAATGTGAAGAGGGGGATTGCTTGAGACTGATATAGCCTACAATGTAAACTTTGCCTTACACTAGTGATGTCGTACAATATACAGAATAACGATAGCACCGATAAAAGTTACTTTACTAAGATTAGCTTGCATTCGTCTGGGAACCTGATAGCTGATGTTAGCAGTGAAATGGTAAAAAATAACGAAACGGTAAAACTATTATTCATTTTATTTAGATGTCATAACCTACATGTTAACTGACAAATTAAATAACTGCAAATTATAATAGTTTTCTAAAGTAACCTCATCACTTGATCGAACTGGAAGCCATATTAATCTTGGACTAATCGGCCACCGTAGGAGTTAAAACGAAATCGGAATTGAGAGGAACAGAAACTAATATTCATTGGATGGTCATATACCGATTCACCGCTAGATGGGGGAAAATATCACACAGTGTAGCTTTAAGGAAATAAATGCCTTAAACAAGCATGTTTCCAGTAACCTGATAGCTTTAAGCAAAACAGTGGTTCCCAACGATTTGAAATATACTTATAGCTGTGTGGAAAATCCTTCTTTTACCTACAGTACAGAATGGTCAGAAGATAGAATAGTTTACTTTGAATTAACAAAAAATAAATTATATGAAATGAAATTACTATAAATAAGTACAGTTGTGTAACCAAATAATAACCAGTGTGTGTGTGTGTGTGTGTATATTATACATACATATATATGTATATATATATTGCAGTCTAGACCAGGGGTGGGCACTTCCAGGCCACTGTTTTGCAGAGTTTAGCTCCAGCCCTAATCATACACACCTGCCTGTAGCCTTATAGCTGTGTCTCATTTCGGAAGGCTGCGACCTCCGGAAGGCGCATTCGAAGGCTGCATACGTCATGAGGCTGTCTCATTTAAAAAAAGTGAGTAGGACACTCCAAATGCGACCTTTGAATGCGCCCTTCTTTCACAGGAATTCGGAGTGTGCATGAGGTGTAGCCTTCGCTGCTGCAGATAACCCACAATTCTTTGCGTCGCCAATAACAACCGTCCAATTTTTTTAATATTATTTGAAAACATGGCACCACCGCCAGATATACATGCAAGTGTACATGTGGTGATTAAATGTAAGTAGTTTCAAGCTTATTTTTGTTTTTTAAGATGTATTACCTCAAACAGACAGGTGTGGTAAACAGGATTACAAGTGTTTAGTGATTTCTAAACGTTTAGAACAGTTCATTGCTGTCAAGGCAAGAAACATTTCATAGTGATTTACAAGTTATAAATAATTTTAATTCATAACTGGCGTGAGAGCGCAACGAGGCTGAACGTGTTGGCATAGCAACGTGATACTTCCTGCCTGAGTGTCCTACAAAGGACGTCTCGTTTCATTCTTATATATCGTTTCATTCCGTATACCGCATCCTTCACAGGATGTGCCCTCTAGAGGACGCAGCCTTCGAAATTACATGAAATGAGACACAGCCATTGAATAGCTGGAGCTTGTATAGGGTTGGAGAAAAACTCACCCCTGGTCTTTCTAGCTCGAGGAAAATATTTCTTCATTGCTGTCCAATGTAGAGTAAAAAAAAAAAAAAGAAAGAAAAAAGAAAAAAAGAAAAGAAAACTGTATAGGTCCGTGTATCATCTGATCATTTAATTTCTTACTTGAAATGGAATAACGAGAAAAGAGAAGACGGCTTGTTTATTCTTTTTTTTAAATTATTGCACGTAAAGTGAGATTTCGGCTAGATTTCTTGTTTTTCGTTGGTGGTTTACAAATCGGTTTATGGCTTCGATATTTCATTTGCACATGTTTTGATAGTTTGTTTTCCAATTTGAAATGAAATAAGCAGAAACGAAAAACGGCCCCTTTATTTGATTTTTCGTTTTTTGGTTCAGGGGTAAAAAAACGGATTAATAACTTCAATATTTGTTTTTCACATGTGGGCGGTCATGAGACGCCCCTTTCCGCCGATTGGTCAAGCTAATCTGAGCGTGTGACGTCAATGGGCTGTTTCAAACGTGTCTAGCGTAAATAAAAATAAATAAATTTAAATAAAAGTGTGCTGGCTTATTACATTGAGAATCACACTCCAACATGTCGTAATGGAAAAATTATAATTTATTATTTTATAATAATAAATTATAAAATAAATAATTTCATCACGATGATAACATTCACGTGCCCAACACGTCTGTATATGACGACCTATAGGCTTCTCATTGGAATCAGTGGAGTGCCCCTGGACGTCAAAAAATTACGCTTAAGGGGTACCCTGTGCGTTAAAAAGTGACGTTGAGAGGTCCTGACCAAGCGGCAATATGTGACTGGCCAGGGGAATGACACACGCTCAGATTAGCTTGACCAATCGGCGGAAAGGGGCGTCTCATGACCGCACACATGTGAAAAACAAAAATTGAAGTTATTAATCCTTTTTTTTTTTACCCCTGAACCAAAAATAAAAAAAATCAAGCCGAAATCTCATTTTTTCGTTTTTTGAAAAAACGAATAAAGGGGCCGTTTTTCATTTCTGCTTATTTCATTTAAAATTGGAAAACAAACTATCAAAACATGTGCAAATGAAATATCGAAGCCATAAACCGATTTGTAAACCACCAATGAAAAACGAGAAATCTAGCCGAAATCTCACTTTACGTGCAATAATCGAAAGAAAAAAAACGAATAAACAAGCCGTCTTCTCTTTTCTCGTTATTCCATTTCAAGTAAGAAATTAAATGATCAGATAATACATGGACCCGGTTTTTATTAATTTATTATCATTTATTAATTTTCCGTAAAAAAAACAAAGAAAACTGAGAATTCGGCTCGATTTTATATTTTCAGGTTCAGGAATAGAAAATGGATAAAAGGCGTGAATATTCGATTTCCACGTGTGGGCGGGCATGAAGCGGCCCTTTCCACTGATTGGTTAACCAAAGATCAATCCGTGCAGTTTTCAGATCTTCCAGACTGTGCAGAATAACAGTCCTCTGCTGCTGAACGGAAAGTGTTTATTACAAATAAACTCACTCTCATCAAACAACCGGACTAATGCTTTGACACAAATCGCGCTGGGCAGGGACTTAAGGTTTTAAGGCAATCAGACATAGGTGTTCATGATCTGCACTTGACCTACTTACTCACCGCTCGGTCCCGTCCTCAATCTCCCGCTACAGACCTCGCAAAACCACGCTCCCTCCGCCACATTTAGGAAATCAGATTCGTTAATATATATATATTAATGCCAAAGTCGTTTGTGTGACCAGACCAATAGTAATACTGTCTTTAATTGCCCATCCTCTGTATATTTGTTGCTTTAACAGTTATTTAAAGGTGTTAATGTAAAATGTTTTTGTTATTTTAGACTTAATCTTCAATACACTTTGGAAAGAAGCACCAGTCTCCTCGTTATTTGTGTCCTGACCGACACACAGGGGTGTATACTGCTCACAAGAAGACCCAGAGCCTAGCAGTCACCTTTCCTCTCCAACACCTGCTGCATATTTAAACTTAAATCGATACTGATGTGTTTCGCTATATGACAGTATCTGCGCGCTGTCTAGTGGGTCATGCAAATTTAGAGTATAGGCTAATGATGGGTAAAGTGGGTGCATATCTGAGATATCTGACCTGAAATAATCAGCTAATATTTACACGTTACGAGAGCATGCCCATCTCCTCCCTCCGTTCGCGGATCGCCTTCTTCTCAGAGAGCGACCCGCCGCGCTCTCCGCTCCCTTTCCCGTCCGAACCCTGGCGGAAAAAGCGGCGGAGCCAGAGGGCTGAATATCCTGAGGCGGGCGAGCTCGCCTCGGCCCAGTGCCCGCGTGCCTCGTCTTCGCCTCAGAGAGATGTTTCCCCAGTGACGTTCTCTCGATGCCGAGGAACTGGTCTCATTTCGGCGGCAATGAAGAGGACGATCCACACGATGACTCTGTGTCCCTCGTCGCCTCCGCCCATCCACCTCGAACGCGCTCTCCACTATTGACGGCGCTGTTGAAAAGGGATATGAGAAGCTGCCGCCGCTCGAGGAGTCGGTGGCGGCACACCTCTGCCCGCCCTCCGCGATAGGCTGGAAGCCCAAAATCACACACCCTTCCAAGCCCTGTTGTACCATGGCAGCCTTGGCAAACAGGGCATACGCTTCCACCGGCCAAGCAGGCTCCGCTCTCCACTCGATGGTGGTCCTGCAGATGTTCCAGGCAAAGCTCCTCCGGGCTATGGACGAATCCGGTCCGGACCATGAGGTTTTTCGTGACCTCAGAAGCGCCACAGATCTGGCCCTTCGAGCCACGAATGCCACCGCTCAGGCCATAGGCAGGTCCATGGCCAGTCTTGTGGTGTTGGAACGCCACTTGTGGTTAAATCTCACGGAGATTAAAGGGTTACTTCAGCGATTAGCATTAAGCTTTGTGTCAGTAGAAACCCAGGAGTATATTCAAATTATAGTACTTTCCCCCCTCATATGACCCTGAGACGAGAGAATTATGTATTTTATTTCTGGAAAAATTCCTCCGATGCCGCAAATATCGTCATTTTGCGTCATCGGAGGAGTTTTTGTCCAGAGGCTAAAGACTACAGCCAGCAGGAGTCGCTATTTCTGCATGTTTTCAACATCACACTCACAGCACTCGGCTCAGGGAGCTGCGGAGATTCATGTAAACGGAGCGGTGGAGTGCAAAGTGAGTGTTTCAACTTTTCAAATGAACTTCCTATGAAAGTTAAGCTTCCAAAGACATGAACTGAAAATGCACCAGACCGAACACGCGCTGTGAATGCAGCCGCAGCTGCGAATCCCGCGATTACCTCAGCTCAGCTCATGTGATGAATGTATCCGACTCCTGCTGCGTTTGTGCCGTGACGGCCGTGACACTCAATCGACTCACTCATAATATTTTGAACAGACATGTTCAGTTTTTAATACAGATTCATCTTCCCAGCGCTGAAGAAACCTTTAAGGAGGCCGATAAGACCGCCTTCCTCAACGCTCCCATTTCTCCAAACGGTCTGTTCGGCCCCGCGGTGGACGGTTTCGTGGAGCGCTTCACCACGGCAAAAAAGCGTCCCAGGCTATGAGGCATTTTCTGCCCAAGAGACCCAGCGCCGCCTCTTCAGCTCGGCCGAGAGCTCTGTACCAGCAACAGCAGCGCAGGTCTGCATCTGCGTCAGCTCCCGCGCCCGCGTTCGTTCCCATGCAGCCCCGCCCACCATATGACCAACATCAGCGTCATCACCAGGCGAAGCGCTTCCCACCCAAGCATCAGGGTCCCCGGCCTAAGAACACACTGGACCCTGATCACAGGAAGCAATCCTGACAGGCTGATCAGGAAGAGAGGAGGGGTGAGTTCCGCCGAAGCCGGTCCGTCCCCCAAAAGAAGGCTTACCAGTACACAGTCCTTCCATTTGGCCTGTCCCTGGCGCCCCGCACTTTCACAAAGTGTATGGATGCAGCTCTCTCCCCTTTAAGACAAATGGGAATGTGCATTTTGAACTACCTCGACGACTGGCTCATACTGGCCCAGTAAGAGGAAGAACTACAATCTCACAAATCTGTGCTACTCAGCCACCTAGAATGCCTGGGTCTCAGATTAAATACAGCCAAGAGCTCGTTGCTCGATTTTAGACTCGACCCAAATGAGGGCTTGGCTGTCAAACGTACGTGCTCTGACTACACAGCAGCTTGCACACTCATTCAAAACGGAACCAACAGACCCCTGAGAATTTTTCAGAGAATGCTAGGCATCAGCTTCTCCAGTACTTCCGCTCGGCAGGCTGCACATGCGCCCCCTACAGTACTGGCTGAATTCACGGGTTCCCCCCCAAGCTTGGCATTCAGGCCAGCTCTGGATCAAAGTGGGCCAAGGCTGCATGAAAGCCCTGGCCCCGTGGTCAAAACCCTGCCTCTACGAGTCGGGAGTGAGCTTGGGCTCTAGCACGTCTCGCCTAATTGAACATCTTTCTGACGCATACCAGAAACATGAACTAAAATACAGCGAACTATAGGCTACTTGATGAGCCTATATACTTTAAAAAGTCAACAATTAGATTATTTAACGTTAAATGCATTGTACAAGTCACTTTGGAATAAATAACGGCATGTTTCGTGATAAAAAAAAAAACGTGACTTTACAGTCCGGAAAATACCCCTGTTCTAAGAAAGCACTGCCTAGGCTCTGCCCCGGTACGGGTTGTGTCGAGGCTGCGGTCGAGCCATTCGTTAGTCTGGTTGTTTGATGAGAAAAAGATAAAATGTAGTTGCAATAAACGCGTTAAGAATCCGTACAGCTGTAGCAGCACAGGACTTTTATTCTGCTGTGCTGAACTGAGGAAGAACTGATGACGGAATAGTTTGATCTTCGGCTGGCCAATCAGCAGAAACAGGCGTATAATTCCCGCCCACGTGTAGAAATTTAATATTCAAACAGTTCATTCATTTTCCCACTTCTGAACGAAAAACGAAAACTCATGCCGAAACCTCGTTTTTCTGAAAAAAAATGAAAAAACGAAAAACAAGCTGTTTTCTCATTTTTCTACTTTCAATATTAAATCAAAAAACGATTGAACGAATGATACACAGATTTTACACGGACTGGTAAAAAAAAAAAGGTTTATTCATGTTTCATTTCAAATTCATTTTAATTTAGATTTAATGTAGTCACTTGCTTTTAGAATCAGAAAATGTTTCTCATTAACTAACTGATTGTATTATTTGTTTATGGTGTTTTGTAACAGATACAAAAGATAAAACAGGTACCAATATCGCCAAACTCTATTCAGCCATTTTAGGCAGCATGTCAATGGAGCAGAGCAACGATTCAGTGGGCTTCCTTGAGACCCAACACATCATCATTGTGTTCACTGATGGTATTTACATACATTTATTTCATTCATAATTAGCTTTTACTATTAAAACTATTTTACTATTCTAACTACAAACATGTAGGTATGCATATATTGTATATGTACAAAATGTACCTACAAAGCAGTTTTTGTCCAAATGAAGAAAAAACAGCCTTTAAATCAAACTGAATGATGTGTAAAAATGCATAACATTTTCTATGGTGGTTGAGTTTAGGGTTAGTGTTAAAGGGATAGTTCACCCAAAAATGAAAATTCTGTCATTAATTACTCATCCTCATGTGGTTCCAAACCATGACACTTTTGTTCATCTTCGAAACACAAATTAAGATTTTTTTTGATGAAATCTGAGAGCTTTCTATTCCTCCATAGACAGCTACGCAACTACCACTTTGACGCTTCAAAAAGAGATCGTAAAACAAATCCATACAAATTGAGAGGTTTAGTCAAAATTTTCTGAAGCGACTCAACCACTTTATATGGTGAACAGATTAAATTTAGGTTTCTGAAGATAAACGAAAATTATATAATTTTGGGGTGAACTAACCCTATAAGGGATGGGATATACAGTTTATACAGTTTAAAAATCATTGTCTATGGAATTATTAAATTAGAGATCAACTTTGAAGCAAATATTCACTGTAATTGATCTCATCTTACTTCATAGGTCACGCAAACATGGGGGGGAATCCCGTACCTAAAGTGAACCAGATCAAACATCTCGTCACCAAAAATAATCCGGAGCGAGAAAATAAACTTGGTAAGCAATGAATTTTATTAATCAAAATTATGAAATTAAATATTTAGGACTGATAGTATTTTTCAAAATTGTCTTTCATTTACAAGCATCAGAAACAGCAAAAACTGCACATATTGATTAAGAAGACTTAATTATTGATTTCATTTTGATATGAATGTGTCCTCTTTTTCTAGATCTTTATGTGTTTGGAATTGGAGATGTTGTAAATAAAGATGACATGAATGGCTTGGTGTCACAGAGGGACAAAGAACAACATTTTTTTAAGCTTCTAAACTTGGACGAGGTGCAGAAGATGCTTGACAGCATGATTGGTACTGTAGCTATTATGAACATATTTAATATAGATATACATTTCTAGATATAATATTTCTAGATATCAATTTCCTTCCTGCTTTTGTTTAATTCAAACATGGTGCCTTTAGATGTGTCATTGCAGGTTTGACTCCACTGACAAAAAATGTCATTAATTCTCGTGTGTGTGTGTGTGTATGTGAGAGGAGAATGCATTAGTTTGAGTGGAATGAACAATGAGATTTTGTGAATGAGTTTTTCTTCAGAATTTTGTGTTTCATTAAGGAGAGGAAGTCATACAGGTTTGGAACTGCATGGAGGTGAATGAATGTTGACGGAATAAATTGATTAAAGCTGGGCATACTGCGATCTGACTCTCACACTTTATTTACTAATTAAAGGGGTACTTCAGCGCTGGGAAGATGAATCTATTTAAACTGGGTCATTAATGTAGTAGAAATGTGAAATTATTTTTGAATTTGGTGCCTTGTAGACTGAGAAAACACAGAAAATGTATTTTTGTCTCATGGGGATGAAAGACAACAATTCCCAGAACGCACTTCGCTGCCCTACTCTAGGCACGGCTAGTCAGCTACAGGATTACTGGATCACTTGCCTACCACGATCATTTTCATAAAATCAGTTCAGTTAGAGACACTACAATTAAAAACTGAACGTGATATAATGCGAGTGAGCCGATTGAGCTTCACGGCACAAACGCAGCAGGATCGGATTACATTCACCACATGAGCTGAGGCAATCGCAGGATTCGCGGCTGCGGCTGCATTCTCAGCGCGTGATCAGTCTGGCGCGTGTTCAGTTCATGTCTTTAGAAGCTTAACTTTCATAGGAAGTTCATTTTAAAAGTTGAAACACTCACTTTGGTCTTCACCGCTCCGTTTACATGAATCTCCGCAGCTCCCCGAGCCGAGCGCTGTGAGTGCTGTGAGTGTGATGTTGAAAACATGTGGAAATGGCGCCTACTGCTGGCTGTAATCTTTAGCCTCTGGCCAAAAACTCCTCCAATGACGCAAAATGACAATATTTGCGTCATCGGAAGAATTTTTCCAGAAATAAAATACATAATTCTCTCGTCTCAGGGTCATATGAGGGGGTAAAGTACGATAATTTGAATATACTCCCGGGTTTCTACTGACACAAAGCTTAATGCTAATCGCTGAAGTAACCCTTTAATTTAATATTTACTTAATTCGATTATTATCATGGGAAATTTGGATATGCAATGCGCAATGTCTGTGAAGTCTCACAACTAGTCAATTATTCACTACAGAAAGTAAAAGTAAAATCTGACGAGCTTTCGGCGCACCAGAGACAACGAGAGATAAACTAGGCTACTTGTGTTGATAACATAGGCCTATAACGGTCCTACTTTATTTTCTTAATATTTCTCTTGTGGCCCATATAGCCTAGTGGAAAAAAATTAGAAGAGAAGTAGGCCTATTATGTTAAACAAGTTCTTTTTTAAATGTTTTTTTCAACTGCTCCTACTTTTCATTGAGACTTTCATTGAGACTATTATTTCAGTGTTCTGACAAATTAAAGACTTAATCATTTTAATTATAGGACTATAATTCTTTGTAGACCTATAATCGACCTATATGTTTTTAAAGAATTACATTTTAAGGAGGAGTAAGCTAATCTATCTAATATTTTATTATGCTGCGTGTCGGTTATGCAGTGAAATTGTTGCGGGGCAAATTAAATGTATTATCAATTTAATAATTAAAGTAGTCCTACCCTCATAATAATAGCTAATAATTTAATACATAAATTGGAAATGCTAAATCATCATGATATCGGTAACTGAGGCACTTGACCATGGCTATCTCTATAGTAGCCTATACCCTATCATGGTCTATCAGCGCAACCAATCGTGAGCTTTGGCTTTACATCGCAAGCGATCTACTCGTACAATGTGTAGGTAACCTTGCTGAAATCACACAAAAATGATGCCCAGCTTTAAGGAACCTCTAGTTCTTATCACATAATGAGTGATTGTTCTTATGTAGGCTACCTGCTTCCTTACACAGATGAGAGCACCAGTGTAGGATTGTGTGGGATTCATCAAAACTATGACAAAGTTAATAAACGACGTGCATATCCCTGGTTGGCACAGATTAGTGTTAATGTAAGCATAACCTTTTTATCTCATGTTTATTTCATATATAGTATATACACTCACCTAAAGGATTATTAGGAATACCATACTAATACTGTGTTTGACCCCCTTTCGCCTTCAGGACTGCCTTAATTCTACGTGGCATTGATTCAACAAGGTGCTGAAAGCATTCTTTAGAAATGTTGGCCCATATTGATAGGATAGCATCTTGCAGTTGATGGAGATTTGTGGGATGCACATCCAGGGCACGAAGCTCCCGTTCCACCACATCCCAAAGATGCTTTATTTGGTTGAGATCTGGTGACTGTGGGGGCCATTTTAGTACAGTGAACTCATTGTCATGTTCAAGAAACCAATTTGAAATGATTCGAGCTTTGTGACATGGTGCATTATCCTGCTGGAAGTAGCCATCAGAGGATAGGTACATGGTGGTCATAAAGGGATGGACATGGTCAGAAACAATGCTCTTTTTCCTATTTGTAGTGGAGATGAGTGGTACCCGGTGGGGTCTTCTGCTGTTGTAGCCCATCCGCCTCAAGGTTGAGTGTGTTATGGCTTTACAAAATGCTTTGCTCCATACCTCGGTTGTAATGAGTGGTTATTTCAGTCAAAGTTGCTCTTCTATCAGCTTGAATCAGTCAGCCCATTCTCCTCTGACCTCTAGCATCAACAAAGCATTCTTTCCCATTCTGACATTCAATTTGGAGATCAGGACATTGTCTTTAACAGGACCACACCCCCTAAATGCATTGAAGCAACTGCCATGTGATAGGTTGATTAGATAATTTCGTAAATGAGAAATTGAACAGGTGTTCCTAATAATCCATTATATATATATCGAGACTCATATATATATATATACACTCACCTAAAGGATTATTAGGAACACCTGTTCAATTTCTCATTAACGCAATTATCTAATCAACCAATCACATGGCAGTTGCTTCAATGCATTTAGGGGTGTGGTCCTGGTCAAGACAATCTCCTGATCTCCAAACTGAATTTCAGAATGGGAAAGAAAGGTGATTTAAGCCACAACACACACAACCTTGAGGCGGATGGGCTACAACAGCAGAAGACCCCACCGGGTACCACTCATCTCCACTACAAATAAGAAAAAGAGGCTACAATTTGCACAAGCTCACCAAAATTGGACAGTTGAAAATGGGAAAAATGTTGCCTGGTCTGATGAGTCTCGATTTTTGTTGAGACATTCAGATTGTAGAGTCAGAATTTGGCGTAAACAGAATGAGAACATGGATCCATCATGCCTTGTTACCACTGTGCAGGCTGGTGGTGGTGGTGTAATGGTGTGGGGGATGTTTTCTTGGCACACTTTAGGCCCCTTAGTGCCAATTGGGCATCGTTTATATGCCGCGGCCTACCAGAGCATTGTTTCTGATCATGTCCATCCCTTTATGACCACCATGTACCCATCCTCTGATGGCTACTTCCAGCAGGATAATGCACCATGTCACAAAGCTCGAATCATTTGAAACTGGTTTCTTGAACATGACAATGAGTTCACTGTACTAAAATGGCCCCCACAGTCACCAGATCTCAACCCAATAGAGCATCTTTGGGATGTGGTGGAACGGAAGCTTCGTGCCCTGGATGTGCATCCCACAAATCTCCATCAACTGCAAGATGCTATCCTATCAATATGGGCCAACATTTCTAAAGAATGCTTTCAGCACCTTGTTGAATCAATGCCACGTAGAATTAAGGCAGTTCTGAAGGCGAAAGGGGGTCAAACACAGTATAAGTATGGTGTTCCTAATAATCCTTTAGGTGAGTGTGTGTATATATATGTAGAGACTAAATAGACATGCATTAATGGCTAGAGATGAAGCATGACACCATCTATCTTCTCTGCTCTTCATGTAGCGTCCATCACAAGGTTCAAACTGCATGGGATCATTAGTCACTTCAAGTTACATCTTGACAGCAGCTCACTGCTTCAAAGCGGGAGACACACCTGATAAGATAACAGTTAATCTGGAAAAAGACCTGGGTAATGTTGTGTCCTGAACTGATACACCCGTATTGTAAAAATGATTAATGAAGAAAAATGTGTTACAGCATAAATCTTATCAATGACATTTACTTATCCTTTTGCAGTTGTAGAAGTGAAACAATTCATACTTCATCCTGACTATGACATCACAAAAAAACAGCGTATGGGAATAAAGGAATATTATGAATTTGATGCAGCTCTTATACAGCTGAAAGAATCTGTTAATATGAGTGTTAATCTACGGTGAGTAGTATGTAACATGACGTTACTTTATTAAGAATAATAAAAAAGCTGAATTAAAGATCATCATGTGTATCTCTGTGCAGACCAATCTGCATCCCCTGCACCAAAGAAACCAATGGGGCTCTGAGACTTTCAGACAGCGAAGGGACATGCGGAAAACATGGTAAAGTACCAGATAAGATATCTGCCAGACATGCTGCATATTAGAACCATATCATAATGTTTGAATCATTAATTAAATGTAGATATATTAACTGCTTATACAATGAAACATACCAAACACAAAATGTCATACGCATTTGTTACAGAGGAATTACTAATGAGCAATGACCTTGTGGAAGCTGCTTTTACGTCTCAAATGGAGACCAGAACTAAAGGAACACCACGAAAAATAAAAAACATCACAATCAAGCGTGGAAAATATGTAAGGATTTTATTTTTATTTCTAATCTGATGGTACTCTTTTTAAAAATCTCCAGTGCATTGAGTCATCAGTTTTTCTAAGATTGTATACCTAGAAAAGAAAGGCTGTGAATTTTAAATTTATGTTGTGTATTTTCTAAAAGCAAATGTTGTCAAGGTTTACAATTACACAAGAATATGAACAAACTAAAAGCAACAAAACTTTAACTTTGATTTTATGGGGCCTTTAAAATCACACAAAGTTCATATAGTGCACAAATATTTGCTATTTCATTCAGCCATTTAACATTAATTATGTGCAATATGCAACAGAAAACTTATTTGAATCTCATATTGATATTAAAAATATATATTTCATCCACAACAATCTAAGAACATTTCTTGGTGTACTTGTTCTTTAGCGGGATGCCTGTGTTAAAGATGCAACAAACGCAGACATTTTTGAGAAAATTACAAACGCAAAGGACGTAGTTACAGACAATTTTCTGTGCAGTGGTGGTACTGAACCAAAAATAGATGATATTTCCTGCAAAGGTATGTTTGATTTTTGCTGTGACACCATATTTTATTTGGCTCTAATCTATCATTCAGGTCATAACGTTTGTTGATAATGTTGAGCACCCGAGTGCGCCATTTACTTTCACTCGCGTGTGGAAAAACAAACAAAACGTAGCTCAGTACTTGTTTATCCTTTTAGCAGCTTTTATTTTAGCAGCCTCACTTGAACATAACATCAGTTCCCATTTTCTTCAGCATAGAACATCACGTAATCACATAACGTCATCACGTACAAAACCGTATACCTCCAAACAAAAACTCCATGTAATTTTGTATACCGTAATGTAATGTATAAGACCGCAATACTTTTAACAGATAACATTTTAAGAGATCTGAAATTAATTGATACAATTCTTACATAGTTCCTTGTGTCTGCATGTCATTTTGTTATAGGTGAATCAGGTGGGGCCACTTTCGTGAATAAAAAAGGTCGATTGATTCAGGTGAGATTTCCACTTCCTTTTGAAAACAGTATTGATCATGTGCTGTAAAGACTTATATAAAATGACACTTCAGAGAGGGGACGCCATTAATAGGGGTGTGTCAAAGAAAGTGAACACCTTCATGAAGGGCTTTTCCACAAATCCATTAGTGAAGGGTACATGCCATGCTCACATCCAGGAAGTAATTATACCGTTTATGGTCATGTGACCCAGGGTTGTGAGTTCTCACAATTTATTTTAAAGCTAGATGGTGGGAGAGCCTGAGTTAATGTATAAACAGAATAATTCAAGTTGTTTTGTTTTCATATACTGCACACATTTGCATTTGTCATGCATTATTTCATATGAAGTTTAAATAAGTTAGGCATAGGTAAGAAATATGTTTAATGGTAGAACCGGCATGTTATGTGACTAGCTGTAGGGTCCAAAGAAAAGATGTTTTGAAGTTGAAGAGAAGAGAGGAAACTCCCCAGATAGCAAGCAATAATTGAAATGTTGAGTCAATGTTAATACATCAAAGCTAATTGCATTGAATTAACATTACAGAGTGATGTTGGTAAAATATGCCTTTTGCACCCACAATTAATGTTGAAAAATTGAGAGTGAGATTTCAACAAAAAAATCAATGATAATGTCATTGAATCAACATTATGAAGTGATGTTTTGCATCACTTTTGCCCTGCAATTAATGTTGAAATGATGGTAAGATTAAAAAAAAAAAATTTTTTGTAATGTTTCACTATGATCGATTCTGCAGTGATGTTGAATCAGTATTGAAATTAGCAAAAATAATAATCGTAATATAATTTGATCAAAGTTACAATGTGATGTTGATTCTAAATCCCCTTTGTTAAAACATTGAAAATATAACTGAAATGTAATATCGTCAACATAAAACAATGTTGCCATCTGATGTACCAAGTTAAAATTGAAACCGCTTTAATATTTCAGCTACACTTCAATGGTATGTCAACAAATTATCTTTCTGCTTGAGTGTAATTAAAATGAGCCAATGAACATTGGCATACAATGATTGCACCAGCAGCTCTGCCACAGCGGATGTATTGCATATCAGGTTTACGGTGACCGGGATGCCAAGTGGTGGTACAGCAGCTGGGGCGACGGGATGTGATCTCTCTTGCCTGTTAGGGCTGACAATGAGACAGGGCTAACACAGGGAATATCAATCACTGTTGTTCCGCCAGACCCATTCAGTGAGACTATTGGATACCACTGGGAAAGTGTGCCTTTTCTACTGGAAAAGGAACACTGTGGAAGCCACATTCCCAGAAGGAGTTAAGTGGAGTTTTACACATGAACTAACTCCGGAGGGCCGAATTACATATGAAATATCTCAGGGGTGGCTCCAGCCTCACCACAGGGGGGCTTCCACAAGGGAAAGCCATAGGCTTCCGTTTAGGAGCTACTGGCCTCCGTAACAGACAAAGAGCTGCTCCGGGGTCCTAAAGCTTTGTGTTCTGTCTATGTACAGACACAGAGTATGGACAGGACAGAGCAAAGTCAGGGCTGGGTCTGCCTACTCCAGGGGCAGCACTTGCAGGTTCACCACCTGGTCCCTGAAGGGAGTGGTAGGAACCTTGGGCACATAACCAGTCAAGGGTCTCAGTACCACATGGGTGTCACCCGGCCCGAACTCTCACTCACATGTGGGAACTCTAGGCACGATTCGTCGACTGAAAATGCCTGCGGTCCCCTACCCTATTGATAGAGGCCAGTGCAGTCAGCAGCAAAGTCTTTATAGACAGAAACTTTAGTTCTGCTGACGGCAAAGGCTTAAATGGGGCATTCTGAAGTGCTCTGAGCACCAGAGCAAGGTCCCAAGAGGGTATAGAGGATTTAACCGACTCGCCCCCCCAAGGACCCTGACGACCAGGTCATGCTTCCCAACCGACTTACCACCTATGGGGTCGTGATGTGCAGATATAGCAGCAGCATAGACTTTGAGGGTGGAGGGAGACAGACATGACCAAACACCTTCGGGGGTCTTCTCGTCGAGAAGAACACCATTCGACCAGAGGTCTGGACGCAGATGCCACAGAGTGCCCTGTCTCTGAGAAAGTAGATCCTTTCTCAGAGTAATCTGCCAGGGAGGCGCTGTTGCGAGGAGCATGAGTTCTGGGAACCAGGTCTGGTTGGGCCAGTAGGGCGCAACTAACAAGACCTACTCCTCATCTTCCCTGACATTGCTCAGTGTCTGTGAAAGTAGGCTCACTGGGAGAAACGCATATTTGCGCAGGCCCTTGGGCCATCTGTGTGCCAGTGCATCCATGCCGAGTGTTTCCTTGGTCAGGGAGTAAAACAACTGGTTGTGATGGGGACAACTGTCATCTCTGGAGAGGTAAACAGGTCTACCTGAGCCTCTCTGAACTCTCCGAACGGGAGAGTAACTCGTGAGAGCTTGACGGCCACACAGTTGAGGATCCCGGGAACATGAATTGCCCGAAGTGAGCTTAGATGCTTCTCACACCAAAGGATGAGATGGCGGGTGAGCATCATCACAGGACCGACGGGAGCATAGACCACCTTGTCGGTTGATGTACGCAATGGTTGCCATGTTGTCCATACGGATCAGTATGTTCTTGCCCTGTAGCTGCCTTTTTACTGCCAGCAGCTCAAGGCATTTGCTGTGTCAATGCAGTTGAGGTTCCGTCCAAAATCCTGACATTGCATGCCCGTTGTACCTGGACCCCCAGCCCGTGGCAGAGCCATCTGTGATGTCCACAGCATGCCTGGACATCTGCTCTAAGTGCATCCTGGTAGAAACAAGGGATTTGACCACAGGCTGAAGGTTTGGCACATGCCGGTGTGATTTTCTCCCGGTACGTGCCACAGCCTTTTTGGAATAAATTTTTTTAAATTCTTAATAAATATTACTAAAGCAAGATGCATGCACTTTTTAGGAATGTATAAAAATGGATGGTTTTTTCAAACACTTTAATAACTTTTTTAATGAATGTATGATTCAATTCAGTGACAATAAGTCATATGCAAATAACAAGCAAGCAAAACAAAGGAACAGAAAAGTGATAAGATAGATGCATGTTTATAACCCAGAGAAGTCATGTAGCCTATGTCAGGGGGTTCAACAAATGAGACCCCTGTATATGATGCACCTGTGTTTTCTCTTTAATGAGGAAGCAATTAGACTACTGAGAAGTTCACATGCAGAAGTAAAATGGGCATTTACCAATCAGTGTATATTTTCAAACTAATGACTGAATCCTCTCGCCGGTGTTACAGCAGCTTTGCTTTACTTATAAACAATAGGGGTGTAATGATACACCATATGCCACGGTTCGGTTCATGTCACGGTTTTGGAGCCACGGTTCGGTTCAGTTCTGTTTGTTGTGAAAGCAGGGTTCATTGCAGGGCACCAGCAATAATAACACTAGATTAACTTTAAACTTAATAATAACAACATATAATTTAACTTATTAACTTAAAAGGCTAATTTAACTTATTAACTTTATATTAAATAACTTTATACATTGGCTTCACGTTTTCTTTAGAGCAGTTAGCATACCCGATTAAACTAAAATTAAATAAATGCCTCCACTGTAGACTGTAAATAATCTAATTTTACCATTTACCATAATCTTTAAAAAAACAAGCACATTTATTTCATAAAAATGTATGACACACACAAGTAATTTCCCACTTTAGCCTTATTAACAAACACTTAAATTGTACGAATATGACTATTATTGATAAATAAATAGGCCTATAAATTAAATATCAGTTTTTTGTTAATACAATAACATACACCACACTAATTAAAAAATAAACAAAATAACAAATTGAAAATAAAGTGGCATTTTGGGGCTATGGAAACAACAGTTACCATGGTGAATGCAAAATACATCATGAACTGTTAATGAAACATGAAAACTGCTCCTAATGATCAGAATTAACACCTGCATGCAAATAATTTATTTCCGAACCTTCCACAGTCCAGTGCTCGTCTTCTCATTAAGAGTGTTTTTCACTTACTGATCATGTTTCATACCTGTTGAATTTTTTTTTCACAAATTGATTACCATTTGTATTACCAGTTTTACTACAAATAACATGGTTTTAGCAATGGTTTAACTTTTAATGTGGTTAGTATGATTTAACAACAATAACCATGTTTTTTTGGGGTTTTATTTAGTAAAACCATGGTCAATTTTCATAAGAGCAGTATTAAAATAGATGAATGAATGCACAGTAACTACCTTTTAATCTTAAAGGGGTACTTCAGTGCTGGGAAGATGAATCTGTATTTAAACTCGGTCATTAATGTAGTAGAAATAGGAAATTATTTTTGAATTTGGTGCCTTCTAGACTGAGAAAAACAGGAAATGTATTTTTGTCTCATGGGGATGAAAGACAACAATTCCCAGAATGCACTTCGCTGCCCGAGGCTGCTCTAGGCACGGCTTACTAGTTTACTTGCCCACCGCGTTCATTTTCATGAAAATCAGTTCAGTTAGAGATGCTACGATTAAAAACTGAACCTGTCTGTTCAATATGAGTGAGTCGATTGAGTGTCACGGCCGTCACGGCACAAACGCAGCAGGATCGGATTACATTCATCACATGAGTTGAGGTAATCGCAGGATTCGCGGTCGCATACATTCACAGCATGCGTTCAGTCTGGCGCTTTTTAAGATCATGTCTTTGGAAGCTTAACTTTCATAGAAATTCATTTGAAAAGTTGAAACACTCACTTTGCTCTCCACCGCTCCGTTTACATGAATCTCCGCAGCTCCCAGAGCCGAGCGCTGTGAGTGCTGTGAGTGCAATGTTTAAAACATGTGGCTGTAGTCTTTAGCCTCTGGACAAAAACTCCTCCGATGATGCAAAATGATGATATTTGCGCCATCGGAGGAATTTTTCCAGAAATAAAATACATAATTTTCTCGTCTCAGGGTCATATGAGGGGGGAAAGTACGATAATTTGAATATACTCCTGGGTTTCTACTGACACAAAGCTTAATGCTAATCGCTGAAGTAAACAGTAACGCGTTGACAGCGTGACTACTTTGAATATTAATTAAGAATTTTCTCAGATCAGCTTATGTTGGATTAAAACTACAAGTTCCTTTGAGTTTGGAAAATTCTGTACCCAGTATTATCTTATTTGAAATCTTCCTGTGGATGCTGATTTTTCATCGTTTAGGCAGCACATTGAAAATATACAAAACAGGAAGAATTGATACACTGCTTCGACGAGCACTTCCGGGAACCAATGTCGCTGTGTTAAACGCCTATTGGTATTTTTTATTATTTTTCAATAGACTTTCTAAAATCATGAAGGCCCACCCCTAAACCAAGCCCCCAGTGGATTAGATCAAATCAGGAAAAGCAATAAAAAAACCAAATTAAAATAAAATAAAAAACACATTAAAATGTCAACCAAATGTCAACCATGTCTCTACCAAAATGAACATTCATGTCTGGTTCAGTATCTTTGTGGTGACTCTCCATAGACGTAATGGTTTTTATACCGTACAAACTGTGCATTCTATCCCCCTACGCTGCCCCTGCCCCTAAACCTACCCATCACACACACACACACACACACACACACACACACACACACACACACACACACACACACACACACACACACACACACACACACACACACACACACACACACACGCACACACACGCACACGCACACACACGCACACACACGCACACACACGCACACACACGCACACACACGCACACACACGCACACACACATGCACACACACACACACACACACACACACACACACACACACACACACACACACACACACACACACACACACACACACACACACACACACACACACACACACACACACACACACACACACACACACACACACACACACACACACACACACACACACACACACACACACACACACACACACACACACACACACACACACACACACACACACACACACACACACACACACACACACACACACACACACACACACACACACTGCCCCTACCCATCACAGGAAACAATCTGCATTTTACTTTCTCAAAAACTCACCCTGTGAGATTTATAAGCCTTTTGAAAAGTGGGGTCCCCACAATGTAGGTGATCTCAGGTTTTACTATCCTTATGGGGACATTTGGTCCCCACAATGTAATATAAACAAGGGCACACACACACACACACACACACACACACACACACACACACACACACACACACACAAACACACACACACACACACACACAAAGCCATAAAGATGTTCATTGGCAACTGGAACCTTCTTTTAATATCTGTAAAATCTTTGATAGGTTGGTGTCGTAAGCTGGGGAGTGAAGGACATCTGCTCAATAAACCTGGACCCCCCTTCAGAAGAAAAAACCAGAGATTACCATACAAATCTTTTCAGTCAGAAGATACAGTCATTCCTTAAAGAGCACCTAGGAAATGACCAAATAGGTCACCCTCTATCATTCTTCTGAATGTTTTAGCAGACTGAAACTGTGAGTGATAATTTGATCAAATTTTCATTGATATATTATGACAATTTTGAGTCAGACAGCTGGTCTTTGTTAAAAATTAATCTAGTTTAAAATCAACAGTGTTTCATGTGTTATTCCTTTTCATTTTATGACTATGCTATGTCTATGCAATTTGTGCAATACTATCTGTATATCCAGCCAGTGGCAAGCAGGGGAGTGTCATTATTTTTGAAGTTTTGTTTGTTGATGCCAGTGGCGAAGAAATTGTGCATTATGGAATTACAAAATATTGACCACTGACACAGAAGCATATTTTGAAATACAATGCCACTGTGTTTTTGGACATTTTGGTGAAATCAACCTACAAATTACAAGTTCATAGTGTCTGCACGACACACACAGGGACACACGCACGCATTGAATGCACGCACACATGCACGCACGCACACACACACGCATATTACATCGTAGTTTACAAGGACCACACACACACACACACACACACACACACACACACACACACACACACACACACACACACACACACACACACACACACACATGTTGTGTTTCCATGTTTTATGGGGACATTCCATAGGCGTAATGCATTTTATAGTGTACAAACCGTATTTTCTATCCCCCTACACTGCCCCTGCCCCTAAACCTACCCATCACAGGAGACATGCTGCATTTTTAAAAAACATCACTTAGTGTGATTTATAAGATGTTTTCCTCATGGGGACCAAAAAATGTCCCCACAAGGACAAAAATTTGGATATTGCCATCTTTGTGGGGACATTTTGTCCCCATACCGTAGGGGATTACCAGTCCACACACACACACACACACACACACACACACACACACACACACACACACACACACACACACACACACACACACACACACACACACACACACACACACACACACACACACACACACACACACACACACACACACACACACACACACACACACACACACACACACACACACACACACACACACATTGCTTTTCCATGTTTTATGGGGACTTTCTATAGGTGTAATGGTTTTTACACTGTACAAACTGTACATTACATTCCCCTACACTGCCCCTAACCTACCCATCACAGGAAACATTCTGCATTTTTTAAATTTCTAAAAACATCACTTAGTATGATTTATAAGATGTTTTCCTCATGGGGACCAAAAAATATCCCCACAAGGACAAGGATTTAGGATATTGCCATCTTTGTGGGACACACACGTCTTAACTTCTTTTTAAGAGAACATGCCTTGATATAATATTGTTTGTACACCGCTCTGATGATAAGCATGCTCAATATGTCAAGATCACAATTAAAATAAAGTTGATAAATTCTGACTGCATCTGTGCTACATTCTGACTTGTTTCACTACAATTCACAATTAGTTTCCATCTGTTTTGAGAATGATCACAATAAGAAATAAAAGCCTTACAGTACATCACTCAGTTTCCTTTTTGAGGTGCATCATCTGGTACTCAATGAGGTGGAGAAAGCAGAGGTCTTCCACCTCTGTCTTGATATGCCCCTCAGTCCAGCGGAGATTAGGAGAATGGGGAGTCTTGGGTTCTGGGAGTTTGTCGACCGTCTGGACCCCAGTCTTCCAATGACCATGGTCCCGATAGCTCCGGTGGATGTGGAAGAGGAGGAGGAGAAGGCGGATCCAGTTCCAGTAGTCCCAGTTCCGGTGGTCCCTGCCGTTCCAGACGCTCCGCCCAGGCGTCTAGCTCTGCCCGCTCCGCCCAGACGTCCTTCTCTGACCGTGCCGCCTAGGTGCCCTGCTCTGACCGTGCTGCCCAGGCGCCCTGCTCTGCCCACACCGTCCAGACGCCCTGCTCCGTCCAGCGCCGCCCTGGCCTCCCGAACTCTGCAGGTCATGTGCTCATGTCTCTGTCAGATCCCTCCCCCTTGTTATCTCATAATTGGTTTAATTTGCCCCAGCTGTTGTTCCCTCATTCTCTGCTTGATTTGTCCCTTTTATAAGTCCCTTTGTGTTTGCAGTCTGTTGGATTGTTGTTCGTCTACATCTTCCTTGCCTGTGATTCCATTTGGTATGTTTTCAGTTCTGTGTATTTCTAGTTTGTCCCCTCGTGGGTTTTTGTTTTGTGATTTGTTTGTTTTTTAAATAAATAATTCTCCTCCTGCATGTGAGTTCTCACCTCCGTGTCTCCGCATTACATAACAGTGAGCACACAGCAGCGACGGAATGCTACCCCAGATAGTCATACAGTGTGAAAAGAATAGTGATCTGACTTCTATGAAAATTGTGCAGTGTAAACTCGACATAAGTTAATTCAAAGTTCGAGTTTTAAGTACTTAAATGGGCCCCATCTCCCGATCAGGTTCTGTTCCAGGGTTAGTTCCTTTTACTTCAGCAGAATTCAGTGGATGCATTACCTATTTCTTTATTTTTTTCTCCCTCTACACTCTAAAAACTATTACTATGGTTTATAAATAGCTAGTAAGATAATATAGTAAGATATAACTAACGTTACAGTATGCAAGTAATTATTCTATATGTAATGCTAAATAAGGTTTGCTAGTACATTATTTCAGCAACATGACAAGCCAGTGAATTAGTAGGTTCAATAGTTGCTTTGCACAGACTAGTGCGTGACATTTTATCTGTATGTTATGTGGCTAGAGTTTTGACACTGAGTCCGGGTTCCGATGAGGAATTCACACCCACAGCGACTTCAAGGAGTCAACGGGCAGGGAGAAGAGGAAGCCATGGTGTGCGCGGAGCATCAGACGGGACGTGGCTAACTCTGCATCGGTTTTTAATTCTTTAAGGACACGTAGCTCCCTCCACCTCGGAAAAGCCGCTCCGATATTTACCCTCGTTTTATTTTATCTAATTCTTTCTTTTTGTCTTTTTTATCATCGCCATCTGTCTTTTTCCATTTACCCGACTTTATTTATGAGCAGGTGCCACTCGAAGAATTGGCAGTTTGGTTTGTTTGTCCGCCATAAGCAAAGTTGCGGCACACCGGTGATCTTCAGTTTGAATGCCTGCCTGTATGCGCTCGCGCTGTGCATGAGTGGGGTGTGATCAGCGTGCACAAGCTTGATTGACACTGAAAAGATACTCCTCCTGGCTCTGATTGGTTGTTTCTTACCGGTGTGTTTCTGCAAATGGCAATAGGACCACTGAGAGGAGCCAGAGGAGCTTGATTTTTTTCACAGTTTATCTGTCTCATATTCTACTGTCAGGACATAATGACAGGTTTAACAAATATGTAAAAAATTTTTTTACAAAAGTTACTAACTGCAGTTTTAATAAACCACATTCCACAAACCACAATAAAGACACTTTAAGTGTGCTCTTTCTTAAAGTCCCTGTAAAGTCAATTCTGAGATTTGTTTCTAAACACATTAGAAATGTTAGTAATGTATTGTTGAAACACATTACAAAGACTGTGAACTATGTAGTACTGAATTCTGAAGTTAGACCGTTAATACGTTTTTCACGATTGCTGTGTTCCGGATTTTTTGGGCGGGGTTAAAACGGTGGCTCGATGACACACCGGAGCCACTGATCATATGGCCCCTCCCCCATAACTAGAGCACATTCGCATCAGTTCACCCGCTAGATTTCGAGTTACTGTCAGTACCGTTAGTTACTACAGCCTACAACTTACAAAACAGCCTACAAAACAAAAAGACTATCTCAAGAAGAGGTGGATTAATTTTGTGAACAGCTGCCTTGATGGAGTGCTGAGGAGATCACCACCAACACCTGCCTCTGCAGTGACTTTACACCGGATAGTTTTACAAACGTTCATCGGCGACAACTGGGATTCACTGATAATCCGCTGCAGAATGGGGCCGAACCAACCATAGACATAATAAATACATAGACGCCCTATTGGCCGTTTTAGAACGTTGCTGCAATACGTCAACGCGTCCGCCATATTGCGGAGGGCAAGACAGCGCTGTGAACAAATGCAAGTAAACGGGTGATCTGCGGTTTCTCTGGATAAAAATAAAAATAACGTTTACATTTATAAACCAATTTCAGTAGTTTAAGATGTACAAAAATGTCCATCTCTAGTTCTTTAAAATCTCGATAGTTAGACTTATAAAATCTTTATTTTAATAAGGAGTTGTCAAAGGTAAGGCTTGTAACCACTGAGAACATTTATGTAGATCATTGCTTGTAATGTATTTGGCTTTTTAGTCTTGGATAATAATTGTGAAGACGCCTATACTGAGATATAATTTAATTGTCACATTAAATGAAATAAAGTTTTCTTATCGTGGAAAAAGTATTTTGTCTTTAACCCGCTTTTAGCTTTTCTTGTGCTTAGAATTGACCGTCATTGAGAAAATGAAACAAATGGGCAAATACAAATCACACTGACAGGCTGCTTTCAGTATTTTTATAGCACTAAAATTATAAATATTTACAGATAGATACTCCTAATATACAATAACAAAGAAGATTGATGGATCCTTTATACATATGATATGGTACAAGTGCAATGCAAATTGTAAATATAAGAAAGTAATAGTAAATCGTTTAGTGCAGGGGTTTTCAAACTGGGGTCCGGGGACCCCCAGGGGTCCTACAGATGTTCTTATAGTAATGAATAGTATAACTATATAATATAAAACATACAGTGGTATAATATCATATATTGATAATAGCATATAGTTTGTATAATACTATAATAATAGCAATGGAATATGAAATATCAATTACAGAATATAGGCAATAATACAAAATAAGTTACATAGTACGGAAGCCCTGAACCGCAAAGTAAAAAAAAAAAAAAATCTAGAATTTCGAGATTAAAGTCGAAATGTTTCGAGAATAAAGTCGAAATGTTTCGAGAATAAAGTCGAAATGTTTCGAGAATAAAGTCGAAATGTTTCGAGAATAAAGTCGAAATGTTTCGAGAATAAACGCTGACTCGCACGATAAGATTAAACGTACGGCCTCTGCTCGGATTCTCACGAAATGTGATGTGGTTGAAAGTGTATTTCACCAATATAATGACCCGAAAGTCATGCAACATATTTTATTGAGACAGTAAAGAATAGAGATGGTTGTCCTAGAAGGATCCGTTCCGATAGTGGGACTGAAAACGAATTGCTATGGAGCAGATGCAGATCTTTCTTCGACGAGATGCATGGCAATAACTGCATTATTCATATAAATATGGAAATACCCCAAGATGGCTTGAAAAATACACATAAACCATATATGATCACATCGTGTGTTAACTGTCCTCATGTTTCAGTCAAAATGTTCTGCTTTTTATTCAACTTAGCAGGATGATTCCCCATTTGGGCTACTGGATCGTCATATCATCACTTCTAGACCGTTTATTCGTTCTGCGTGAGAGCGCCTGAGGCTTTAAACTGTCGAAGTTACACTAAATAAGGCTCATATTATCATCTCATTTTGAATAAAATAAGAATAATCCAAATCCGTCAGGTCACGCATATCTGGTCTCTCTGAATTTAAATCTAAATTTATCCACATTGACGTACATAGGAATCTTTTACGTGAACACATCCGAAAAAGTTATTAATGTAGGCTATTCACCTTATTCCACCACGCCCACTTTTAAACCGCCGCTCTTCCGCATTTTGTCATTCGACTTCCGCTAAACTGACGCGGCACATCCGGTAGTTATGTCAATAGCTCGAGGTCACGTGGCTTTTGAAGGTGGTGTCCCTGAACAGTCGATCACGCATGTTGTATTTGGGAACTGTTCTCTGAAACACTGGGGCATTGTTGCCTGGATTGTCTCCCTGGGGAGCCATGGTATGTAACATCTCATGTTCTCCTCTAAGATGTCAAGTCAACATGAAATCACCTTGCTTACTCAGCAAGATCACCCTGCAATAGATTAAGACACAGCTTCATCAGAAGCTGATCCCAAGTGTGTAGCCGGAAGTTGTTGGTGTATGTACTGGTAAGGTGCTCAGCAACTGAATGGAATGCAACCAATGTCAAACCTGTGTAGAGCTGACAAAGGTGGTCGTTTCTCAGCAGACTTATGTACAAGGACACCGGCTCAAAGCGTTGTGTTCCAATTTCAGATTTAGGTGGCTTCATGTTGAGCTGTGATTTTGAAGCGTAGTTGTGGTCAGAAACTGATGGATCTTCCCATTGAGTTTCTGCATCACGGTTCCAGGCCATATGGACGTGATCATCCTCACAGTTGCCCACTGCATCACTGACACTCATCGATGCATCTATGGAAATAATATAACCATAAACATTTTTACATTAGTATTTAAAATACATCATGAATCAATATATGATGGCACCCATACTTAAACAGGAAAGTGTGCGAGGTAGAGATGCATTAAAAATGAGACTGTATACATACATTTCATACATGTATACAGTGCTTGTAATATCTGAGAGAGAAAATCTGTATTCCTCATTTGTAAGTCACCTTGGATAAAAGCGTCTGCAAAATGAATAAATGTAAAGCCAACCACTGTGTGTACTAGTGGAGCTATGCTGGCATCTAATGGGGAAAATCTGGTACTGCGCTCAAACGAAATGTTTGTTTGTTTATATCCGGCTATGTGTGTGTGTGTGTGTGTGTGTGTGTGTGTGTGTGTGTGTGTGTGTGTGCTTACTGAAAGCTACTTTTGAGATATCTTGCTTAGATTTATGACTTTGATTTTCAAGCAGTTTTAGAGTTTTCAACATGTTTTATAAAATTTTACTTCAACAATACCAAGTTCAGTCTTCACAGAATAGTTTCATAATGCGATGCATGATGTGTGCACCGAAACAAACTGACTGATCTCAGCAAGTCAGCATAAAATAATTCCAGCTCTAACATGTAGCGGTAAGTGTCACAATGATGCCTATATTTGAACACTATTAATGGCAATTTGGTAACTATGGGAACTTTTCCCTTATTGTAATACTATTTCACACACCGTCCGAGTGTTTTCCTCATATGCTTTCTGTGCAAGCAATGAAAGATCGTTTCCTCCAAACGACACACGTCCACGAACAAACGTTCACATCTGCACATTTACATGTCCTTTTTTTCACAAAACGACACAAATTGAATAGCCTAATGAGACGTCTTGCATTTATACAAAAATCCGGACAGACACCTGTCTGAAGTGTAGAAAATGCATACAAATAAAAAGGGATTGTATTTTATTCCTACCTAAAGAATGCATATACTTATAAAGATATAAGAACAAAGTGTTATTTAAAAAGAGGGTTAGCCCTGCACACCATTAATTTACTATTTAACTATTAATCACACACACACACACACACACACACACACACACACACACACACACACACACACACACACACACACACACACACACACACACACACACACGTCTGGTTTACTATCTTTGTGGGGACTCTCCATAGACATAATGCATTTTATATTGTACAAACCGTATTTTATATCCCCCTACACTGCCCCTGCCCCTAAACCTACCCATCACAGGAGACATGCTGCATTTTTACATTTTCAAAAAAACTAATTTTGTATGATTTATAAGCTTGTTTCCTCATGGGGACCTCAATTTAGGTCCCCACGGTGACACGAGTCCCCATGAGTCTGTGTGCAGTCAGGTTTAAGTCCCCACCAGGATAGAAAAACATGAACACACACACACACACACACACACACACACACACACACACACACACACACACACACACACACACACACACACACACACACATGTTGTGTTTCCATGTTTTATGGGGACATTCCATAGGCGTAATGCATTTTATACTGTACAAACCGTATTTTCTATCCCCCTACACTGCCCCTGCCCCTAAACCTACCCATCACAGGAGACATGCTGCATTTTTACATTTTCAAAAAACATCACTTGGTGTGATTAATAAGATGTTTTCCTCATGTGGACCAAAAAATGTCCCCACAAGGACAAGGATTTTGGATATTGCCATCTTTGTGGGGACATTTTGTCCCCATACCGTATAGGGATTACCAGTCCACACACACACACACACACACACACACACACACACACACACACACACACACACACATGTGAGTGTGTGTGTGTGTGTGTGTGTGTGATTAATGGTTAAACAGTGTGTGTGTATATATATATATATATATATATATATATATATATATATATATATATATATATATATATATATATATATATATATATATATATTTATATATTTATATGGATATATTATATGGAGAGGTTGCTTCTAATCAATCAGATCGAAAGTAACTAGTAACTAACTACTTGAGTAGTTTTTTCATCCGATACTTTTTTACTCTTACTCAAGTAACTATTAAGATTGTTACTTTTACTTTTACTTGAGTAAATATTTCCGTAAGTACTTGTACTTTTACTTGAGTACAGATTTTGGCTACTCTACCCACCTCTGCACATGCCTTAATTGTCTGGGATCATTAGTACTCCTGACTGCCCTCAAGTCCAAATCCAAGTGATTTCAAGTGAGCATTGGCATTAGGCTACTTCCGTGTTGCACTCAAAATAATCCAGATCCTAACGATTTCAAAGCCAGGGCCTGTATTCATAAAGATTCTAAGAGTCCTCTCAGAAAACTCCTAATTTAGCTTAAAAACTTTTACGCAGGAGTCTTAGCTTAAGAGCTATTCGGGACCGATCTGAGAGCAACTCTGAGCAAGGAAAATACAAAAACTTTTATCTTAGTGAAGAGGTGGGTCTGACCCCGTTGCTACGTATGACACAGTCTTTTGAAGACTGTGATTCATTGGTTGTCCAAAAAGGGGAAAAAAGGAGAGCTTTTAAGTATAGGGTCTATTCTAAGCCTCCACTTTGAAATTACAAGCGCAAATTGTCCTATTTTACCGTTCTCTCTCACTCTCACTCTCACACACACAAACACACACACACACACACACACACACACACACACACACACACACACACACACACACACACACACACACACACACACACACACACACATTATATATATGTATATAAATCCTTTTATTATTTACCATGCTGTTAATTTCCTATAAGGTATTTTATTGGCTTAGAATTATAAACATCGTTCCACTCTTTCCATTTCCACTGTTTGCTGGCATGTCTATTTAATTGGTGGTTTGAAAGTTGGGTTTAATGCAACAAACATGATCCCTGCACGATCTAATCTATAGTGTCTTATTAAGTCACTGTCATCCATTGTCTGCAACACATTTCTTCTCCCTCTTCGTCTTTCTGCCATTTTCTCCGCTGCTAAAGAAACTCTTAAGCCTCTTAAAAGTCCTCGTCTGTGCTCCTAACACATTTGATCTTAAGACCTCTTTTAAGGGTTAAGATGCTTTCTGAATTACTTTTTTCTTTACTAGGATTTTTTAGTTAACTTTAAGAGTAAACAAGAGTGAAAAATAATTTTCTTAGAATTTTGTCACTAGGAGCTACTCATTAAGATTCTTTATGAATACGGGAAGAAGACTTTTAGTGGCTTAGGAGTTCCCCTAAGCAGCTGCACAAAATGGCCAACAGAGGAGGCTGGAGAGATGTCCTGCAAACACTGGATGACAGGGAATTATTGAGACGCTACAGATTGGATCATGCAGGAATCATGTTTGTGGTGGATCTCCTTAGAGATGCAATTACTTCACCAACTCGACACCACAACGCTATTACACCGGAGAAGAAAGTAATCACAACCCTGAGGTATTTGGCAACAGGGAAAATGCAACAATGCAGCAGTGATGACTTGGGTCTGTCCCAATCCTCCGTCAGCAGAGTCATCACCCAAACACTGACAGCTTTGTCACAACCTAATATTGTGACACAATTTGTTTCATTCCCGCTGGATGCCCGCACTTTACACACACATAAAAGGGCATTTATGGACATTGCAGGATTCCCTGGCGTTGTGGGTGTAATTGATGGAACACATGTGAGAATAATTGCGCCATCAGAGGACGTCTTTGTTAACAGGAAGAATTTCCACAGCATCAATGTGCAAATAGTGTTCAATGCGGCCTGTAAGATTTTGGACATTGTGGCTAAATGGCCAGGCTCCACACATGATGCGAGAATGCTCTCCGAGAGTGGCATCAGACAGCTTTTTGAGAGACGCTATGTGCCAGCTAATTGCCACTTGTTAGGGGGCAGTGGCTACCCATGCAAACCATGGCTCCTTACACCTTACCTCCAGCCACGCCAAGGGCCCCAACTAAACTATAACAGGTAAGCCAAACAATACAAAAATCATGGGAATGAAATGCAAGCAATATGTTAGAGCATCCAAGTAGTGCAATATTTCCATCAAATAATGAAAGGTCCTGTATTCTATTGTAGGGCCCACAAGACAACAAGAGCGGTGGTGGAGTGTGGCATAGGCCGCTTTCATGTTCTCTACGGAGAGGTGCGGCTGAGGCCTGAAAAAGTCAGCAAAGTCATCATAGCCTGTGCAATATTACACAATATTTGCAAGGTTAGACAGATTGCAGAACCTCTGGAGGATGGCGATGAGGATGAAGACAACGATGAGGATGGTGGTGAAGAAGATATTCACATTCCACAGGGGAACCTAGCCCAGAGTGGACTGCCTTACAGGGCAAACTTCACAAATTTACATTTCAGGCAAGCTGTAGCCCCATGTCATTTGAGAACTTGTGATGGTATTAAGAACTACCACAGTTTTACTGCACATCACCTGCAATTGTTAAATGCAAGACACAGAACACAATCTGTAAATGGTTTATTTTTTAGGTGTTCAATTTTAAGGCGGTAGTACTCCTCCTGAAGGGAAAGGACTTTTTTTGTTGTTCAAACACATCAATTGTGAGTTGCAATCTTCTCTCCTGCAGGGATGCTGACGGAGCAGGTGCTTTGGATGGGAATGGTGTTTTATCCGCCAGGCTATCCTGAGTAGCAGCTGGATATGGTTCAGGCGGCAATCTTGTCGGCAAACTTGATGGGCCCGGTTCTTGTGATGGCTCCATGCTACAGAAATACATAGGCCTAGATTAATTATTGTTTTGATTAAATGAATTTAATACAATGAGCATGAATAACACATGAAATGGCTTCTGCAATGAATAAACACTGTTGATATAAATAACCCTGTGTCCTACCTTTGCTGCATTTCAAGGGCCTGCATCATTGATGTGTCAATGCCTGTTGGCAGCCCGGTGACACTGACCTCAGAGTGTCCCAGGACTTGAAAGACAGTGTCGGCCACCTGGGACAGCCCCTAGAAAGAAACAGTCAATGAACACAGTACTTAGGCATGTAAATTAACTTTGCCAGCAGGAGCAAGTTGCCAGATTATGTGGTAGGCTATAGTATTTTGCTCACCTGTGAGTGAGGATTCCCGCTTGTGTGCTGCAATCTCATCTTTTGCCTTGGACTGCAGCACATACCACCTTTTCTCACAATCGTCGCCTGTCCGCACCACCAGTGGAAAAGAGGCATTGATTGTTTGGGATATTGTGTCCCAGGCGCGCCTCTTGCCTTGGCTAGTGATAGTTGGTCCAAATTTTCCTCGTTACATACCTTTATGTTCGTTCACCAACTGGGCCAGCAACAAACGTTGCTCCTCAGTCCATTTCGGCTTGCGATTCCTTTTTTTTCTCCATTTTCTGTGTTTGTAGGATATTTGTTAGCAAGCCTTCATAAATAGACCAGCCAGCAATCACAGACATTGATAAAAGCTGAGTCGTGTTACCCTCGTTAAGAGCACACTGAGTTGTAACGTAATTTCTACTTCATTAAGGACAGCCCCTTGAGATAGGCCATCTTGTTTTCAATGGGGTCCATATGGGAGTGAAAGTACAAAATATGCCAGCTAGGATATTAATATGAGCAAATAAGACACAAATCATTATTTGAACAGGGTGTAATGAGCTTAAAGGATTAGTTCACTTTTAAAAAAACTTTTGCTGATAATTTACTCACCCCCATGTCATCCAAAATGTCCATGTCTTTCTTTCTTCAGTCGAAAATAAATATTTTTAATGCAAACATTTCTCCTTATAATGGAGTCAATGGACCCCAAATGGTTAAAGGTCCGAATGACAGTTTCAGTGCAGCTTCAAAGGGCTTTAAACCATACCAGACGATACCAGGCGAAGAATAAGGGTCTTATCTAATGAAACGATCGGTGATTTAAAAAAAAAAATCAAAAGTTTAAGTTTTATAAGCACAAATGTCCGCCTTGCTCTGGTCTGTGATATGTGTACGTGACGTCACATAATACGCAGTTACGTTGAAAAGGTCACGCTTGCCGTAGGCGGAAATACAGAGTCAGTGCTTTCAAATGAGCGGAAGGAGGATTCAAAATCGTCCGACATCGTTGTTTTACCTTTTAACTCCCTTTTTTGTAAACGGCGTTTGACTGAGTATGTGCACGTTCAACACTGACTCGGGTATTTCCGCCTACGGCAAGCGTGACCTTTTCAACGTATATTGCATTATATTACAGAATATTATCTCTATTGAGGATGAAGCTGTAACATGAGGTTTCAATTTTAAGGGGTGTTTACATGACACCGTTTTCAACAAAAAAGCAAAAATGGCTTGGCCGTTCATTTACACAGTTTTTGGGGCCCTGAAAATGCTCAAATTTGAAAAAGTGTTTTATACATAGATATCTATATCTTGAATGGACGTACCTTTAGACCAAGACCATAAGATGCAATGGCTCTTGTAGAATGTGTCCTGGTCCAGGCTAGCATAAGTCAGTGAAATAGCATCCACCATCCAGACTGGGAAAGCCTCTGTTTAGAAACAGCCAAGGTCTGCACGAATGTGTGTAGTGCTAGAGTTCGTGCAGAAATGACTAACGTTAGAGAAATACGAGAACTGAGACGCTCCATTTATAATTAACACTGTAACTATCATTCTTCTTTTCTGGTAAGATAAATCCTCTTTATCACAAGTTAAATTGTTCATGAACACTTTTCAATGACGTTTTGATGTGTTGAGTTTGTGAGTATTAAAACAGTGTTTTGACTACCCGTGAATGTAACGCAAGTGTAATGGAGAATGACTGTCGTGAGAGTTTACGCAAAGAACGGAGATCGCTATACAGTGTACTGTTTGTGAATTGAGAGGAGAATATGTTGTAAAGATAGTTAATTTGTTGCTTGTGTAATGGGTTCATGAATCAGTTACGAGTAATGTGAGTTTCAGTGAAGCACATGGAGTTCACTGTTGTCCGCCATTTTGTGTGAATTGCGTCAGAAGACCATAATTGAGTTAACGGAAGCGCAATTGAGTTACTATTCCTGTGTGTCAGACAATAAGAGTTACGAATGTGGTATGTGAGAACATGATAATTATCAGAACTGATTCAAAGCACATAATTTATGCTTTAACAGAAAGTTTAACTAATAATTGTTTAAGAGTACAAACTAAGTTACATTTTGTTTCTTTTGTGTTTATTGAGCAAGTGAATGTTTATTGTGACACTGAGTATAAGCCATGTTTAAAGAAGTGAGAGTTTGTGCAGAAATGACTAGAGAAATACGAGAATGGAGATGCTCCATTTGTAATTGACACTGCATCTTTCATTCTTCTTTTCAGAAAAAACATTATTCTATTAAATGTGTTGCACCGGAAAGACACCTGTTTCTTTTCAGAACTATAACATAAGCGGCCATTTTATTAAGGTATATCCTGAGCACCCTGACTGGGCATGCAGCGCATCAGCATCCCGCGAGGTTGACGGTTCAGCAGATAAGGCCGACAGAGAAACAACCTGTGCCTTAAAGGGCATGGAAAGCGCATAGCCCTGTATTGGCAGGATAGTGACATTACAGTCATCGGGACCGAAACACATACAATCCCCATTCATAGAGAACGCGTGCAAATCCCTGATGTGTTCAGCAGAAGCAAGGACAAGAAGAAGAGTGGTTTTAAGAGAAAGCTAATTTACTGCAATAGATTCCATTGGCTCGCACGGATGTAGAGAGATGGCTTTCAGAACCAAAGCCAGGTCCCACAGCGGCACTGAAGGCAGCCGTGAAGAATGTAATCTCCTCGCTTACTTGAGGAATCTGATCACCAAATCATGCCTACCGATCGACTGCCCGGGTACCGGAGAACGAAACGAGGCAACAGCAGCCACATAAACTTTTAGAATGGAGGTGCCGTTATCCAGTCTGTGCTGCAGAAAACTTAAAATGTCTGAAACGGGGCAGCTAAATGGGTTGATAATATGATCATAGCACCATTTTTCAAACACTCGCCATTTTAGAGCATAAAGGGGCCTAGTGGCTGGCGTACGGGACTCTGTCAGTGTGGCGAGGATGCTCTAAGGGAAAGCACTTAAACACTCTAATTACCTAGAAGCATCCACATGTGATGTTTCCACAGATCCAGGCTGGGAAGCCATATCAAGCCATTTGCTTGCGATAGCAGGTCCCTTCTGAGAGGAATTTCCCATGGAGCAGCTGTCAGCATCTCCTTGAGACCCAGAAACCATGGCTGGTTCAGGCAATTAGGAGCGACGAGGATCACAGATGCTATCTCCTCCCTGATTTTGCATAACAGAAGATTTTGCAGAATCCTCACCAGAAGGAATACATTATGTTTGGCTCTCAGCCAGCTCGATATCAGAGCATCCCCCAACAGCAGAAAGTGGGACAGCAAGAAGAACAGCGGGCAATGCATGCTCCCGCTCTTCGCAAATAGATCCACTTCAGTCCTCCCGAACTGTGCCCCTATTTCTCTCACCCCACTGGGGGAAAGTCTCCACTCTCCCTGAGAAATTTCTTCCCTCAAAAGCAAATCCGCTCCGCGGTTTAGAAGACCAGGGGTTGTACCTCGCTTTGATGGAGATAATGATGCTGTTGATCCGCCCACTAGAGGAGGCATGCAGCCTGCTTGAAAAGAGTTCTGGTTGCGCAATGGATGATCCTGGCTAGCGTTTCCCAGCCCATCAAGGTGACTCACTCGGACGATCAGATTTGGCTATGCGATTCAGTTCGCCCAGATTCAGTGGCTTCTGGTTCACCCCAGTAGTGGACATGAATGCTCCTGTCCTGCATGCAAAGATTGCAGTCCTACTGGCGAAGGACATGTTAGAGCTGGTCCCTCCAGCTGACATGAGGTCAGGGCCATACATCCCTATATTTATTGTACTAAAGAAAGGTGGTGGGGTTATGACCAATCTTGGATCTGCGTGTCCTGAATCGGGCCCTGTACAAGCTTCCATTCAAGATGCTAATGCATAAACACATTTTCGAATGCGTTCACCCCCAAGATGCCTCATGCCTCGATTCTCCCTTGACACAGACTGTTCCTACGTTTTGCATTCTAGGGACGGGTGTATCAGTACAAGGTCCTCCCCTTCGGGCACCTCAGCCATCTGGGGCTTCAGGTCAACTGGGAAAAGAGCAAACTCTCCCCTGTGCAGAGTATCTCTTTTGTCAGTATTGAGTTGGACTTTGTCAACATGACAGCATGTCTCACCAATGAGCATAATCAATCAGTGCTGAACTGCTTGAATTCATTCAAACAGCAGGACATTGGTTCCACTGAAACTATTTCAGAGGCTCCTGGGGCATATGGCATCCATAGTCACTGTCACACCACTTGGATTATTTCTCATGAGCCTGCTTCAGCACTGGTTACATGACCGAGTCCCAAGATGGGCATGGCACCATGGCACATTTTGGGTGACAATGACACCGGCCTGTCGCCAAGCTTTCAATCCGTGGGCAGACCATGCTTTCTACGGGCCAGAGTTCCACTAGAACAAGTGTTCAGGCATGTTGTCTCAACAAATACCTCCACCCCCTGCTGCAGTGCTGTGTGCAATGGGCATACTGCCACACACTCCTGCAGTGGAATATCAATTGCCTCAAGTTGCTAGCAGTATTCCTTGCCCTCTTACGGTTTCTACCGTTGCTGCAGGACAATAATATACTGCTCTGGATGGACAACACATCAACCTTTGTATACATTACCCGTCAAGGTGGTCTACACTCCCGTCGCATGTCGCAAAACACCCGCCATCTCCTCCTCTAGAGTCAGAAGTGGGTATTGAACGGGGGGCTAGAAGGCACATCGATTGTGGTGTTTTTCTTATAATCAATTCGTCGATCACTGACATTAACGTTAATTGTGACTGACTGATAAGGAACATCTAGGTTAACGTCTGTCGCCATAATCCCTGTGTCCACCGCTGAGAGACTGGGCACTGCTTGACTCTTTAGCAAAAAGCTAGTGAGTGAGTCACAATTTTTTTAGATACCCGTGGAACAGGCAAGGCTTGCGATGCAAATCTCACTCGCCAATGTCTGTTGGCTTGTTCTGGTGATTGGGCTCTCCCAAATCGTCAGTAACTAACGTTAATATCTGTTATATTATGTGACTAGCTGTAGTGTCAAAAAGACGGCAAGTTTTAAAGTTGAAGAGCAGAGAGGAAACTCAAACATACACACATATACACTCACCTAAAGGATTATTAGGAACATGGAATTATCTAATCAACCAATCACATAGCAGTTGCTTCAATGCATTTAGGGGTGTTGTCATGGTCAAGACAATCTCCTGAACTCCAAACTGAATGTCAGAATGGGAAAGAAAGGTGATTTAAGCAATTGTGAGCGTGGCATGGTTGTTGGTGCCAGACAGGCTGGTCTGAGTATTTCACAATCTGCTCAGTTACTGGGATTTTCACGCACAACCATTTCTAGGGTTTACAAAGAATGGAGTGAAAAGGGAAAAACATGTTGTGTGCGGCAGTCTTGTGGGCGAAATTGCCTTGTTGATGCTAGAGTTCAGATGAGAATGGGCCGACTGATTCAAGCTGATAGAAGAGCAACTTTGACTGAAATAACCACTCGATACAACAACCGAGGTATGCAGCAAAGCATTTGTGAAGCCACAACACGCACAACCTTGAGGCGGATGGGCTACAACAGCAGAAGACCCCACCGGGTACCACTCATCTCCACTTCAAATAGGAAAAATGGGCTACAATTTGCACAAGCTCACCAAAATTGGACAGTTGAAGACTGGAAAAATGTTGCCTGGTCTGATGAGTCTCGATTTCTGTTGAGACATTCAGATGGTAGAGTCAGAATTTGGCGTAAACAGAATGAGAACATGGATCCATCATGCCTTGTTACCACTGTGCAGGCTGGTGGTGGTGGTGTAATGGTGTGGGGGATGTTTTCTTGGCACACTTTAGACCCTTAGTGCCAATTGGGCATCGTTTAAATGCCACGGCCTACCTGAGCATTGTTTCGGACCATGTCCATCCCTTTATGACCACCATGTACCCATCCTCTGATGGCTACTTCCAGCAGGATAATGCACCATGTCACAAAGCTCGAATCGTTTCAAATTGGTTTCTTGAACATGACAATGAGTTCACTGTTAGGGCTGGGATGGTTAACGCATTACTGCAATACTGCGGTCACGTGACGCCTACCGCGGGTCTGAGATCGTCACCGCCATCACCGCAAAAATTTTTTTTGTGCAGCTTGTGTCAAATTCCATGGATTCATTGATGCCTTGTAGCCTATAATTAGAATTTTCTTTTACTAAAGCATAAAAAACAGGCGAATAAGCAGGATCTCAATTTTTAATTGCACGTGTGTAATGCAATTCTCGCACGTGGTTGCGCATCCGACAATCGCGGGTAGGTAGATAGGCTATAATTAATCGAAACATGGCAGAGAGGGCTAACTTGGTGGCGAAGCGAAATGTCACGTCGCTAATATGGGCAAATTTTTCTTTGAACCGGACGAAAAAGGACGAACAGCTAATTTGGATGAGCCCATTTACAGAATATGACACAAAAAGATACCAGTATCACGCTCAAATACTTCCAACTTGAGGACGCATCTTCGTATCCATCATCCGGCAACATTTGCTGCTCTTGGCAGCACCACAAGTGCTTCATCTGAAGATCGGCCTACAAATTTTCCTCCACCAGAAGGCGGGTCACGCTATCTGTCAGGGTTCGCCACTGATGGTTGTCGAACCCTGACAGATAGCGTGACCCGCCTTCTGGTGGAGGAAAATTTGCCATTTAACCTAGTCGAGAAGCCAGCCTTTAAGGCGATGCTGCAGGCTTTCGACAAACAATATTTCCTCCCTGACAGAAAATACTTTTCAAAAAAGGCAGTACCAGAGAATTTTGTGAAAATGAAGAACAATTTGACTCGCGAGTTAAGACGCTGACCATTTTTCTCTGACAGCAGATATGTGGCCAAGCGTTAATATGATGTCCTATATGAGCTTGACAGTTCATTACCTGAACACCAACTGGGAGCTGAAGTCAAGGTGTTTGGAAACCTCCTTCATGCCAGAAAGTAACACAAGTGATAACTTGTCCGAGGCTCTGCGATCCACTCTTGAAAAATGGTCTCTGGATGAGAAGAGGTTGGCTTATGTCACTAGGGATAACGGAGCCAACATTGTTGCTGCGGTGAGGAAACTTGGATGGGGATGGCTACCATGTTTCGGCCACAACCTCCATTTAGCCGTCACCAACTCCATGAAAGCAGAAAAAGAACGCACTGCCCGGGCCATGGGTTTGTGTCGAACGCTGGTGACCACTTTCTCCCATAGCTGGCAAAAAAACAGCGGCTTCAGAAAGAACAAACTGAGCTGGACCTGCCTCAGCACTCCTTAGTACTTGTTTTAAAGCGCACACGAGATATATAAATTAATTTAAATATGTAAAATATATATATAATCACGGGAGTGTGAGCAGCGACACCTTGTTAAATTAAATGGTAAATGGACTGCATTTATATAGCGTTTTTAACAGACCAATGGCCATTCAAAGCGCTTTACATATTGCCTCACATTCACCCATTCATTCACTCATTCATACACCGACGGCAGTATCAGCATATGTAAGGCGCCATCCAGCTATTCGGGAACAGCTGGGGTTAGGTGTCTTGCTCATCGACACCTCAACACTTGGTCAGGTGGAACCGGGGATCGAACCACCAACCTTCCGGTTTGTATACAATCTACATGAACCACTGAGCCACTGCCGCACCGATATTAAATTAAATAGCCTTCATTAAATAGCACCACTGAGACAAAAGCGCACACGAGATAGGCATATAGGCCTATATATAAATTAATATAAATGTAAAAATATGTAATATAAATAACAAATATAAATATATATTTATTTATTTATAAGCAATATAAATAATCTCGGTAGTGTGAGCAGCGACTATTTGTTAAATTAGCCTTAATGGTATTCGTTAAATATCCTTGAACCACAGAGACAAAAGCGAACAGCACATGAGATATGTAAATTAATATAAATATGTAAATGTAATAAAAAATAAATAGTATTCATATTATACATAAAAATAGCATAATATACAATCAAGGTAGTGTGAGGAGCGAGTGACGACACTGTTAAATTAAATAGCATTGGGCCTTCGTTAAATACCCAGTCTTCATTGACCACTGAGACAAAAGCGCACACAAATTGTAAATGTAAATGAATATAGCCTGAATATTGTTGAGAATAAAATATTTGTTTGTGCATTATTGCTAACAACGCTTGTAGAAATTAATCATTAACAATAGTAAATTTAAGATAATGTTAGCTTATGAAATGATTTTGCTTTAAGACTGTATGTATATTCTGTATATAACTGTGTATGTGACAAATAAAACTCTTGAATCTTGTACTTTCTGTTGGACATAAGAGTCACCAGAGCAACAGCCAGAGGTTGTGGTAGGTATAACAGATCCATATGAGAAAGTGTTTTTCTATGCATTTTGCTATACTTTCAGAGTGCCTTTGTGTCTGTTAACAAAGAAGTAGTCTTTTGTCCAGGAAATTGGAGGGGTGATGTTGCAAACGAAGCACAGCTGACCAGAAAATCATCTGACTCCCAAAGAAAGACAACTTATGTATTTTTTGTGTATAAATATTGGGTCAGGGAAAGGCAAGTTTGTCGCAGACTGCCTGGACAAACCTTGCATAGGATTGTGTAAATCAGGGACAGTTGTGACCCAGAGCTCTGAATGCTTCTTCATCTGACTTACTTAATCATAAAAAGAGTTTAACTATATTTTGTTCCTGCTCTCCTCATTCAACGAACACGCGGACTCGAGGAATTGATGCCAAGTCCAACAATATGTAAAAATAGGCTATGTAATATAAAAATATAAATACTATAAATATAAATCATATTATGTTATATTATGGACTATAAGTAATATAAAAACAGTGTTTCCCACAGAATAGGAACCGTGGGCAGGCGGCCGGCCCGGGGGGTGGCGTTGGGTTGGGGGGTTGGTGATTGGCACAAATTTCGATTTTGATTCAGTATCAATTCATATGTATATAGGCTACTGTACATATAAGGGGAAATAAGTTTGCCTTTTTAGCACTATTTAAAAATTATATTTGCTTGCTTTTATTAATATCCACGTGTGTGCGCTTATATAAGTATCATTAAAAATATTAAGATGTCAGTTATTAACGTTTTCAAATTTCACATTTAAAGAAATCTAATGTTTGATCATGTCTCAATATATATTCAAATGCAAAACCTAAAAATAAGGAAGCAGTTATGATCTGCAATACTTTGAACAACTAGACTAGATACATATATTTTATTAAAGAGCCATACAGGCAACTAGTTGTTAAATCCATTAAAGTGTCCATTAAATAGTTGTAAATATGATTCTAAATTCAAAATTGCTTCATGTGGCTTTGGATGTAAGAAAAAAAACATTTGCATATATCAGTAAGCAAGAGTTGTTGTGTAAGCTTTTTGTAATCATTCTTTGTCAGTTTTTCAGTGGTTAATATATTTTCCATTAAAGGGTTACTTCAGCGATTAGCATTAAGCTTTGTATCAGTAGAAACCCGGTATAGTATATTTGAATTGTCGTACTTTCCCCCCTCATATGACCCTGAGACGAGAGAATAATGTATTTTATTTCTGGAAAAATTCCTCCGATGACGCAAATATCATCATTTTGCGTCATCGGACGAGTTTTCGTCCAGAGGCTAAAGACTACAGCCAGCAGTGGGCGGTATTTCCACATGTTTTCAACAACGCACTCACAGCACTCGGCTCTGGGAGCTGCGGAGATTCATGTAAACGGATCGGTGGAGAGCAAAGTGAGTGTTTCAACTTTTCAAATGAACTTCCTATGAAAGTTAAGCTTCCAAAGACATGAACTGAAAATGTGCCAGACTGATCACGCGTTGTGAATGTATGCGGCCGCGAATCCCGCGATTACCTCAGCTCAGCTCAGCTCAGCTCATGTGATGAATGTAATCTGACTCCTTCTGTGTTTGTGCCATGACGGCCGTGACACTCAGGCTCACTCACATTACGTTGAAGACATGTTCAGTTTTTAATTGTAGTGTCTCTAACTGAACTGATTTTATGAAAATGAACGCGGTGGGCAAGTGATCCAGTAGTAGCCGTAGGGCAGCGAAGTGCATTCTGGGAATTGTTGTCTTTCATCCCCATGAGACAAAAAATAATTTTCTGTGTTTTCTCAGTCTAGGAGGCACCAAATTCAAAAATAATTTCACATTTCTACTACATTAATGAACCAGTTTAAATACAGATTTATCTTCCCAGTGCTGAAGTACCCCTTTAAATACATATAAAAGGGTTTCACTTTAGCCAGTTGAAAGGTTGCAGTTACAGTACACAGCATGAATGATCATACCCCTCTGAAACCCAATTTAGAAATTACTCTTTATTTCTAGGACACATTTTTTTGTTGTTAAATAATATGTTCAGATGTGGTCAGGTGTACTCACTGTGCACAGCACACCTGACCACATCTGAACATAATATTATTATTAAAAAAATAATAATAATAATAATACAACTATTTAATGGACACTATTTAGGGATAATCCACTTCCTACCTCAGACACCGTGTAATGATCTATTTTTATTTTGAGTATTATCATTATTGCTGATCACTGTTTTGCTATGCTTTTGTAATATTTTATATTTACCATCATATAATCAAAGGAGTATACAAAAGTTTATGAAAGTGTCACTCCACAGTACAAAATCAAAATATATAAATATGTATAGTATTTTTCTGGACCCATTGTGCGAGCTGTATCTTTAATACCGCGTGGTTTACATACATGTTGCTGCTGACTGGGCTGACATTTTTGACACACCCACCAAACGAGGGAAAACGCATCTCAAACCCATTGCACACCGTAGCATACCATTTTCAGGAAACATGTATCAAACCCGGAAACCGTATCAAAATGTGGAGGAGTAGCGTGACAAAATTTTGTCCGGAAGAATAATAAGTATGGTGGAGAACAATAGTGATGCCTTGCTACCGCAAGCACCACTAATAAAACTAGACGTGTTATTGTAGCTATGCACTGTTCCTATTTCTTGGTAAATTTCTCCGGAAATAGTTTATGATTGCGACAAAAGAGGTTTTTCAAGGTTTCACCATAGTGGTTTTGGTGGCACACCTTTTATTTCTCAATGGAACAAATTGCAATGCAATGCAAAAAAACAAACAAACAAAGATTGCACACTGCAATAGTGTTTCTGGCACTGCAAAAAAAAAGATGTATATAAAAAAAACTGCACATCAAAGAGACAATATTAACACAGCATACTGCATGTTCATAATTGCTTTGTTCAAAGGTTATTTTAAATAAGTCAAATCTGATCCTGAATTTGCTCAAATAAAGTGACATTTTTACACATAGTGTGTATTGAAATATTCTATATTGCAAATTACCATGAAGACAACAATAACAATATCCACCTCAGAAATATTGCATTATATTACAGAACATAATCTCTATTGAAGATGATGCTGTAAAATGAGATTTCTGTTTTAAGGGGTGTTAATATGACAAACAAAATAAAAACAATCCAGTTTGTCCAGTCATTTACAAGACAACAGTGTTTTGGGGTCCTGAAAATTCAAACTTTTGAAAACATGTTTCAAATTGCAAGGTTTTGAAAATAATACTGTTATCGTCTCCATGTAAACTACAAAAAAAAAAAGCACATTAGTGAAAACTCTGACTTCATGCGTATTACAGATAGTTTTTTTTGTATTTTTATAAAATGACGTTGCTGACTACTGGCCTGGCATGAATAACTTAGTTTTAGTCGTTTTCACAGCAGTGTTGTCAAAAGTACCGACCGCGATACCAATTCGGTACTGAAATTTTAAAAATGTGCCGCTTTGAGCGCTGTTGAACTGGAATCCCAAACACCTCTGACTTGTGCTCACGTGCTCATCAAATATGTCTGTGATTGGCTACAGTGATCAAAGCATGGGAGTGTTTGAAAGCACACGGAAATGTTTGAAAGTGTTTTTGAAAGCACAAGCAGGCATCAACCAGTGGACCGGTAGGCTGATAGGCGCCTGCATTCAAACGCTCCCGTGAAAAGCGCTCTGTGAAAAGCTTCATTGATGTATATTTACAACATGTTTTTGCGCTGTCATTGTAGCCAATCACAGAATTGATTCAGTACTGAACTGGTATCGTGGTCGGTACTTTTGACAACATTATTTCACAGTTGTCGTTTAGACGTACCCTTAGCTTAGCTAACTCTGTCTTAGTTTTTGGTTTCCTCCCTGAGTAGCCTTTTTCAGTTGTTGTTTTTCCTTTATTGTCTGTATTTCCTGCTCTCTCCTGGTCTCCAGTGTATTTTAGTTTAGTTTTTTTGTTAATAAAAGTCACTGCGGCAAATAGATCCTCCTTCTCCTGTCTGGGTTCTGTCACTTTGGTCTAGTTTATTAATAATAACCGAATTCTTGATTTTGTGACAGAGCCCTGACACTTTTTGTAATGTCTTTGTGTGAGCACAAAGCTTGTAATTTGTCTTTGCTGACCATGTGCTTGTTTTTGTCATGTTTGGTGTGAGCACATGGCTTGTCACATGTTTCCTTGTGCCATGTGCTCTCAGGTGTGTCCAACATTAGGCTTGTTCAACTTCATGCAGCGCTGCGCAAACCAACCGGTTAGACATTTTGTCCGACTTGAGGCAGAGCCTGCGCCACGTGACTGTGACGTATGTCAACAAAGTTCTGCGAGAGCGATTCGAGAGCAGCCAGCTGGTGCATTCTGTGCAGCTTCTCCAGAACCGTCTGCGTGTTTCCCTGCTCCTTGTGTCAAGTTCAAGTCATCTTGTTTTCTCCCTCAGGGTTGTTTCTGTTTGTTTTTTTTATTCATGAAATCCCATTTCTCCTGTGAGTCCTCACACCTTTCATCCCCAACCCTGACATTTACTCTCCCTTCCTGCAGCCACCCATGACAGCATTTAATGTTACTTCATTCAATTAATTAGTCCAGTGTTATCTCAAACCCCAAAGCCTGTTTCGTTTTATCATTTAATTTTCCTCATTTCTTTACTTCATTTCTGTTAACAGCAATGGCTGTGCTTAACAAGAACCAGTAAGAAGAAATCCAAGTCTTTGTAAGACTGAAATAGCATGAACATTTTTAAACTGCCAAATAATTACCCCTCTCGTTGAAGTCGCTACCTGATTGCCTAATCCTAGTCCCACCCCTAATCTAAACCCCTCCCCCACACCTACTCCTAAACCTACCAATACTAGGGTGGTAATAATCTGGCAGGGGGTCAGAATTCGGCACAACCCTCCTGTCTCTCTTTCAGTTTACCTGACAGTCTTGGTGATTTTATTGGTGATGGTGAGACTACAAAGCTCTTATTAAGGAGTTACATTTAAGAACAAATTTGAAAAGATTTGTTATATCGAATGATACCTAATTTATGATGATTACTAAAATATGTGATAGAAAAAAAAGGCAATAATAATAAAAAAAGAGCACCAAGCATTCTGCTGGCGGGACAGTGACAGTTTAGGGATTAACTGATGTTGGTGAAACACCGTTTGCATACCCCATGTTTTCTACTGGATTACATAACAATGGTTCTTTTTTGTACTTTTATTTCTGTTTCCTTGTAAACATTAAATGGAGAATTATAGAAATTTGGGGTAAAGAACATTGCAACACTTATTTTTAAGTTGAACTACATTTTTTAAGCCAACACCCACTAGCCCCTCTACATTCTGTAGTTTTTTTTATATAGCTTTCCCATTTTTAAGAGACTATGTATAAGTGAAATCAAGTTAGTTTAACCTTGACAAAGTATTTGACATTAGTCTATGTCCACAGTCACTTCCTCTTGTTTACCTTGCTCTATAAATATGTGGCCTTCCTCTGTTTTTGTTTCATTTGCTGTGTGAACCTGACGAGAACATCATGGAGCGTGAACCATGGCTGAATCTGTTCATGCTTGCAATACTGTGTCCTCTCATAACTGGTAGGTCATAATTGCCTGGGCTTTAACCATCAGAACCATCAGGATTTGTTCCTCTATTTTACTAGAGAAATAGATTAGAAACAGAAAGTTTTGTTTTGCTGTTTAACTGAAAGGCTGATTTCGGGGAATGTTTATTGTAAACAGATCAAGAGTCCAAAGTAATCCTTAACTTGTACATGCCTGTATCACTTATCTCTCACTCAGTATATTTGGATATATTAAGTGTCAGAAGCACATTGCACTTGTATTGTTGCTGCCATGTAACATGCGTTTTGCTCATTCTCTCTTTTGGACATTATATATTGCTGTATAATATTACTGTTGTCAGTTTATTATCTGTTTTTTGCACTTAGGTTTACTTTTATGTTATACACAGTCTATGGAGCAGATCAGATTACATTTCACTGCTGGTTGTATCTTGCATATAACTGTATGTAAATCTTGAAGAGATGCATTAAACAGCTAATTAATTCTTATATTTCACATTTAATGTATGTAGTCTATACGCTGTGAAAAAAGTTGCTGCCTTAAATTAAGTACAATCAACTTTCTACTTAAATTACACAACTCCCTTAAAATGAGTTGAATCTTGTATAACTTATAAAAAAAAGTAGAAAATTAGTTAGCTTATTTTGATGAGTTAAAGCAAAGTAAAAACATGTTGTCCTAACTTATTGATCATTGAATTTTTTTACAGTGTAGTCCAAAGCAATAGTCCAAAATTAATCTTGAACTCTCAAAAGCATCATATTTTATAGCACAGCATTGTTGAATTTGTGTTGAATTTTTTGAGTTTAAGAAACACAATTTATTTGACGAAACATTGTAAAATAATATTAATTTGTATTTTAGTACAAGAAGGTTTGGGACCCAGAATTCTAAACTATACAGTCCTACTGAAGGGTCACACTAATGTTCTTTGTTTTTTTTTTCTGGCCCTCGATATTCCCCATAGGTGATCCATCCTCTAATGTGTGCTCTGATGAGAATCTCAGTATTAGTGGGGGCAGTTTTTCTCTCTCAAAAGATGGGAGCCTTGTAAGATACAGCTGTTCAGAAGGCTATTACCCAACCATTAAAATACGTCGCTGTAACAAGGGAAGATGGATCCCGATGCCCAAAAGAAAACGCCCAGAGTGCAAGAGTAAGCAGCACATTATAAAAAAAAATACTCATAAAAAACATAACCACACTCTACATTTCAAGGCTACTCACAAAACTATTTTCCTTTTGTCTCAGAAATCACATGTCCTGATCCTCGTGGTTTTGAAAATGGAGAGGTGTCTCCATATTCACCAAGGCATTTCGTGAATGACACAACCCACTACTCATGTCATTCAGGCTACACATTCCGTGGCTCAGGGACTCGTGTTTGCCAGTTGAATGGGAAGTGGAGTGGAAGCACACCGGTGTGTGGAAGAAACTGTGCGTGAGAAGTATCTATGCTGTATAGTGCAATTCAACAATTTCTTGGTTCATGAATACCAGAGATTCTATAAGCAATTTAAGCTACAATTTTCCTCAGTCTCTTTTATTATCTGTTCTTCTTTTCAAACAGCTGATCATTGTCCTGATCCTGGCACTCCCGCTGGCGCTACAAGAACAGGCCACATTTTTAATATTGACGACAAAGTCACGTACCGCTGTGACAGTACATTGACCTTGATTGGTTCCAAAGAGCGAGTCTGTCAGGACGATGGCCAATGGTCAGGAACAGAGCCAGAATGTTACGGTAAATCCCCCTCCTCGCTGTACAAAGTACAATGCACAATTTTACCAGAAGTACAAAGAACAGCTTTGCTAATTTTGTTGTTGTGTAAATACAGCTGATTTCACATACGACACCCCAGAGGAAGCCTCAGAGGGTTTCAGCAGTTCTCTAAAATCAAATCTGGAGCTTTCTCAACAACATGAAGGAACAGGTAGTCTTGTGCAACTCACACTGCCTTCCTTCCTCTGCAAGACAACATATCATTTTTTGTATAAAACCTGTTCTGTCTTCAGATCAGTACGGGAAGAAAATACAAGTGGATAAGGGTGGGAAACTCGATATCTACATTGCCTTGGATGTATCTGACAGCATAGAAGAAGAGGAGTTTGAAAAGGCAAAAGATGTCATCAAAACACTCATAGAAAAGGTATATGAAATAAATAGTGTCTTGATAATTCTGCCTAATTAGGCTATTTCCAATTAGTATAGTAGTGCACAATTAATCTCCCATATATACTTCTTCATATATATACGTCTCTTAATGTAATGTTATATTTTTAAAATAACCATGCGTGACCATAATAAATATTTGATCCTATGTTACTTACCGACAGATCAGTTATTACGAGGTCTCCCCAAACTATGAGATCCTGATTTTTGCCACAGACGTTCACCGGATAGTCTCCATGAGAGACTTCAAGAGCGGGCAAGGAAATAACCTGTTAAAAATTATAAAAAAAATGGAGAATTATAAATATGAAAGTAAGTATTTTGTTTTAAAGTGCCCCTATTATGGTTTTTTAAATATTCCCTTTCATGCAATGTGTAATATAGCTGTTTGTGAGTGCAAACGTTCTACAAAGTTGAATCAACTCTGAATCGCCTTAATGAGTTGTTTTTGTTTCGAATCGTTTTGCGTGACGGTTCTACATCACTAGAACTGACATTTGCATGATGGCCGCCTATATTGTACATTGTCCTGCCCTCAAACGTCATTTTACTGAAGACTGCTTCTCAAGTCTCGGAGTTCAAAACAGGATTCGCAAAATGATTGCTCTTAAAAGATGGGTCATTACTCATTACTCAGTTTATATGGACCAGCTTGCTCCTCAGAATCCCAATCTGTAAGTTATAAATGATTTATGTTGTCTACTGTGTAGTTTTGTTTTTCGTATTGTGTTGGTCTCTGGCTAACCGGCTAACTTGTGTTATTACTGTCAGAAATTACTGTAAATCAGCTGTGGGCTACTATTACCTAAAACTTTCTATTAATGCAGATTGTCTGTCATTCTTACTACTTTAAGTAAAGATAAAGAATGGAACAAGATTTGTTTTGCAAACATTAATCACATCAGTTATTCATGTTAGTGGCTAACATATTGTTATTGATACAGTTCCCGCATGTGCACCGCAATAAATTAGAAACACACACCACACACACCGGTTTGAATAGTTAGTTCTTCCAATGTTTCATCATCGATTCTGATGTAAAATCGACGTCATCGTTATTGTTTTTACAGTGTGTACAATCGCTGAGCTTTAGGAAGCCTCCTGACAGAGCTGAAGATCAGTTATGGTAATGGCCATTTAGATTTTGAAATACGCGCTGTATGCGGTAGACCAATCACAACAGACAGGCCATCTGACCAATCAGAGCAGAGTAGGCTTGCGGAAAGGTGGGATTTAGAGAGACTGATTCACCCATTGAGTCGTGGTTGAGTTGTGGTGATGTGCAATGTATATTATGAGAAAATGAAACAGTTTTGATGCATGTAAACCTGTTGTTGGAGACCTCCAAAACTAAATAGCATAATTGGGGCACTTTAATATAACGGTGTTGGACTGTCTGAGAGTCTTTAAGAACATAGATTTTAATATCCTGACATTTTTGTGATATTTTTCTGTCAGCTAAAGGTGATCGCTCCGGAACTAATATCGCCCAGGCCTATAGGAAAATTGCAGAAAGTATACAAATAGAACAGATGACTAATAAAGAAGACTTCATGAAGACCCAGCATATCATCATCTTGTTCAGTGATGGTATTGATGACAATATTTAAACTTTGTGGTTACCACAGAAACGGTTAAAGTGTATTTTATAATAAAACAAATACATATATAATTTAATGATCACAAATCAGAAAATGTACACTTACTAAAGCTCTATATTTGCTATACTTTACAAATTATTTTGTTTTCAGGTCAGGCCAACATGGGTGGTAATCCAAAACAACCGGTGGACCAGATCAAAAATCTTGTGATACAAAATAATCCTTCACGAGAGGACAAACTTGGTGAGGAAGAACTTGAATAATCTTTGAGATTAAACCAGAAAACATTAATAAAAAAAGAACAAATCTTCAAATATATCTCAGTTATTTTTCAGTGTTGGCGAGTAACTAGTTACATGTAATGGTGTTACGTAATTTAATTACAAAATAAATGTAACTGTACTCCGTTACAGTTACTGAGAATTAAAAAAAAGATATTACAATTACTTATGAAAATGTTAACGGTTACAAATCAATCAATCAATCAAATTTTATTTATATAGCGCCTTACAACAACCAAAAGGAGCACAAGGCGCTTTCCAATAAAAACATTAACCCTTAAAATCGTTAACCCTGCGTGGTTAATATGTTTGGAAATGATTAACAGTTGAAAAATTTGTTAGAAATTTAGAAAAGTAATCAAAAAGTAATTGAATGTAATCAGTTACATTACTTTAATAAATCAATTGAAAGAGTTACACTTCTTATTGCATTTTAAATAGGGTAACTTGTAATCTCTAGTCTATTACATAATTATAGGAAAATTACAGTAAAATTAATTATTGATGATATTTTTTTTTATTTTTTTGTTGTTGTACAGAACTGTATGTGTTTGGGATGGGAGATGACGTGAATGCTGAGGACATTAATGATTTGAAGACTGATCGGGGAAATGAGAAGTTTTTCTTTAAGCTTCAGAACTTTGAAGAATTAAAGGAGACATTTGACAACATGATTGGTACTTCATTTTGTCTCTTTTGCCTCTAGGAAATAGTTTTAGGCTGGGTAGAAATATCATTTTAAGATAATTTTTGTTCTTCATATATTTTTCAAAGCACAGTCTCTCTCTCTCTCTCTCTCTCTCTCTCTCTCTATATATATATATATATATATATATATATATATATATATATATATATATATATATATATATATATATTTAGTGCATCAGTTGCTCATGTTCTCCTTGCTGCTCTTTGAACAGATGAGGGCACCAGTGTAGCATTATGTGGTCTTTATAAAGATTACGATGATGGATCCAATGAACGTCGTCAATACCCCTGGTTGGCAAAGATCAGTGTGACTGTGGGTATCCCTATATCATCTTATTTCTTAATTAAAAATCCTTTTAAATAAATGGTGTAGGATCACCACACCAGTTCTATGAACATATTCTAAGTTCTTCTATATTGTTGAATTATAAAGCCCATTCTCTGATGATTTTGCAGCGCAACAATGCAAAAATCTCTAACTGCATGGGGTCACTGGTCACATCAACCTTTATCTTGACAGCGGCTCACTGCTTCAGGTTTGGTGACACACATGATAGGATAACTGTTGACATTGGAACAAATATTAAAGGTACTGTTATTTCTTCAACCATATTTAGAATAAGTATAATGGTGTAAATCTCATCAGTGGTGTTTCCTTTTCTCATCTTAGGAATTAAAGTGAAGCAGTACATACCTCATCCTCAATATAACCTTAAAGCAAAAGAGCAAATGGGAATACCTGAATATTATGAATTTGATGTAGCTCTTATTCAATTGGAGAAACCTGTAATTATGGGTCTCGATCTTCGGTGAGGAATGCAGCTCATGCGTCATTTTACAGTACTAAAAAGCGTTAAAATAGTGTAATGAATGAATGCATATTGTGTATGTCTTTACAGGCCAATCTGCATCCCTTGCACCAAGGAAACCAGTGGAGCTCTGAGACTTACAGATAGAGAAGGAACGTGCAGAAAACATCGTGAGTTTCAACTGATATGTCTGCCAGAAATGTTGCTAAGTATCATTGGAATGCCACAGTGTATAGTATAAAATGTGTAGCCTATTATTTATATATTCTAACATTGCTAAAATACAACATATACTTTATTTACATTTGAATTGTCTTTACAGAGGACGTGCTAATGAGTGCAGAAACTGTGAAGGCTGCTTTCATGACTGACAGGAAGAAAAAAATTGAGAAGAAGTTCATCGAAATCAAGCAGGGAAAATGGGTAATGAAGTTGCATTCTGAACTTTCAGTCTTGTCCTTTGATTATTCTCTAGTTTCAACAGTTGTGAATTTCTGCTGTCTAAATTAATTTATCTGTTTTCTTAAGCGGGATGCTTGTGTTGAAGATGCCAAAAAAGCTAAAGGAATAACTGCGGAAAAAGCTAAAGATATCGTTACAGATAATTTTCTGTGTAGCGGTGGTGTGGAACCTACTAGAGATGATATTGCCTGCAAAGGTATTTTTACAAGAGTGAATAATATTTGGCTCTAATCTACCATTTTTGGTGTTGCTATTAAAATGTCATGTAACAACTCCTTATCCTTAATAAATTGATCTGTGCATGTCATCAACAGGTGACTCTGGCGGGGCAACTTTTGTGGTTCCTGGTAATCGAATGGTCCAGGTGAGATTTGTTCATGTTTGTTGATGCCTTTTTACTGAATACTGAGCTATTTCAAATCACTCTTCTGAACACTAAATAGTTGTACTTGTCTGTTTTGAGAGATGTTTGCTTTAATATCTGAATAATCTTGGACAGGTTGGTATCATAAGCTGGGGAGTGAAGGATCTGTGTGCGAGCAACCCAAGCGCTTCGTCTGATGCACATTCCAGAGATTACCATACAAGTCTGTTCAGTGCAGGAGTACGCACATTCCTTAATGACTACCTAGGAAATGGCACACTGGGAACCCCTCTTACGTTCTTGTGATGGGTTTAACATTAGTCTATTTGCCCTTTCAGAAATGCTGTGCATGCCTCTCAGTTAAATGAACATTTCTATTGCCCTTTCCTGCTTTGAACTTTGGCAATTTGTAAGAAATATGATACAATAAAAGCATTGTGGAGTAATAAAAAGCAATAATATTAATGTAGCTTTTATGTATATGTTGTTTTTGTCATTTTGAGGTTTAACTTTTAATCCATGCAAGTAATCAAGTTTGGTTAAATAACATTTTATTTAATGAATCAGGTTGTTTACATGATACCGGTTTCATAAATATACATATACATATTACATATACACTTAAGTGAATATGTAAAAATGGTGATGGCATGCGTATACGTATTACGTGTTTACTCTATTAGCACAGTTTTTCTTTACAGTTACATTGCCAACTACTGGCCTGGCATCCATAATACTGTGTTTAATATCGTAATACCCCATTGTCATCTGTATGTGGAAATGCAATGGAAAACATTTTCCATTTTTAGTACATTGTTGTATTGTAAACTGTTTCAGTTGAACTGTTTAAAACGGTGTATTCGTTTTGGCCGTTAATTTTAACCACAACAGCGTTTTTGGGGCCTCAAAATGCATGCTTTTGAAAACGGGTTTCACAGTGAAAGGTTTTGAAGGTGAAAGTGAGCCTTTACTGTCTCCATTGCTGTGTCCCAATTTGCATACTATCTATATGTTGAAATGAGTATTACAAAGACACTCAGATGGCCTACTTTTTCCTGTAGAAATCCAAAGTGCAGATCCGTGCACACTCTAACGGCAAATATTGCCCACAATCCATTCCAAGTTGGACGAGGATTCAATTAGAATTACAAACACGAATAAAAAAGTGTTCAACTACAAGCATGGCGGATGTGTGAGTCCCACGGTTAAGTAGAGATGCAACAACACATTACACACTTACTGTAAAGGCTCAGTCCAGGAGTTCTTAAAAGGGTGGAGACATTTGTGTTGAGCCTGTGTCTCTTCTCTGCTTTAGCCTGGGAGTTGATTCCACAAAAAGCTCTGAAAACAGAGAGAGTTTCACGTTTTCATACTTGCTCATATAAGAAAATGACCTTGATGTATTTAACATTAACAACTTATATTACAACAATTTCATGATAGAATATATGACTTAATTTTTTATCTTAAGACACTATTAATATTAGCAGTTGTATTGCTTTTTCTGAAAAAGTAAGATTAATATGTCTACTTTCTACAAAGTCATAATGTCCAGCACCATGGGCAGATGTGTTGGCTTTAGGTCAAACTGACGAAACAAGCACAGAAAATTTGAACATGTGTCATTCTGACCCACATACTCCAAACAGATTCAACTATGATGAGGGAATGAAACATTGCGTTGCTAATGCTTATGGGTAAACCCCTTCCTCCAAATACTACTGAAGCCTTAAGCCCGGGACACACCAAGCTGACAATCGGCTGTCAGGCAACGTTGGGCCGTTTTTGAGCGTCGATCGGTGTGTTCCACCGTTGGCTCTAATTGGACGCCGTCAGTTTTTTCAACATGTAGAATTGGCATCGGTCCATCGGCGAGAGAAAGAATTCTGAATGGCTGCCAGAACCATAGACAGTATAACGAAATGGACACAGCGACCCCATAGACTTCAACGGAGATAAGTGAAGTCAATTAGAAGCACTCACTTCCTGATGGCTGAGCGTACTGCGCAGACTCAGACTGAGCTTGACGACATAGATGTGACGTGAGCAACCTGTCTGACAGTTGCAAGTCTTCTAGTTGTGCAAAGTGAAATCTGAATCATGTTGTTGAAATATTTTATCCCGTTGCTTTTGGCTCTCTATGGGCTTCTGCCCATGCTTCTCCCTTGACTTTATCGGACTTTATGCCTCCACGTCCCCCCGATTGCCTCATAGACAGTAAAAGGTTGTCTGCGAGCTTCTCCTCCTGTCTATACGGTAATTTATTTACTGCGTGACAGAGAGTCGCGTGGTTATGACGCAATCGTTAGCCTATTTTTACAAAAAATACAAGGTAATGTAGGTTTTTATACATTGTTGTGTTTCTTTGGAAATAAACAATGGTCAAATGGAGTCTTTAAACGCCTCAGATGTAAAGTTATTCACTGTCAAAGTGACGCCAAAATGAATGGTAGTCAGTGGAATGCTAACAGCAGGTGATGGCTTGGTTAGCAATGGCTGCCCCAATGGAAGGTACGCTTTCTGGGGCCTGGATTACCCCCTTGGTCAGTGCACGAGAATAATAGTAAAACAGCGAGCAAAGAAGTTAAAATTGTACAGATAGAAGGCTGTTCTAATTCTACATCATATTACCTGAGCATTCCTGGGTGAATATATACAGTCGTGGTCAAAATTGCTGGCACCCCTGGTAAATATGATCAAATATGGCTGTAAAAATTTTTATCTGCATTGTTCATCCTTTTGATCTTTTATTAAAAAACTTTCATTGAAGTAAAAGATTTGAAAATGGGGGGTAAATCACACGTTGCCGACAATTGTTGGCACCCTTTTATTAAATACTTTTTTGCAACCCAAGATAACAGCTCTGAGTCTTCTCCTCTAATGCCTGATGAGTTTGGAGAACACCTGACAAGAGATCAGACACCATTCCTCCATACAGAATCTCTCCAGATCCTTCAGATTCCCAGATCCATGTTGGTGCTTCTTCTCTTCAGTTCAGGCTCTCATTCCCTATAGGGTTCAGGTCAGGGGACTGGGATGGCCATGACAGAAGCTTCATTTTGTGCTCAGTGACACGTTTGTGTTGATTTTGATGTTCGTTTTGGATCGTTGTCCTGATGGAAGATCCAACCACGGCCCATTATACGATTTCTAGTAGAGGCTATCAGGTTTTGATTTTTATCTGCTGGTATTTGCTAGAATCCATTATACCATGTGTCTGAACAAGATGTCCAGGACCTCAACATTAAGGTTCCAGCTGTATTTTTAGCCATTGGCATGGGGTACTTTTTATCCCTGTTGCACCAAACCCTTCTGGAAAAATTTTATTTTTATAGTTTCATCTAACCACAGAACCAGCCCCCTTTTGAATTTCCAGTCGTATCTGACCACTGAATACGCTGGAGTTTGTTTCTGGATGAGTGAGGAGGATTTTTCTTGAATCTCTCCCAAACAACATGTGGTGATGTAGGGGGATTTGAGGGGATTTTTTTTAGGCATTATCTGACCCAAGACTCAACTAATCTCTGCGATTCTCTATCTGTGATCTTGGAGAGCCTTTATCCACTCAAACTCTCCTCCTCGCCTTGCATTAGGACGAAATAGACACACGTCCTCTTCCAAGCAGATTCATAACATCTTTAGCTGATTGAAACTTCTTAATTATTGCCCTGATGGTGGAAATGAGTGTTCAATGCAATAACATTAATGTTTTCCAACAGCCACTTTCTATTTTGTGAAGCTCAACAATCTTTTTCTGCACATGAAATGAAAGCCTAGCGCAAAGTTCTGCCAGGAAGATTCAATATTACGTCACCAATCGCAGAGCCCGGGATTCACAGAGTATAAAAGATGGTCCTAATTCACAGAGTATAAAAGATGGTCCTAATTCACAGAGTATAAAAGATGGTCACTTACACATGTCTGAGTTTGCAGATGCTGACGCCGACCTTACCTCCAACCTCCCCACCACCACCAGGATGGTCCCCGCCTATACCTCCAAAGAGTTGGCTACACCCGCAGCCTTCATCTTCAGGCAGGAAATGCATAGTCCGGCACCCTCGAAACGAGAGCTTAGGACGGGGCCTACGCCAAAGAACCTCTAACTAATATACTTGCTGGACTTTCAACAATTGTGGCCAAAGTGTTTTGGAGAAAAGCATTTATTTCATAATGTGATTTACCCGCCCAATTTCAATTCTTTTACTACAATGAAAGGTCAGATTTTTGTGAATTTGATCATATTTACCAGGGGTGCCAACAATTTTGACCATGACTGTATATATGATTATATCTGCAGAAATAGACAGTTGTCTCCATGGACAGTCAGCTGTAGTTCTCTCTGTGTGATCAAGTGCAGCTTTTTTGCCCCGATATAGTAGGTGAGACGACAGCCAGCTTTCATCAGTGTTAGTTCTGTGGTGTCAGTTTGGTGCCGGTTTGGTGCCCTTATTGAATCATGCCAGTAACACTGGCCAATGTTTAACCATGCAAAATATGAGAGGGGCTTCCCTCTCTATATAAGGTGGTGCTTGGACATCATTCATTCAGAATCTTGACTGAAAGCAACTTTGCATTGTAAGAGCCTGAACATTTTTGTCAAAGACTACATCCAGATCAGATTCAGAATGATGATTAAACACAGATGGAGTAGATCGAGTCCATCAACACCCCTAATGCTTCCACAGTCCTATAGCTCGTCCTGGGTTGACATTTAATTTAGTAACATTAGATAGTTTTGATTTATATGATGTTTAATGTTTATGCAAGAACTGTGATGTTTTCAGCTTCCAGGAATTGTGTACAGATCCTTGCAACATGGGGCCGTGCATTATCCTGCTGCATTATTACCATCAATGTGAACATCTGCCCAATTAACTCGGTTACCATGACGAACTGCAGTCAGGTCGAGACCCCGATGAGGACGACGAGCATGCAGATTAGCTTCTCAGAGATGGTTTCTGACAGTTTTGTGCAGAAATTCTTTGGTTATGGAAACTGATTGTTGCAGCATGATAATGCACGGCCTCGTGTTGGATCTGTACACATTTCCTGGAAGCTGAAAACAACCCCGCTCTCCCCTATTTCATGGATGTACAGAAAAAAAGATCTATACTTTAATGCAGGCTTTTGCAGCCGGGAGCGGGACAAAATATGAATGTTGCGGACTGGAGAAGGTAACATATTTTTGCAGGAGTGGACAGAATCCTGCGGGAGTGGGACTGAAAAATCTGTCCCGCGCAGGTCTCAAGTCCAAAATTGGTCTATAAATAATTTAATCAAATGTTTACATGCATACATTTCTTTAATTATCAAAGCATCATCTTTTTCAGCATAGCATTGTTGGATTTGTGCAGCTTTGTGTATGATTTGAGCTTAAGAAGCACAGCATTTATTTGATAAAATAATATTAATTTGTATTTTACTTAAAAAGAAGGTTTGGGACCCAGAATTCTAAACTACAGTCATACTGAAGGGTCACACTAATGTTCTTTTTTTTTTTTTGCTGTTCTCTTGCCCTTTTTTCCCATCTGGCCCTCGATATTCCCCATATGTGCTCCATCCTCTAATGTGTGCTCTGATGAGAATCTCAGTATTAGTGGGGGCAGTTTTTCTCTCTTAAAAATGGCCTTGTAAGATACAGCTGTTCAGAAGGCTATTACCCAACCATTAAAATACGTTGCTATAACAAGGGAAGATGGATCCCAAAGGAAAACCCCCAGAGTGCAAGAGTAAGCAGCACATTATCAGACAAACATGATCTTACTCTTATTCATAACTGAAAAAAACATTTCAAGGCTACTCACAAAACAATTCCTTTTGCCTCTGGGATCACATGTCCTGATCTATGTGGTTCTGAAAATGGAAAGGTGTATCCAAATTCACCTATGTATTTTCGTGAGCGACACAACCCACTACTCATGTCATTCAGGCTACACATCCCATGGCTCAGGAACTCGTGTTTGCCAGTTGAATGGGAAGTGGAATGGAAGCACACCGGTCTGTGGAAGAAACTGTGAGTGAGAAGTATCTCTATGCTGTAAAGTACAATAAAAAAACACTAAATTCAACAATTTCCTGGTTCATGAATACCCTACACTCTGATGCGCTGATATAGTGGAAATGGAATAACAAGCCGGTTGATTACACTTGAATTACTTTTAAATGTTTAATTTTTACTTCTAAAATGTTTGTTACAAGTTTAAATGTTGGCAGTATTGTATATGTCAAATATGCTGCATTCATCGACAATAAAGGCCAATGTCATGTAAAAGTGTGTTGTGTGGAGTATTTTACAGAGGTTTAGATTAAATTAAAGTTAATATAAAAGTTATACAATAGACAGTGAACTATAGACAGTAAACATATAGTATACTATATGTTAATATTACTCAAAAATAAAAACAGTTAATATTACTCATAAATATTGTTTTTTAAATGTTTTTCCCCAATTATTTTTACTTAATTTAATTTATTAATTTACCAAATGCAGTTACTCAGATCTACTTTTTATTTTGTTTTTTTATTTACTCATACAGTGTTTTATTCAATATTTTAAGTGTAAAAATGTTTCTAATTGAGTAAATCATAGTAAAAGTTTTTAGAGTGTACAGATTCAATGTCACAATTCACTTTCATTTTGTGTTCTTCTTTTCAAACAGCTGATCACTGTCCTGATCCTGGCACTCCCACTGGCTTTACAAGAACAGGCCACATTTTTAATATTGACGACAAAGTCACGTACCGCTGTGACAGTACATTGACTTTGATTGGTTCCAAAGAGCGAGTCTGTCAGGACGATGGCCAATGGTCAGGAACAGAGCCAGAATGTTACGGTAAATCCCCCTCCTCGCTGTTCAAAGTACAATGCACTAATTTTACCAGAAGTACAAAGAACAGCTTTGCTAATTTTGTTGTTGTGTAAATACAGCTGATTTCACATACGACACCCCAGAGGAAGCCTCAGAGGGTTTCAGCAGTTCTCTAAAGTCAAATCTGGAGCTTTCTCAACAACATGAAGGAACAGGTAGTCTTGTGCAACTCACACTGCCTTCCTTCCTCTGCAAGACAATACACTTTTTTGTCACACAACTTTTTTTTTAATGAAACCGGTTCCTTGTGTCTTCAGATCATTATGGGAAGAAAATACAAGTGCATAAGGGTGGACAGCTTGATATCTACATCACCCTTGATGTATCTGACACCCTTGATGTATCTTTTGAATCTGAGTTTGAAAAGGCAAAAGAGACTCATCAAAACACTCATAGAAAAGGTATATGAAATAAATATAGTGGTTTGATAACCACCATTTCAAATGACTGATTTCATTCTAAAATATTTCTGCCTAATTATGTCTCATTAGTATACTATAGTGCACCATTAGTGTCCCATTAGAATATCACAATATTTTTTTTAATACTTTGTTTAATGTAATGTTATATTTTTTACGTAATGCCTGAACATAATATAATTTGATCACAGACGGATCAATTATTACGAGGTCTCCCTAAACTATGAGGGCTGATCTTTTTTTTATTATTATTATTTCGTTTTGTGAAGAGTGACATTACAAGGTAAAAAAATAAGAAATTAAATTAAAATAAATGTGTAGAAGAAAAACGGGCATGGCTGAGCCATGCAGCAAAACAAAAGGAAGTGGGCCCTTGAAATTCTGGTGGCTAAACGTCAGAAGAAATAGGGTTTAACTTACGAGGTGGTGCAAAGTATCCCATATTTATGCATTTGTAACCACTGGGATCTTCAGTTTTCAATTTTGAGTGTTAATAAAGAAGCTAAGATGATTTCCAACATACATTATCTGCTTTTTGTCTTCTTGTTTTTGTTTGTTTATGTATTCAGCTCCCACATCTATTGACTCCTTTTTTGTGTGTTTTATAAAGGGTTGTTTTGCCCTACATAAGACACAAAAACATATAATTCTAATTTACCTGTTAGTATTAGTGCAAAGATACTTACTAGTGTCTAAAAATTTGCATGAAAAGTAAATAAAAAATAAAAAATAAATAAAAAAATGTCCTGACCTCGGAGAATGTTTTCTCTCTCCACGCAATGTTCTCACCTTTTTTACCCCTCACGCGTTTGCATCCCTGCTTCAAAGACTTGATAATGATAAATATGAAAGTACGTATTTTGTTTTAATATAGCAATTTAGCAAGTTTAAATGCATTTATTCAATGTTGGACAGTCTGAGAGTCTTTATGGAAATAGATTTTAATATCCTGACATGTTTGTGACTAACAGGTAATGGTGATCATTCAGAAACTAATATTGCCAAGGCCTATAGGAATATTTCAGAGAGTATGAAAATAGATGGCCAATAAAGAAGACTTCATGCAGGCCCGGCATATCGTCATCATGTTCACTGATGGTATTGATGACAATTACCACTGAAACGGTTAAAGTGTCTTTTGTTGTTAGTGTACAAATATAATTAAATGACCACAAATCAGAAAAAAACGTACTAAAGCTCTATTTTTACTATACTTTACAGCTTATTTTGTATTTAGGTCGGGCCAACATGGTAATCCAAAATACCAGATCAAAAATGTTGTGATATAAAATAATCCTTCACGAGAGGATAAACTTGGTGAGGAAGAACTTGAATGATCTTTGAGATTAAACTAAAAAAACATTAACAAAAAAAGAGCAAATATTTAAATACATCTCACTTCTGTTTAATAACTCAGTTCTTTTGTTTATTTATTGTTGCTATTTTTTATTTTATTTTTACACTGTATGTGTTTGGGACGGGAGATGACGTGAATGCTGAGGACATTAATGATTTGAAGACTGACCAGGGAAATTAGAAGTTTTTCTTCAAGATTCAGAGAATTGAAGAAGACATTTGACATGATTGGTACTATTTATATTTAATATTTAATATGCATAACATTATTATCACTGACAGGTGAAGTGAATAACACTGATTATCTCTTCATTATGTCACCTGTTAGTGGGTGGGATATATTAGGCAGCAAGTTAATATTTTGTCCTCAAAGTTGATGTGTTAAGCAGGAAAAATGGGCAAGCGTAAGGATTTAAGCAATTTTGACACGGGCCAAATTGTGATGGCTAGACGACTGGGTCACATTATCTCCAAAACTGCAGCTCTTGTGGGGTGTTCCCGGTCTGCAGTGGTCAGCATCTATCAAAAGTGGTCCAAGGACAGTGACAGGGTCATGGATTTGATGCACGACCCATTGATGCCGGGGGGAGTAAAGGCTGTGTGGTCTGATCAAACAGACAAGCAACTGTAGCTCAAATTGCTCAAGAAATTCTGATAGAAAGGTGTCAGAATACACAGTTCAGTTTGGTGCCTATGGGGCTGCATAGCCGCATACCAGTCAGGATACCCATGCTGACCCCTGGCCACCGCCGAAAGTACTAATAGTGGGCATGTGAGTATCAGAACTGGACCACGGAGCAATGGAAGAAGGTGGCCTGGTCTGAATAAATCACGTTTTCTTTTACACCACGTGAATGGTCGGGTGCACTTACCTGGGAAACACATGGCACCAGGATGCACTATGGGAAGTAGGCAAGCCGGGAGAGGCAGTGTGATGCTTTGGGCAATGTTCTGCTTGGAAACCTTGGGTCCTGCTATCCATGTGGATGTTACTTTGACATGTACCACCTACCTAATCATTGTTGCAGAAAATGTACAGCATTTCATGGAAACGGTATTCCATGGTGGCTGTGGCCTCTTTCAGCAGGATAATGTGCCCTGTCACAAAGCAGAAAAGGTTCAGGAAGGGTTTGATGAGCACAACAACGAGTTTTCTGTGTAGTGGTGGTATTAAACCTACTAGAGATGATATTGCCTGCAAAGGTATTTTTACAAGCGTGCATAATATTTGGCTCTAATCTACCATTTTTGGTGTTGATATAGGAATAGGCCTACCCACAAAATACCATAAAACAACTCCTTATCCTTAATAAATCTAAGCTCTTAATGCTGTGCATGTCATCAACAGGTGACTCTGGAAGGGCAACTTTTGTGGTTCCTGGTAATCGAATGGTCCAGGTGAGATTTGTTCATGTTTGTTGATTCCGTTTGACTGAATACTGAGCTATTTCGAATCACCTGCATCACTCTTCTGAACACTAAATAGTTATTCTTTTCTATTTTGAGAGATATATGTTTTAGTATCCAAATAGTTTTGGACAGGTTGGTATCATAAGCTGGGGAGTGAAGGATCGAGTGTGTGCGAGCAACCCGAGCATTCGTCTGAGGCACAATCCAGAGATTACCATCCAAATCTGTTCAGAGCAAAAGTACGCTCATTCCTTTAAAGACTACCTTGAGATGAGGAACGCCTAGGAACCCCTCTTACATTCTTGTGATGTGTTTAACATTAGTCCATTTGCCCTTTCAGATTTGTTGTGCATGCCTCTCAGTTAAATGAACATTTCTATTGCCCTTCAGGAAAGGCTTTGAATTTTGTGGCAATTTGTGAGAAATATGATACATTTTGAGTTTTAACTTTTAATCCAGTTCAAGTAATCAAGTGTGGTTAATTTAACATTTAATAATGAATTTATTAATTTCATAGATGTATGTATATATATGCCTGTAATAACGTTTAATGGATCAGTGGATGTTTATACGACAACGGCGGACGTTTTAAATATTTAGACATCAGTTTATAATGCTAATTTAATAAATATAATATAGGATCATGTGTTTTTAATTCGGAACTAATTATTAAAACGAACCATTCCTGGGGGAAGCATTTCAATGTAGCGCCTTTAAGCTCTCCCACTGGAGTGGTTGCTATAGAAACGAGGAAAGCCGATCTGAGGATTACTGCAGACAGTCGAAGCAGTTTGATTTCACAGCCTAGGTCAATAAAAAAAGCATTCGAAAATAACTAAACCATCATGTCCACTGTTCCACAGGAGCTGAAAGACACGTGAGTAGTTATATGCTGATTTATGAGACTTTCTATAGAAAATATAGCGTTAAATTGCGATTGGCTTTAGCATGTTGCTATAGCTTATTCGAATAGATTAGGATTTTCTTAAAATATAATAAATAAAGGTCAATCCTTGTATAATAGCAGTAGAGCTGGGCGTTTTGACGCGAGCTAAGCTAACTGTTACTCTAATTTGATAAAATATGGCGGCAAAATGATACAGTGATGTTTTTAAAAACAAGGTAACGTTATAGTAATAAATTCAGATGTGCAGATGCTTTTATAATACGATGCTGGCCTGTTGGAAGTTGTAAGTTTTCGTTGTGCTCTTGTAGTTCATTGGCCAGCTCCAAATGGCTTGATGCCCACTATGACCCAGTCGCCAATCTATACACATTTTCCTCTTGCATCAGTGAGTCACATGAACTTTTACAATCACTTACATATCTGCACTTTAGTCTGCAACTACCAGTCTCACCAGCTCATTCTTCCTGTTATTTCCCACAGCTCTTTCAGATTTGCATGGAGATGGCGAGAATAAGGTGAGAGTGTGTGTTTATGCCATTGCGTCCCTTGTGAGAATGATGTGCGCTTAAAGGTACACTATGTAGGATTTTTTTTTCAGTTAAATATCCAAAAACCACCCGGCCAGTGTTATATATTTTGTTCAGTTGAGTTCTTACAATATCCCAAATGTTTCCAACTATTTGTAAATTGTGAGAAAATCGCTATTTTTACCAATGAACCGAGACGTGTGAGGGAGTCACATGTCAAGTGCGTCATATCTGCGTTACCCTCGTTTCCGGTTTTATTTTGCAGAAAAGCTTTACTCTTAGCAGTGTGCAACAAGTGTCACTGCAGCCGCCGACGGGGAACGCACAGAGTAACGTCATAACATCATTTTAAACACACTTAAATGTATCTAATATAATAAACAGAGCTGTGTTACCTCATACTCATGACTGGAAAGCGGAGATTGCGCCGGCGGCTGTGTCCCGTCATAATAAAAGTCCCGTCGCTCGCGAGGCATGTGTTTTGCTTAACAATCGCTCCAGCGGCCTTGCTCAGCTCCACAGCACTCGCCCCTGCTCTGCTTCATACTACAGTAAAGTTAATAATCGCATCCATGAACATGATTTGTGCCCAAGTCGTATCCCGATTCTTTTCCACCGGCTGTGAGGTGAAGACCACATGTCCCAAGATTCTGCGCTCAAACTTGACATCATCAAACTACGCCTTTGTTTTGAACAGGCACCCTCTAGCGGACGGAAAATTTGCATAGTGTACCTTTAAAGGATTAGTTCTCTTCAAAATGAAAATATCCTGATCATTTACACACCCCCATGTCAACCGAGATGTTGTTCATTTCTTTCTTTCTTCAGTCGAAAAGAAATTAAGTTTTTTGAGGAAAACATTCCATAATGTTTTCTCCACATAATAGACTTCAATGGCAAACAAGGAGTTGAAGGTCAAAATCAGTGTTCAAAGGGCTAAGGAAGTCTAAAAAAGACCTGTACTTGCAGAAATAAAATGTTAATGAAATAAAAGGCCACTTTAGAGTACCCTTAAATTTAAAGTAAAATATATTATTACATTTAAAATATAAAGTTAATATATTTAAAATGTACTAAATTGCAACTTTATCATTACAAATTTGTAATTACAAATACAAGACATATGAGTTTTAATAGAAATTACATTAAAGTATATTTTAGTTTGCCATAAATGCTTGTCAGTACATTTGACAATACATTTTAACCATATTTCAAAGACAATAGACATAATTGTGTAATTACATATAAATAAGTACTTAAGTCTAACTTAAGTAGGTCATAGAAGCACTCTTAAGTTCAACTAATTGCATTTAATATACATTTAAACTGTAATGCATTTTTATTTCATTGTACATAACATGTAGTCAAGGGTACGAAAACATTAATTCAGTAAGTATATTATTTTATAATTATATTTCCGTAATAAGTATACAAATATTCTAAAGTGCAAGGTGTGACCTTTTTATGCAATGGCAATCATCCATCATTGAGACTGGTAATAAAGAGTGATTTGAGCTATCTGTGTACCAGCTGGTGGTGGGTGATCTTGGCACGGGAGTGTGTAACATGAAGCTGAAGGTGTACCGTGGGACTGGTCTGTTGAGTGAGAGCACCCTGCTGGACTTGCCCACTGGTCTGGTCTCCTTCCTCATGGACCTGCATGAGCCACGAACACCAGCCATCGCTGTAGCCTCTGGCCCCTTCATCTACGTCTACAAGAACCTGAGGCCCTACTTCAAGTTCACACTGCCTAGTCTGGAGGTGAACCCTCTGGAGCAGGACGTCTGGAGTCAGGCCAGGGAGGTGAGCTGTTCAACTCACTCAATGCATGAATGGTATGTATGTGTATATGTATGCAGGGTTTGACATTAACATTGACATTAAAGTTACACAGTCACTCCTACTAGCCACTTTGGCGGGCTGAATTTTAGATATACATTTGTTCAGTTGTAGTCTTTTAAATAGGCATCTGAAATAAATAAACTAAGTGCAATGTAGTGTTGTAAAAAATAACAATATTTTTGTCTGATACATAATCGATACTGAAATATTTGAAACGCTTCCAATATTAATTTCCTGCAGAACAATTAATTTCCTTTCTCGCGCTCTCATCTCTCCGACATTGAGTTGACACACAAACCCGCTTACCCTCACTCGTTTCACTTGCTCCGGATGAATATTGTTGGTGGTACAGCGCTTGAATTTCAGCATGGGATTGTGTTTATTGCGAATAACTTCACTCATTCCCGCAGATTTTTTTCTTGCATCCAAAGTGCACCCACATAAAGCCAAGTATTTTGGCTATATAAAACAGTATAATGGATCCATGTGTCAGGTCTTAAAGTGACAGCAGCCTAATATACAGGCTGCCAAATTATGAGATAATATTACAAATATCTATGGCAGGTTTTTCCCATGGTAATGATGCCAATATTGTGGCCAGTGAAAATGCTGTGAAAAATGTATAAAAAAATTTATGTCAACTGTCAAGCCCTGAATGTATGTATGTCTGTCTCTCTCCTCAACCACCACCAGTGTGCAGGATGGGTTTTATTAGAAAGCCATGATTGATGAGGGCCAATGTAGGGAATTTGGCCAGGGCACTGGGGTTACATTGTGTGTGAGGCTGTCATTTGTTCACACTGTGATTTCATTTTACTGTAATGATAGTTGTGTTTTGACTCTTAGGACATGATTGATCCAATGAGCCTTAAAGAGATGTTAGAAGGATTAAGGTGAGTTACGGTATATATTTAGAGTTTTAGACCCAGTGGACTAAAGTTGTAATGACTGCTGTATATTACATCATATAAAGTATACTGCTCTGAAAAAATTAAGAGACCACTCCTCTTCACTCCTCCTCATTTTTTCCCGAGCTGTATAAAGAGCAAAATAAAATACGAGCAGGCAATGTCATAGTTACGTAGTCAATTGGTACATAACCTTGTGTGTTAGCTGGAAAGAATATGCATGCTCATTCTATTCATCAGAAACAGTGTCCTAATGCTTAATTAACAGTTCATGGTAGTGTGGAAATGTACTATTTTTTTATCTCACACATTTATTTTTCTGTATCTTACCAAAGGGCTAGGGTCCCTTTTCAGACAATGCAATTTGCAAGACCTGTTTCCTGTTTTGCTGACACGCCTCAGTAACTGGAAACCAAAACTGTTTGCCTAACATCCACATACTATGTAAAGATAGAGAAACTTTAGACTTTCTCTGCTTCTTCTTTTCTTCTTCCACTGTGTTCTTTTGGCTCTTCCTTTGAACTTGCCCCACATTTGTATTATGTATTTTACTATTGCGTAACTGTTGTTTCCGGGAAACCCCATAATACCACTTGATTTCAACTTTGAGTTATTTTGTATATTTTTAAATGACTGTGGTGACTTACTAACTTTATTGTATTAACAGAAACTAATTTTACTGTTTATTTTACTACTATTTAATTGCCTTACCTTATACTGTTTATTCATCAGTATTAGTCATATTCTTACAATATATGTGTATGTTAAGTTAAGTGGGATGGTAGGCTACTTGTGTGTGTCAACCATTTTTTTGTGAAATAAATGTTCTTGGTTTTTATAATTTTTTAGGAATTAGGTTCAGTAAAGAACCACTGTTGTAGAATACAGCTTGATACAATACATGTGTTTTACAGTAACAGTATTGTAGGTAATTGTATTATTTTCTCTTGAACAGGGACAAAGCTGAAATTCCACTCTCTGTCAGATCACTACGGTAAAAACCGTTATATCTGTTTAATATAATCTGTCCAATATTATATCTGTTCATATTATAACCTTATTAAGGTTATTATTATAGTATATTAATTATATTATAGTGTATACAGGCCTATACTATAAATAACATATGCTACAATTTACATTAATATACTATAATAACCTTAATAAGGTTATAATATTTAAAAAAATATTTTGTTAAAATATAATTTTTCAAATGTATTTAAAAATAAACACATTTCAAAACTTGGAATGGACCTTTTTCACAGACTGTGATGATATGTTTTAATGGTCATCGGCATCATAAATCCTGAAAGTTTTTTTTATGTTTTAATTTTATTTTTAGTAAAAAAAAAAAAAAAGTTATGTGTGTACATTTCAACACTATACTTTGTATTATATTACCTTATTAAATATGATTAAATTACAAAAAACAAGTTAATGCTGCTGTGAGGGTGTTTCTAATGCAGAGTCAGTGGGAGTGACAGTCAAATTGACATTTCTCTTTTTTTCCTCTTTTGAAAGATGTGAAAACACTATTGTGGTGTTTTTCTTTTGCTATTTGAGCAAATGGGAACATGAAAAATACATTTAATGTAGTCTCTCATTCAACGCTATAGTACTTTACCCAACCATGACGACTTCCACTTTTGAGAAACCCAGAAATGTGAAAAGGGTCAATTGGTTGTCTCGAAATAAATCTTTATTCAAAAATGTTATATATAAACCTTATGGTCATATGGTACAACCAACATGTAGAAAAAGCATAAAGGACCCATGCAGCTGAGATATGATCTATTATTTAATTGCCTTTTTTGCCTTAATTGAGTTTTCTTTCTTTATTTTCCTCAGGTTCCTCATGCTTGAGCCACAGGAAATGGAGAATTTTGTTCATCTTCACAAAGAACAGCCTATACGTAGACAGGTGCCAATATTGGAATGCATATATGCAGTCACTCACACATAGACGAACAAAAACAATTACCCTAACATGGCTTTTGTCTCTTTGTTTGTCTCAGACGGTCATTACCTGTATAGGGACTTTGAAGAAGAACATGGCAGATGAGGATGCGGTTAGCTGCCTAGTAATTGGCACAGAGAATGGTGATGTTTACATATTAGATCCAGAAGCCTTTACCATTCTCTGTAAGGTCAGCACATTCATATCTGCTTCAAATGTGTTTGTTACACACACTATATTCTTCTATTAGCTTCTGGTTTTGATTCACCATCAGAATATCAGTTACTAGCTCTTTACTATGAGTTTCCCTTTGTGTTTTCAGATGTCACTGCCTAGTACTGCCACCCTAATGGACGTGACGGGTCAGTTTGATGTGGAATTCCGTATCACTGTGGCCTGTCGCAACGGCAACATCTACGTACTACGCAGGTAATTAAGTGGATTGAAATTTAATTAAACATTTTTGTGGTCCAAGATGGTCTGAAGCAAAGATTTGCATAAGGGCTTTAAAGCTTTTTGGAACAGTGTTTCAAACCCAAGATCATGATTTGCAGATTCACCAATCCTAAACTTTGAATTCACATTGAAATGCGAAACTTTGCACAAGCTTGTTTTTCTAGTTTCCAGCATTCGCATACAGAATGATAAGTCTTTATACTCCACAAATGTTTCCTTGCAATTGTGAGCGTATATCTCACAATTCTTACTTATTTTCTCAGTATTCTGAGTTTACATTTCGTAAGTCTGTTTTTTCCCAAAAAAATATTTAGACACCTGACCTAACCGCTTGCACATGCATAATTCTGTGGGGGGGAAATACAGAATTGCAAAATATACTGTAAACTCACAATTGCAAGAAAAAAGTCACACTTACCTTTGTTTTTTTTATTCTGTGGCGGAAGCAAGCTTTCATAAACCTGTGATAGCATGTTAAAAAAGGCCAGTAAACAGATGAGCAATGCTAAGTACCATTTTCTTTTTGCCTTAAAGGGATTCCCCAAAGCCCAAGTACTGCATTGAGCTGTCCTCTCACCCAGTGGGACTGGTGAGGATGGGAAAGAATGTAGTTGTAGGATGTACTGATGAGACGCTACATGGTTACACTCAAAAGGTATGATAAATGTATCCATATCTGTCACAATTACAATAATGCCTCCAGAAATAATAAGGATAACTCTCCTGTAGGGGAAAAAGCTGTGGACTGCTTATTTGCCAGCCCCCGTTACCACCATGGCACTGATGGACCTCCCCACACGAGGATTCCAGGCTGTACTTGTGGGACTGGCCAACTGTGAAGTACACATGTACAGAGACAAAAATCTGATCAGCACCATCAAAACACCAGTAAGAACTGTCATAAATTCAAACCACAATGGCATCTTATTGAAGTGTTAAGTTGAAGTGTCCCTGTTTTCATCATTGTCAGAGACTTTAATTTCGATTTTACAGGATGTAGTGACAAGCATTTGTTTTGGGCGCTATGGAAGGGAAGACGGCACTCTGATAATGACCACCAAAGGTATTAACGTATGTTACATGGTAGATAAAGCAGTTTATATTGACTATAAGATTGGCTACAAAACATTTAAAATGTTTTTAAATGTTTGTGATCCAGGAGGAGGTTTGATTGTGAAGATCCTCAAAAGGACGGCTGTGTTTGATGACAGAGACTCGGCCCCTGGACCCCCAATAGCCCAGAGCATTCGCCTGAACGTGCCTAAGAAGACCAAGCTCTATGTGGACCAGACTTTGAGAGAGCGGGAAAATGCAGTTGGTTAGTGATGAACGGCCATTGACGGACATTTCTGGCAATCCATGTTTTCAGTGTTATACAGTATGGGGGCATCTTCCGAAACAGTAGAGAATCTCTGGAACAAAACACATGCGAAAAAGAAGCAGAAACAAGCGATAAAAGCATTGCTTTTGCAAATGTAAAATAACTTGATCATCAAACCTTAAACAGTATATAAATCAAAACTGACTAACGTTACCGAATGAAATGTCGACCCAGTACGTGCTATTATTAAGCTTTGGGGGGTGTTGATGGACTCGATCTACTCCATCGGTTTTGATTGTCGTTCTGAATCTGATCCGGACGTAGTCTTTGACAAAAACACAATTTTCTCAGCTTTTTGTTTAGAATGTTGATTTTTTTTATGAAACTTACCCACATTCAAGTGGGTATGAAGATTGCATGAAGCTAGAATAAAATGTTTTTGGTTTATTTTGTAGGGATGCACCGAATATTCGGCCACCGGAAATTTTCGGCCGAAAATGGCCCGAAAGAGCATTTTCGGTTTTCGGCCGAAAGTCTTTTATCACCGAAACAATAGGGCCGAATGTTGTGATGACACAAACAGAAACCGCGACCTGCACGTGCTTGTCTAAACAAGCAACATGTCTGCGGTGTGGACATGTGGTTCATCTCACATCCAATGACGCATCTATAATATGTGTTGTAACTTGAAAATAATGCTTTTTTATGTTTCTGTTGATGGATACACATGCTGGCTCAGTGGTACACTACAACAACAGCGATAATAAAAGAAAAAACGGTCTCTCTTTGTAAACTTTGTTCAATGCATGCGAGTGCTGCCGTATGTTCGAATATGACCAGTCGTTTTCACGTCATTACCGGGTGTAGAGCCAGAAGACGCGAATGAGAACTCGCGCGCTGTGAGAAGATCTGTCTCTGTGCACTCATCCGAAAGCGCGCACTCATCTCACAGCGCGCAAATACTGAGTTATCTTTCAAGTCTTGCGCTTAAACGGACACACTCACACAAAAACTATGTCAACATGTCCATCTTGATGAGTATCCTTGCAGACATAGTCTGTATATGCCTTAAGTGAACTTTATACAGTGAGAAAGACGACGCAAATCCGTGCACTAGCTCTTAAAGGGGCAGTAACCTTTACTGCTGTCTGTTTAATGTCAAACAAAAGGACATCACTCACTGCTCTTGATTGAATAGCTTTTCTAAGTTTAATAAGGATTCATCTTTAATTTAAACAGTTAAATATGCCGTTATTTTACGCTTGATTACTTTATTAAATTTCTGTACCTTTCTGCAGGCCAGTAGGCCTGTACATTATTATTTAATGTACACATGAGTGAGGTCAAGTTAAAAAATTTTAGTTTGAATTTTATTTTATACTGTGCATTGTTGCAAAGTGCTAAATAAATATTTGCATAATTTGTAATTGATTTATTATTTGAAACTTTAATATTAATTTATGCAATTGCAATGCCTTGAATTTTAGTCATAGCCATATGGTACTAATAAATAGCATAATTTATTTCGGTGTTTCGGCTTTCGGCCTTGGTTTCCTTTTTTTCGGTTTTCGGTTTCGGACAAGAATTTTGATTTCGGTGCATCCCTAGTTTTTTGTTTAAAAGCAGAGGCTCTATTCTTTATTTTGATATGTCGCATTCAGCTATTCATACAACAACAACACAATTCTGGTGGCTATGAAAATTTTGTGAAAATTATAAAAAATGCTGTCAAGACAAGAGTTAAAGTTTCCCCTTAGCTGAAAACTGAAATCAGAAGTACTGATTACAGAAGTACACTGGGTGATTGAACTTTGTTTTCTGTTCAGGGTGTTGTGTTCTCAAGTGATAAATAATAATAAATAAATAAAAAAAATTACTTATTGCATACTGGTTAAAAAGATGTTTTTGAAAGAAGTCTATTTCTGCATTTGTTTGATCAAAAATACAGTAAAATAATGTAAAATACCCAATATATTGAGAAATATTATTAATATTTAAAATGACTTTTTTATTGTAATATATTTTAAAATGTAATTTATTCCTGTGATGGCAATGCTGAATTTGATGGCAATGCTGAATCAATGTCACATAATCCTTCAGAAATCATTCTAATATGCTGATTTGCTGCTTAAGGAACATTTATTTTGATCAATGTTATATTATTATAAATTTTTACATGTAGCATAATTTTTGGCAATGGTGAAAAGTGTCCACGAACACATCTTACATGTTTTATCCTTTGTATGTTATCCATGTTGTGTGAAAAAAATAGATGCTGACACAGTCATTGAAGAAGCGGTAATTAAATGTCAGTGTTTAGGTCAATGGCTCTCCAAAACCATTTCGACTGAAACCAGAAGTTAATTTTTTTGCATGTTTCAGGCAAATGTTTACGTTTGCTGACACTACATTTTGGCCGTTCGAGTACCTGTCAAGCAGCATTCACACAGTACTAGATCAACTGAGATAATTTAGTCATTTTAACAACCAAAAGGTGGTTTTATGTTCCTCCCGTTGTTGCTTTTTCTATGCAGCCATGCACCGAGCTTTTCAGATGGACCTAAGCAGGCTGCGGTTAACTGCAGCACGCGCTTATGTCAAAGCCCTGGAGTCCAGCCTCGCGCCCATGTCGGCGAGCCTGACTGAGCCACTCAAGATGAACGCTGTGGTGAGTTGTGCAATTCTGAGTGCATGAACAAGATGGTTCCGGATACTGATACTGATGTTTACTTCTGCTTTCTGTTTTTGCAAGGTTCAAGGGTTGGGCCCATCCTTCAAGCTCACTCTAAACATCCAGAACACTGCAGCGACTCGTCCGGTCATGAACCTAGCCATCAGTTTTCTGTATGATGAAAGTTTGTACAGCATGAGGACAGCCTTCTTCAAGGTGACCACAGCTGAGCAGTTTCATGATCACTATTCTTACCCAATAAGTGTAGGCTTTTTGGGCCCTATTTTAATGATCTGTGTGCTGCTGCGCGTTACACCCTGTGTGTGTAATAAGCAGATTGTACGTGCGTTATGAACCAGCCTATAGGTGCATATTACTAAAGCGCCCTTTAAATAACACAAAAAATACTGTGCTATTGACTTTAGACCAGTTTTATTTAGTTGTTTTCAGATCCCTCAAAATAGCAACGCACCAACAATGCGCCTGAACACACCTCGTTTTCAGACCTGCACTCCCATGGGCGAACTGATGGGCGCGAGTGCAATTGCTATTTATACAATGAGGTGCTGGAAGTGAAAATGATAACTGCGTCAGGCTGAAACTAGCAAAAAACACTTGCATCGCATTGCGCCAGGTGTATGATTGGGCCCTATATGTGTAGTTACTGATGTTGAGTAAATGTTTTGCTGAAAACAGTGAATTTTTTTGTCTGTAGATTCCCCTACTGGTTCCAGGACTGAATTACCCCATTGACACTTTTGTGGAGTGCCTGAGTGACAAAGGCATCTCTGACATCATCAAAGTAAGACTCTCACCCAGTCAGAACATCTTTGCAAAATTTATATTCAGAATGGCTAGTATGTGTGTTGTGAAAAATATGCAAATTGCACAATATACCGACATTAACCCAAAAGGTTTACGAAAGCAAATTAACCGTTTAATTTACAGAATAACTATGCACCACATTTTCTATTTATTAAAGAATCCTGAAAAAAAAGTTTCCACAAAAATATTCAAGATTGATAATAATAAGAAATGTTTCTTCAGCACCAAATCAGCATATCAAAATGATTTTTTAAGTAATGATATGTTCATGTGATTCTGAAGATTTCTGATAGAGTCTGAAATTCAGCTTTGCCATTACAGGAAATTACATTTAATGACTATTTAATACATTTAAATATAAATCATTTTAAATTGAAATAATAATATATGATTTTACTGTTTTACTGTATTTTTGATCAAATAAAAACATCCTTGGTTTTGATATAGACTTTTTCATCCCAAACTCTTATCATTCCCAAACTAGTGTGTGTTTATAAAATGTAGGTAAAACAATGTTTAAAATGCGCTAAATTACTAACTTCAAATATTCTGTCATCATGATTCTGCCACTGGTGCCACCTCAAAAAACATGTTGATTTACTATATGCATGAAATCAAGCTGATGTTTGTTACGTTTCTGATTTCAGGTGTTTGTGCTGAGAGAAGGAAAGAGTGCTCCTCTCCTCACCGCCCACATCAACATGCCTGTGAGTGAAGGACTTGCACTGAACTGAGAGCGAGTCGTGCCATCTAGCTGAGCATCACAGGCGTCTTCAACTCTTGCTGTGCTCCTCCGCAGCAGTTAGCAGCAAGGCTTCTCCAGGGAGCTGCCTGAACCGTCACAGGAGTAAAGAGAAGCTTGTGCTGGCCATAGAGCCGGTGCTTCCTGTAGCTTAGATCAGGATTGAGGGAGGCATGTCCAATACCTCTGTACCTTTTAATGGATAGTGACTGGAGCCATTGATTGACAGCTGTGAGGCCAAGTGCTCCATAGTTTGGATGTAAGAGACGTTCTGATGTCTATTTGTGGTAGTCATGTATATTTGTATGTAAATGAATATTTATTATTTCTGATGTAATGATCACACACAAACTCAATTATGATGCTTTATTGACTCGCTTTTGTTGTAATAGAATGATTCATTACATAACCAGTGTTCTGGTTTATGAGGGTAATCTTGTTCAAGGCAATGCAGTAAGAAAAAGATTTACTGCTTTTAAAGCACACACATAGAGAGGCACAAGGGTGAAAGGTCACAGAAGAGAGTCTCATGTAAAAGGCAGCCAGGCTGTTGATGACTGACCCTTCGCTAAGCCCCGTTACTGACCAGTCCTGCTTTAGCAACTGTTGCAGCTCACCATATTATCAGACAAGCTTTTGTGTTCATTTTGAAGTTTTCTGTAAAATACTGCCTAAAATTAACCGGGTTTACAGGTAATATAATATAGGCACGGCAAGGTACCAAAAGAGAACACAGACAATATTGTTTCCCCTTTTCCAAATGTTTTAAGAGGAAAAAGCTGGTCTGAGTGAGCAGGGCTTAGCGAAAGGTCAATTCACTCTCCCTCTATACAGTGCAACAGTGCCGTCCACTTTTTCAGAAGTATGCTTTCCATTTGTTTCTCCCTTTGGGATTTCAACGTTCAAACGTTTATGAGCCATGAACCAAGCCAAACAGCTACAAGGTGAATCATAACATTACAAACTTTGATTTGAAGCAAAAAAGTATTTGTAAATTGAAAAAAAAATACAAAGATACAAGACTTAATAGCTGTGGTGATGGAAAGAATTCAATCACATGAAGCACTGCAAACAGCATCATCAAAATGGAGAAATATGAAATTGCTCATTTAAAATTTTTTAATGTTGATATTTAAGCAATGTTTTTTTAAGTGTATTGCACACATATATACAAATATTATATTTAAATATGTAGAGCGTGGATGGAGACTACTCGATTACATTTGCAGTGCTTCATGGGATTGGGTGGAGCTACGAGATCTTTTTCATTTGCTTGTTCCAACTCTCTGATTGGTTGAATTTTCTGCACGGCATCATGGTTGATGTCGTTTTTCATCACAAATTCAGCTGTTAAACAAGATTATTTTAAAACTAAGTAAAAAAATTGCAGGCTAATGGCTCCAGCAGAAGCAAATAGTATTGATCAACAACCCGTAGCTCACAGTTAGGCTGTTTAAAGGTTTATAAGATATTGTTCAAATTCAGTTTCCCTATGGAGAAAACGAATGGAGTTTTTACTTCTGGAAACCCGATTAATTCACAGTTATATGTTCTTTGGCTCAGATACGTAAAATATTTTTTGCATGCCAGTAAACTTGTGGACACTACTGTTTGAAATTTGGGGTCAGTAAGTTGTTTTTGGAAGAAGGCTCTTACGCTCACCAAGGCTTCAATTTTTTATCAAAAATACAATAAAAACAGTATTGTGAAATATTATTGCAATTAAATTAACTGTTTTCTATTGTAATCTATTTAAAAATGTAATCAATTCCTGTGGTGGCAACACTGAATGTTCAGCATTTTCGCATGACCCTTCAGAAATCATTCTAATACGCTGATTTGCTGCTAAAAAAACATTTCTTATTATAATTAATGTTAAAAATAATTCTGCCTAATATTTTTTACAGGATTCTTTGATGAATAGAAAGTTAAATAGAACAGCATTTATTTGAAACAGAAATCTTTTTGTTACATTATACATTTCTTTACTGTCAATTTTGATCAATTTAATGCATCCTCGTTGAATGATAAAAAAAAATCTTTCTGACCTCAAACTTTTGAACTGTAGTGTAAACATAAAATCGGGTTCACTTTTTATATGGTATATTTAGTATACTCTATTAACTGTTACATTGCAAATGAAAATCGCGCCATATAGCTGATAGTATGAGTGCTATACTGCTGGTCAGGCACCCACTTCATAAATACAACTGAAGTTACAGGAGGCACATAGTAAAGAAGATTTGGGACTGAGGAAGCAGTGAGGACAAGGAACATCCATCTAAGTAAACATAGTGAGGGTGATCCACTATAAGAAGACAGGAAGAAAACAAGAGGGAGAGAAATGTTGCAAACATATATTACTGAGCCACATAGAGACAGGGGATGCATTTGCTTTTTGACCAACCTGGGTGAAGCTGAAGGATACCAAACCATCTTCATCAGCGTCCATTGTTTTAAAAGTTTCTGTTGGAATAAATGTGAACTCTTAACGCATCTAGTCCTTTCTTACAAAATATTTGACAACACTATATTGAATTTTGATTGCATTGAATTGCACTGTTTTCTATTTGGCACACTCACTGAACATAGTCTCCAGGCGGATCAGACAGGCCACAAAGTTGTCGAAGTCCACATTGAGATCTGGCTTTGCGTAGCGCAGGATTATAAGCTGGAACAGGTTGTTGGTTAACTTGAAGCCTTATACAAGCAAAAAATGCAAAAAGTCATCATAAACATAATTTACCATAGTAATTATAGATGTGTTTTTTCATAGTGTTGCATGTGGCAGATACCTGCTGATTCTAATGCCAGACGCATTTCATAAGAGCTCATTGTTCCAGACTTGTCCAAATCAAACTTCCTAAACACAGCCTAGCCATTTATAAAAAATAAAAAAGATACGGTCAACATCTATACAACCATTCAAAAGTTTGGGCAAATGTTTTTCAAAAGAATTTTGAAAAAAGTCTCATGTTCAACAACACAAAAACATTTATATTGTGAAATATTATTACAATTTAAAAGAACTGTTTGCTATTTTAATGTATTTTAAAATGCAGTTTAGTTCTGTGATATCAAAGCTGAATTTTCAGCATCATTACTCCAGTCCTGGTACTCCAGTAATTTACCAACCCCAAACCTTTGAATGGGAATGCATCTGATATTTCATACATTCACCCTAAAGTAAGCATAAAATGTAGCCACTGACAAGATATCGTTTGATCTTCTCCCAGAGCACATGGAAGTCAGTCAGTCCCAGCTTTCCAAGACCAGTTGTCTTCATGGCAGGTCAAGGTTTGTTCAACACGTACTATCCTTCGAAATTAGACCGCAAATGCTAATATTCAGGAGTTTGGAGTCTTTAAAGGATACATCCATAAGATTTATCATGCCTCGACAGGCCTCTTTGCCAAATCCGTCTGTCTTTATATCTTTATCTGTAGGAAGAACAATTATAAGGTCATTTTAAACTCCAGTTGCCTCCTTTTAAGGAATATAAAAGGTTACATTTGACCTTAGCTGTATTCACAGCATATGTGGCATGTTGTCAGTTAGCACAGAACTGATTGTGAAAACTGAAATGTGCTTTATGTGTCCATTAGCACACTCACGTTTGGCAACAACCCGGTTCAGAATCATCTGTAGTTTGGACACATTGATCTCCATTTCCTGTTGACCAAATTGAGCAAGTCAATGAAGCTATTGGGCATAAGAGCAACCCATTAACACCACTTCCTGCTGTCTTACCGGCCCTGCCAGCTTTGCGAAAAGTGCCTTGAAGCCCTCGTCAATGTCACTCTCCTGGAGCGCAGGCTGCCATAGAAACAACACATTAATGAACAGCAAAACGGCACAGTATTCATCTATGTGCAGTATTGTTAAAAACGTTTCACAGGAAACTCACCTCCTCCGGTACATCTGCTGAAATTTCATCATCTAGCTCCCTATAGTGAAAGAATTTTTATTTTCTCTCAGTTCCATTTTAAGGTGTGCTATTTTAATAGTTTTCATTCATTTAATATATATTAATGCTTTGTTAAAACATTTATATTAAACCAATTGTATTTATATTTCTAAACATTTTAATCAGAACCATTTCAATATATATATATACAGCACTGGAAAAATTAAGCTATATCACATTATAATTGATTTGCAACCACATTTACAGAAAAGTTGCGACATTTTGTAAAATGTAATACAATATGTATTTTTTTTATTCTTTCTAACCTTTTTTTTAACTGGCAAAAGTACAAAGAAATGATTTCCAATGTTTTCACTGACCAACATAGTTGTATATTGTAAATATAAACTTTTATTTTTTATTTTGATGGCTGCAAAACATTCCAAAAAGCTGGAACAGGGGCAAAATAAAAAGGAAAAGATTATAGAATTTCAAAGTTAAACTGTTTTGAAAATGTGCACAATAAGCAGGTGAACTGGTACATGGTGAGGGTATCGTCTATCGTGATTGGGTATAATAGTACCATCCACTAAAGGCTCAGTCTTTGCCAGCAAAGATGGGTCATGGCTCGCCACTTTGTGCCAAATTTCATGACAGATTGTCAAACAATAAAATATGTTTTTACGGGGGTGCATTGGTGCAAACAGCATAGGTGACATCCATATGTCTGAAGGCACTATTGATGTTTAATTATTTGTATTTCTAACCATTTCAAATATTTATTATTGCTCCGTTGAAAATATTATATCAAATTCTGTTATTTTATAACCAATTATTGCTCAATTTGGAAAAAAACATTACATGAAACATTTATTCTCAAATGATCACTCACTGGGAGTCAGCAGCCTTTTCAGAAAAGACCCTCAGCACAAAGTCTCCTTCTTTCTGGGGCTCAAAGGTGGAGGGGACAATGATATATTCCCCTGCTGGAAGGCAGAAACGCGAGCTCACCTCTCGAAGGTTGATGTAGAGCTCGGAACGAGCCTTGGACGTGTGGGTGAGGAAAAAATCACGCTTCAGATGCACACCCACCCGGCCCAGATACTGACAAGGGGAGGAGATTCGGATCACTACACACATCACTGTGTGTGATCTCAGCTATCTGACCATGTGCAGGATCTCTCAGCCATACGCTATCTTAACTAAGAATCAATCTGCAGTTTAGGCACTGATAACAAATAGTTTACCTATGTTAAACAATGCTGATGAGTTTCAATAATCTGGCACACATCTCGTACCTCTTTAGGGACCTGTAAGATTCAGAAATAAAGTTTTGAAAAAATAATAATTAATAACATTTATATGCATCTTTTTCTTTATAATCTGAATCACTTTTTTTTAGCAGTCCACATTTCCTAACATATTTGTTACATCCAGTAAGTAATATAGGGAACATTGGGGCTAGATGTCACTTTTTATGCCAGTGAATATTTCTCAGGGTGGGTTTATTTTTGAAAAGTCATACCTTGCTTAAAGCCTTATAGTTTGTGAGGTAAAGCCTGTGTGACAACTTGCCCCAGTCTCCCATATAATACGGAAATTATTTAACATAATATTTATTTTAGATACATTAAAAACATCTTAAAACTGATTGACTTCTGATTAACAGCTGTTGCTCAATTATATGCCCATATCAAATGAGTTTTCTACCTCATAAATGGCAAATCCAATCGTCTCCATGTCTTTGCCCTCCCGACGTAACTTTCTGCGATTCTTCTGCATCAGGGCCACTAGAAAAGTGCAGTCATCTTGATTCTCAATATCTGGTTCCTTCAAGACTATTTTAAACTGGGGATTGATCCAAAATGTTGCTGTGTAGAGAGAAATAGACTTTAATAGGAGAGCACAGTCTCTCATGTCAGCTCATGAGACTTTAGTAGAGAACATGCCTGGAAAATTCCTGCAGCCTCCAGCAGTGCTTCCTCTTCTCCATTCACCGGGATACAGGGACGTGTTCCACTTCTTCACCTCGCTGCTCTGTAGCGCATCCGCTGTCAAGTTACAGATCTCTAGTCTGCTGAACTCTCGCATGAAGTCACTGAACGACATCCTGTGTGTGTGTGGGTGAACAATATTCATATTTAAAAGCTTAAAAGGATAGTTAAGAAGATTTTTTTGCCCATACAATGAAGGTCAATGTTGGTTTGGTCCCTAATGACTTTCATTATATGCACAAAAACAGCTGAAACATTCTATAAATCATAGTAGAATTTTCTTTTTTTGGGTGAATCCCTTTTAAGTGTGTCATATTTTGAATGAGATGACACATATTTCCTTGTTGAGCCTAAAGGTGTAGTTTACCCAAAAATTCATTAATCCTGTTGTTTAAATGTGAATAAAAGCCTAACTTCAATCTGTTCATTATATAAAGCTATCGTGTCTTTTCAGAAAATGTGGACTAAACCAAATTCATATGGATCACTTTATGAACTTTTTGAAAAGTTAAAGTGGTAGTTACGGAGAGAACAGAAATCACTCAGATTACATCAAAAATATCTTCATTTGTGTTCTGAAGATAAATGAAAGTCTTACGGGTTTGGAACGACATGAGGGTGAGTAATTAATGACAGAATTTTCATTTTTGTGTGAACTAACCATTTAAATTGTATTTCACAAAGGAAAATTGCTACAATGGTGCCATACATATTGAGCAATTAATTATTCCTATTTAATATGCCACCTATGTAACTATTTAAAAACTAATATCCAAGTGAGGAACAGATTACATTTATTTAAAAAGAATACTGCCAGAAACCCTTACCAGAATTCTCCATCCTCTCTGCAGTTGTGCAGACGGGACCTTACAGACGGGTCGATTTCACGCCATTCCTTTGACCTGAATAGACAGAAGGTGATAGAATTCAACAAAGCTATCTGACATTTTATTCATTATTATTATTTCAGAAATAATTCCCCCCCTTCACCCCTCCTCTTCACATCATTCTCACTCATCACTCCAGGGCCCCATCCACTCCACTTCTCCCCAAGGGTTTCTGATGCGCAACAGCTTTGTGGGGTTTCTTCTGTATTCCACCTGGCCAACAGATTTACATCTGCCAATGATGAGTTGTCTGAGATCGGTTGAGTTTCTTGTCAATCAAAATCCAACACTCACCTCCTCCACTCCAGTAACGGAGTAGGCGTGACCTTTCACTAGCTTTTTAAAGGTGATGGCCTCCATGTCAAAGAAACTTGTAATCTGAAAGTGAATATATTAATAACAATGAGAATGTAAAGTTTGGTTAGCATGTCCCCTGCTGGTTGATGCTGAAATTACACCATCTGAACCCCAAAAAAAGCTTGAAATGGACTAATATTTTCCCTGACTGCAGTCTTTTATGAATTCAGGTTGATTGGGACACTTTTTGCCATTGAGATGAACCTGAATTCACCTAGATGTTTAGGATACAGACTTCTCCAGATATTACACACTGATTGGTTATTGGTTGTGTTGTTCCTGAGCACTAACATCTATGGAGCAGCCCATCAGGGAGCCTCTCTCCACAGCTCTTCTGATGATGCTGAAGAGGTTGGGTGGAGCTTTTTTCAGCTCATACATCTCTGTCACCCCACCAGTGAAGTCCTCAAAGCCCTCAGAGGTGCAGCCTCCGGAAAGAGCCTCGTAGCAGCCGTTCAACCTGTCACATTCATAACAACAAACTCATTACACAACCAAACAAGCTCCTGGTCTGAAGTCTATCCTGGACTGAAGCCTTCTTACTTTGCATATGCCTTCTCCACCAGGGCGCTCCAGAACTCTGCTCCCTCAGCTGAGTGAACAAAAAGTAGCTTCCCATCTCTGACAGGCAGCCGGTCGTCAATCACCACATCCACCCAGTCCCCGAACTGCCAAAACTAGAAATCCCATTGGGAAACACATTGGGCTTAATGATGCACTCACGTCATGTCACAATTATTGTGCAGTAATTAAAAGAATGACAAAGACAAAAAGTAATCAAAGCTTTGACATCCTCTTACACTAGATTTGTTGCTATGGAAATGTTCACAATGCCTAAATGAAGCCATGTCTGACAATTGGTGATGCATATTTTCAAACTGTAATTACGAGTTTGATGAAGACATGAATGGTTTTTACTATTCAGGAACTCGTAATTATTATAATAGCGAGATGACATGAACGCAGCATTAACCAGCGATTAACAAGAGCAAATAATTGGAGGATGGGTGTATTATATTTTTGGTATTATATGATGTGCTAATGTCTTTATTTTTTTTTTTTATTATTATTTTTTTTTATAAAAAAAATAATGTCTTTAGTGGCACTTTTGATCAATTTAATGCATTCTTGCTCCCCAAAAAATAACTAAATCTTACTGACCTCTAAACATTTTTATCAAATAAACCTGAATTTCAAAAACCTTATAAACATTAGTTTTTTCTTTAAAATATATATATTCGATGACTAGAGTATGCAATAACATCTACAATTTGTGCATTTCTCTCCCTGTGTGAGCATCAGTACACTAGGCGTTGCTGGCTGCACTCCAAGTCTCTCTGCAACACTAATGCTCTGAACATTACAAGCATTCACTGAGTGACTGAGCCTAAATGACTCCTGGCTGGAAAACAGAAGGGGAATTTGGCAGAGGGGAGCGAGAGATGTGGCCATTTCATTTTCTGGGTGAGGCTTGTATATATAGTCACTGCAGCAGACAGGGTGGGCTGACGTTTAGGGACTGCTGAGCTATGGAGAATCAAATGGAAGGGGAACAGATCAGTTTACACATTGCATTGGAAGGAAGGACATGTTTGGGATTTTTCACAAAACCAGGGCTTGGGAAATGTGTCAGAAGATTAACTAAAGGGTTCTATATTTATTTACTTAAATAATGATACAATATACATTTTCTTGTGTGACTGAGTGCATAGATTAGCTTTATCTAAATGGTGTCTCTCCTTTAATTGTAAATTAAAATTAATAATTGTAATTATATATATGTGTGTGTGTGTGTGTGTGTGTGTGTGTGTGTGTATGTATTAGTCCCCACTCACCTGCTTCAGGCCATTACTTCGTCAATTACTCCTGCACTCACCACATCGTCAACACCTCTCTTCACACCGGGACTTTCCCCACAGCATTCAAGCAGGCTCAGGTAAACCCACTGCTTAAGAAACCCTCTCTGAACCCAGCACTTTTAGAAAACTACAGACCGGTGTCCCTTCTGCCTTTTATTGCTAAGACACTTGAGAGAGTAGTGTTCAACCAACTCTCTATGTTTCTTGCACAGAACAACCTCCTGGACAACAACCAATCTGGATTCAAAGCGGCCACTCAACTGAGACTGCCCTGCTCTCGGTTACTGAAGCACTGAGACAGGCAAAAGCAGCTTCCAAATCCTCAGTACTTATCCTGCTGGATCTGTCTGCTGCTTTTGACACAGTTAACCACCAAATCCTCCTGTCAACACTCATGAAGATGGGGATCTCAGGAACTGCTCTCCAGTGGTTCAAGTCTTACCTCTCAGGTAGGTCCTTCAGGGTGTCATGGAGAGGTGAAGTGTCTAAGTCACATCATATTGCTACTGGAGTTCCTCAGGGCTCAGTGCTTGGACCACTTCTCTTCTCCATCTACATGTCATCTCTAGGATCTGTCATCAAGAAACATGGCTTTTCCTATCACTGCTATGCTGATGACACTCAACTCTACTTCTCATTTCAACCAGATGATCCCACAGTTGGGGTTCGGATCGCTACCTGCCTGACAGACATTTCTGCCTGGATGAAGGAACAACACCTTCAACTCAATCTGGCAAAGACAGAACTGCTTGTGGTCTCAGCCAACCCAGCACTTCGACATACTCTCTCCATTCAGCTCGGTTCATCAACCATAACTCCGTCCGGGACTGCCAGGAACCTTGGAGTTGTGATTGATGATCAGCTTAAATTCACTGACCACATTACTGCAACAACCCGGTCCTGCAGATTTGCGCTATACAACATTAGGAAGATTAGACCCTTCCTATCAGAGCAGGCCACTCAACTCCTGGTCCAAGCTCTTGTACTCTCCAGACTGGACTACTGTAATTCTCTTCTAGCGGGCCTTCCAGCATCCACTGTTAAACCCTTGCAGCTGATCCAGAACGCAGCGGCGAGAGTGGTCTTCAACGAGCCGAAGAGAGCTCATGTCACACCTCTCTTCATCAGTCTTCACTGGCTGCCGATAGCTGCGCGAATCAAATTCAAGGCTCTGGTGCTCGCCTACAAAGCAACCGCAGGCTCTGCACCAGTATACCTAAACTCACTTGCTGAGACTTACAGACCCTCCAGAAGCTTGCGTTCTGCAAGTGAACGACGCCTAGTGGTGCCATCTCAAAGAGGCATGAAATCCCTCACTAGGACCTTTTCCTGGACCGTTCCCACCTGGTGGAATGACCTGCCTGTCTCAGTTCGAGCAGCCGAGTCTGTAGCCATTTTCAAAAAACATCTCAAGACACTTCTTTTCCAGCAGCACTTGACCAATAAAGAATAGCACTTATCGTTACTGCTTGTTATTTAAAAAAAAAAAAAAAAAAAAACTGTCCTGTGTTTTGTTTCGTGAGACTTGTTACAGCGCTTGCATATTGTTGCCCTTGACTAGTGTTGGTTGCTTCTATTACTCTCATTTGTAAGTCGCTTTGGATAAAAGCGTCTGCTAAATGACTAAATGTAAATGTAATGTAATGTAAATGTATTATTATATATGTTTATGTATACAATTTAACATTTATAAAATTAGAATTAGAACATTTTAAAAATAATATTAATCAAAAAAATTCCAGTACCTGGAAGTGAAAGATTCCAGCATATTGCTGATGGAAGCTCTGGCCATGAGGCACCACCCGATGCAGCAAGGGTTCATTGAGGGTAAGGCACGCAATGGCTGCCAGCAGCCAACAATCTCCTACACAATCAATATATTGAACAGACTTTTTTTAAAAGTATAGTGAACCAGATGGGAAACATGCTTCATTACTGCTGCAGCAACGTGATCACTGGCAAAAAAACATGCACTTTCTTATGAGTTAATTGGCAGGAAAGCATCCATGCCATGTTTTTGAGTTCTACATTGATTTTGTTTTGTTTTAGTAGATGCTTGTTTTACCTAGAGCTCCTTGGCAGATGTCTGTGCGTGTGGCCCCATCTACGATAAAGTGTGGATCAGTGCAGAACTCCTGGGGTACACAGAGAACACCTATGGGTCAGACAGGGCATAGACATGACTGAACATCTCTGCTGATGTTGATCAACCAGTTATCATTTTACTGTTTTATAGTATTAAGTAAAAAGTTATTTAGAATATTAAAGCCCAGCGTGTGAGCAAAGACTTGCATAATATATGTATGCTAATGTTTATACAGATTAGGTTTTTGATCTTGCTTAAGTTGAAAATATTGGCCCACACTCCAGACTCTCAGTTTATTCTTAAATTCTCACCGTCGGCCTCATCCAGCGAACACCTTTGGTTTTGGCAGAGCCAGGGCCAAGCTCTTTGAATCCTAAAGAAGACTGCTGTGGTGGGAATGTTTCATCCTCAAACAGACATCCACTCTGAAGGCAGCGGTCACGTAAGTATTCAAAATCTTGGCCCAAAAACTTCAGAGCCATATGGTTCTGACCAAATCCCTCATTTCGATCCCATTCACTCCTCAAACGAGCAGCGACTCCCGTGGCACAAATTTGCTCCATCCAGGAAAGAACTGTCAGAGACACTAAAAAAATAAGGATCACTGCTACATCACATCACATTAGTTCAAATTCATTATTCCTTATTTTACAACAAAGTCTAAACCCAAAAAGGTATTGCTTTGATCAATCATAGCAGCCACATTATTTATATGTCTATTTATTTATTACTATCATCATATCTACATTATTATACATATATTACATTATTTAGAAGCAGATGTAACTTAAAATGTTTTTCACCTCAAAATAGAAATCAGTGGAAGAAATCCTTCCACCCATTATGTTTATATGGTTAGTGGTTAAATATAACACACATAGCCTACAGTTTGTTGTTGACAACCACTTATAAAGAGAATAACAGATTATTATACTTTACCTTAAAATGGCACTCTCCAAATATTGTTATGACAATCCTTGCAATGAGGTTCTGTTCAATTAACTTATACCATGTTAGGCTTGTCCCAGCATGTAAAGGCTGCTGTAAATACTGCAGTGCGGAGTGCGCGCACGCGTGTAGTTCCAAATGTTACTATTTACTATGAGACAAGCGGTTATATTCCTCTAGAGGGCGCAAGGGGCTCAAAAAGCAGAATCTGCCATTGAGCTACATTGATATTTCATCTCTGGATACATTTGTACATTATTATTCGTGACGTAAAGAGGAAAATCGCCTGAAATAACCGCTATGATCCCCATTTTCTTTAAAAAAAATAACCTTATTGAATAACCAAACGACTGTTATTAGTCCATCCTGAAAAGCGCAGAGAAAAGTATCAGATAACATGTGACATCGTTATTGCGCTATATCTGCAGGAAGCCATTCATTTGGAAAACAGAGCAATTCAAATATTAATTAAACCCTCCGTACCTGACCGGAGACAGTTTCATTGCTGTATAATAGAATCCATTCCCATTCTACAGTGCACAGCATAAAAGAGTTCAGCCTCTCTGAAACTTAAATTCAGCAATTACTCTTTACCAAGAAGACATGTTACTGTTCTTTAGAGATGATGTTTCAGGAAGTCTGCTTGATCAATGACCAACAAAGCATGTCAAAATTATTCAGGAAAAGTGATAAAATATCGTGTTCACCCTTTTGAAAGTTAATTTTAAGGTTAACTGGTGTAAGTTCAAGGAAATTTTTGATCAACAGGTAAGTATGTTGAACCAAAACATTTAAATAGAACTAATAATTAAAAGTGTTATATAACCCACTGAATCATTCTCAGAATTAATGCTGACAACAATGGAACCATTTGGGAGATAACTGTCAGGAGACTTATTTCTTAAGAGGACAGTGGTACAAGAGGATTACCAAATCATTGTTTTATGTGTGAAAATGTAGCAAAAGTAAAAATAAAAAATATATATATATAACAACAAAATAATGGATTTGTGACAAGGTCCCTGAAATAATCAGGCCTTCATTTTAAGCTTTCATTTAATGAGTGATTTTATTGCTAGACAAAGAGCATGAGAAAAACCAAGCAGATCTCAGAGCTAGCAAAAGCTATGAAAAGAGTGGCTGTTTGTAAGATACAGCATGTCGAATTGACATGCATGGTGGGGAATTTCAATTAGCCATTTCCAAGGCCCATATTTACAAAATATAGATTTCTGGAAATCCATACTCTGGCCTCATGAGACCAAGTCAATCATTTTGGATCTAATGGTGATCCAAAATGTTATGGTGTTGCTAGAGGAGTACAGTGAGAAGTGCCTGCATGGTTCCAACATTGAAGTTCAAGTAAAGTTCTTATAAGGATGTATGAGTGCTGAAGGTGTGAGGGAGTTATGACAGCTAGTGAAAGGTACCTTTAAAAAGTTAGTGAAAGGTGAGTGTTGGATTTTGATTGACAAGAAACTCAACCTTCTGTGGACATGGATTTCACACAATATTATCATGCTAGAGCACCTGTGGGAGATTCTGAAGAGATGAGGAACACTACCCAGTAAAGATCAGGGCATTTAAGGAGGTCACCATACAGGAGTTAAACAGGACAAATGTGACAAATTGTATTAAGCTTCTACACTCTGTGCCAAGAAGGGTCAGAGCCGTATACTTAAAATGATGGAGGACATACTAAGTAGCCTAATAGAATATTATACATTTGTTGAATTAAATCTAGGGTGTACTCATTTCTGCAATCCTTCATTGAAACCAAATAGGCTAATTTACTCATTTTATGGATATTAATGAGATTATCTGTTTTTATGTTTAATCTATTTTAATGATATATATATATATATATATATATATATATATATATATATATATATATATATATATATATATATATATATATATATATATATATATATATATAGAGAGAGAGAGAGAGAGAGAGAGAGAGAGAGAGAGAGAGAGACTTCCAATGCACTTAAACCATTAAATTGTACTACTACCTGTTAGACTAATTAAAATAATAAACCCTTAACACTCATTTCTTAGCATACTGAAGCTAAAAACGGAGAGTTACTACCATCTACCGGCGAATATAGGTAAATACTGGCGTTTATATATATTTATATAATTTTCCTGGGAAAAAGAGTGCTACCGAGCAGTTTTATGAATTCTAATTTAAAACCCAAGCCTAAAGCAATGTATACCTCATCAATAGCCTACCAAAAATATTTAACAATGCTTGACTAGGAACTTCAACTGGGTATAAAATGCCTTCCAGATTGGAATAAATTGTTACATAATGCCCAAAAGGAGGCAGCAAAGAGCTGTAATAATGTGACAGTCATCTGATTGCGACAACCTAGAGCGTGCGTGTGTGTGTGTGTGTGTGTGTGTGTGTGTGTGTGTGTGTGTGTGTGTGTGTGTGTGTGTGTGTGTGTGTGTGTGTGTGTGTGTGTGTGTGTGTGTGTGTGTGTGTGTGTGTGTGAGAGAGAGAGAGAGAGAGAGAGAGAGAGAGAGAGAGAGAGAGAGAGAGAGAGAGAGAGAGAGAGAGAGAGAGAGAGAGAGAGAGAGAGAGAGAGAGAGAGAGAGAGAGAGAGAAAGCTCTTGGATTTTCTCCAGAGCTAGATATTCTGTGCCAACAACAGCAGCCTACATGTGTTTGTTTGTATTTATGGGATTTCTGGTGTGTGATTCTAGTGTATGAGAGATCAGATCAGAAGAGACATGTATTTTTCTCCATACTATTTTGTTCTTGATTTTACTCGCCATGCGTCCAAAATTCCAATCAAGATATGTATTAGAATTGGGAATGTGGAAGTGTTTTGCACCAGTATATAGCCTACTGTATGTTAGTAAAAGCACAGTCCTTAAAATCCAGGACAGTCTTGAAATAGAGCAGACATTATAACCTTTAGGGAATATGTGTATTCAGCTTCAGCTTTATCCGAAAAGATTAAAATGTAGAAAGTGTAAGGAACTCTGGGCTCTTTTTGATTAATCCTTGGCAGTCTGCATGTTTCAGGACTTGATGTCATGAAACTTCACTTCTCTCTGGCTCCAATCTGTCAGGGAGAGATACTCTACAAATGGTGCCAGTGTGGGTGGCTGCAGTGTTTTAGAAGCTGCCACTACCATAATAGATTCAAGTGGGTTGCGTTTAAAATAGATAGATAGAAATACAGCAAGAGAGGGAGACGCTTATGATTTGGCTTAATATTTTCTGTCATTTCTAAAACATTAATGGTTTGTTGATTTTCACAAGTGGCCAAAAAGTCAGTCAACCGACCAGTCTAACCAGGTCAGGGGTTAGGCTGGTTTACAGGTGGTAAGCTACAGTTTTTCCTAATTGCTAAAACACTATTTATAAAGTCTTGCTCCATTTTCTGAAACCATTAAACACAAAACCTCCTCTTCAAGCACTATTCACAAAACTTCTGACTCCTCTAGCAAAATGAAACGTTCGCCTCAAAACAGTTTTACCTGTGTTCAAAATCAAACACTGCTCTCAAATCATAAACAAAGTGATCAAAATGATAAACACTAGCAAGCAATCAGTAAACATTACACCAAAAAATAGAAAACACATTGTTCAAAACATATAGTTCTCAGGGAGAAGTACATTTTTAATTTCAAAACAAATTTCATTTTTTTCGTCATTGTCTTTTGATGAATGAAAACTTCAAAATGTATCATAAATTACTACTCTAATTATTAATTGCTAATTATTATTATACTAATTATTACTGCTTTAAAAAACTATATTATTTTTTGTTCTCTCTCCTCCTATTTTTACAGTACTGTACCCTGCATCTCACAAACTTGTCCTTTGTCTCTGTGATACTGTAATTCTTGTTCTTTGTTGATATGAACCTGCAACCAGACAAAATCTATTGAGCAGTCAGTACTGTTCAGCACAATGTTCAGGGCCATACAATTTGTTCATTGTACAGTATACAGTCTACAATGCACTGCACTTATATTGGTTTTCACATCATTTGAAATAGGTTAAATCAGTTTTGAGTGGTTGTGTTCAATCAATGACATTGTGTTCTCTATTTGTATTTGATTGTTGCCACTTGTGTTTACTAGTATGGATGACGTGCATTACAGTGCAGAATGTGTTTTAATAATGTGAATGTGTTTAGAGTTTTGCTGAAAAGTAGAAGTGAGATCTGCAAATTGTGTTTTACCATGTGAAATGGTTTAAGGTATTGACAACAGACTGCACGATTAGCTAAATGAGTTATGGCAACTGAGAACTTTGTTCAGCCAATGGATTTTAGTGTTTTAGCAATTGAGAAAAACTGTAAAATAAGCATTATTCAGCCATTGGAAAAGTAGACAATTGACTAATATTGTGCTAATATGACAAACATCAGGTGCTAGTGACTTTTCCAAAGATAGAATCAAGTTTATGTTTTTGTTTCTTATCACAAACACTGACTTTAACAGTAGCTGGACCTTAGAGTAGCCTACACTACAAGCACAAGAGACGCGTTCAGTTTTGTTACAGCGTCGTGTCGCTTGCAGTAGGCTACGTGCGTCTTTAACGAGAGGCGTTGCTTTACTAGCCTATATGTTTTTAAAGATATTTCCGCTTCCTGCTGATGTTTTATACGCTCAATTGATCACAAGACATAGCAGGACTGACCGCAGCAGCAACTGACTGTGTGAAGTCTCTAAGCGGAGGCGGGAACGTTAAGAGGCTCGTGCCATGAAAGTGTCATCATCCTCATTTAAAAAGACTATAGGCACGAGCGAGTGTCAAAACTGACCGAGTCCAGTGGCAGCACAGATCCAGAGACTTCAGCATGTCGGAGCGTGGAGGGCTTCAGCAGCAGCAGCTGCGAGCAGGAGCGCCGTCTCCCCACCTGCAGCCGCTCAGGACGGTCACGATTTCCTCGGGTCGCCCGGTTCAGATGAACCTGTTCGCGACATGGGAGATTGACAGCTCCTCTCCCAGCTGTGTGCCCAGGTATGACGCTTCTTGACTTACGAGTGGAGTGCGATCTTTTTTGTTCAACCGCCAAAATAACTAGCCTACTTTGTATCAGAGTAAATAGTTAATCCCGATCACGCTGCTGGAGATCACATGAAACAGTGGTTTCTTACTTCAGACAAGAGCTTTCAACACACCCAGAGGGTATGTGCAAAGCCGTTTGAACATTTATATAGCCTATATATTTGTTACTTGTAGCCTACTTGGCTTATTTTTAAATGGCTATGGAGTAATTATTTAAATTCACTTGTAGGCTAACTGTGTCATTAGATAATAGTATTTAGTCACTACATAGGCTATATTTATTCACTATAGTAGGCTGCTACTCATTAGATACTAGTGATCATTTTCTCCTAGTCACTATTCCAGTAAGTTTTTAGTTTATATTTTATTTTAGTAAGTAATATTTAACTGTTTTAGCTGTTTTAACAGAAAGCAACTTGCCCTGACATATCTTAAAATTTGTCATTACCATTATTTTGTCTCAAGATGCACACCAGTAATAGTATATTTGAATGAACCCATAGAGGGCCCTGGTTGAAACCCCCTGCCTTTTTAGACAGTTGACACTTAGCTGATAACTGACTGCTAATCTTTTCGCATCATGTTCTTCCTGTTATAACTCACTAGTCGCGTTCATGTGGAGCCATCATTTAATTTATAGAGTGAAAATGTCATTAGAGAGATTGTAGAGAGTGCAAAAAGAGCCACACACACACACACACACACACACACACACACACACAAACAAACAATTTCCTCTGTTAGACGCTGTAAATTGAATGCATATGTTGTTTACTATTCACCAATATTCAGCCTCATTACTTTTATGAAGGGATTGTGATATTGAGAGGCTTTGGGATTGTTCATGCAGGGAGTGGAATAAAAAATGTCCATGAAGATGATGCAAAGAGGCTGACAGTAAGAGTGGCCAGCAGAGAAGAAAAGCAGAATCGGAGTGACAGACACAGAATAAAGAGTACTCAAATACGAAGACCCTTTTTATCTTTATCGTTTCTATGACACTGCCTCCAAAATCCTTTCAAAGGCTTTAAAACTCTTTAAGGCATTACGTTTCTTGCTTTATACTTTCCATTCAAATACGTAAGAACCCTAAACGGATGTTGTAACATATTGTGCCATTAGAATGTTGCAGAAGATCACTGAAAGGTGAGATGTTTTTTCCGATTCTCTCCTCCTCTCCCAATTTCATTACCTTTGTGCTCTAGAGTTACACTCTAATGCACAGGGACAGACTAAGTGAATTAGACCCGTTCAATATAGCTCACTTTGAAGAGAGGGCTGGGTTCAAGCTGCTATTATATATTAATGTATTTTCTTGATGTTGCTTTTAGGCAATGCAAGGGCATTGCAGCTTTGAAATGAAACCAGATTGTAAGTGAAGATATATAATTATATTGTGCACAAATTCAGTTAATGGATTCAAATATACACAGCTTTGTAAAAAATTTACGAGACCACTGCAAAATTAGCAGTTTCTCTGAATTTACCATTTATATGTTTGTGTTTGAGTAAAATTAAGCAACATTTCTTCCAAATTTCAAGTAAAACATTGTAATTTAGAGCATTTATTTGCAGAAAATGACAAAATAACAAAAATATGCCATTTTTTCAGACCTTGAATAATGCAAAGAAAATGTTTTTTAATAACACCCATGCACCACAGCACTTGGTGACCCCTCTCTCTTTTATTGGGTCTTCCGCTTCATGGCTGAGATGCTGCTGTTCCTAAACGCTTCTATATCCAATAATGCCACTTCCAGTTGACCGTGGAAAATCTATCAAGGATGAAATTTCACGAACCGTCTTGTTGCAAAAAAATGGCATCCTATCACAGTACCTTGCTTGAAGTGGCTGAACTCTTCAGAATGACCCTTTTTTCACAAATGTTTGTAATTTTAGATGCATTGCTTGATTTTATACACTTGTGGCCATGGGTCTGATTGAAACACCTGAAACTTTTATCCATATAGTGTATATATACACTGAATAAGCTGAGAGCCTGAATGCTGTGTCACTCTGACATTTATCTCTGAACTGAATATCACCAATGCGCAGTGTTTTTGTCTTCAGGCCAAAAACATCACAGCACATCTTGTGGAGATGTATCAGAGGACAACCCAGTTTTTGGGACATTGCATTCCTTGTCTGTTACCAAATAGAGTTTACTTCAGATGTCCTGTGTCATGTGGAGTGGAGAACTGAACTTAGAAATTAATTTCATTCCAGCATCCATTGGTAGCTGTCCTTAAATCGCTATAGCAGGATATTAAATCTTCAGTCATGTTAGTTTTCTGTACATTTTATAGAACGATTGTTAATTTTTTTGCATGGAACTATTTGCCATCATTTACTCACCCTCATGTTAATCCAAACATGTATAGTAGTAGTTTTCTGTGAAGTACTAAAGAAGACTTTTTAAGGAATCGCTTCTTAATTCATTCATAGTTAAGCTCAAAAAGGGATAAAAAAGGCACTAAAGGGTATATTTTCATGTTAGACAGACAGTGTGTAAATTAATTAAAAAGTTCTCCTTTTATGTTCCACAGAAACAACAACAACAAATATTGGGAGTAAATATTGTTCCCTTTTATATGAGGAGGAGGTACATTTCGATTTGTGACATATATTAAAAACCATCATGGCACTTCTCACTTACTGTACAAAAGGTCACAAGTGTTGTGTAGAATTTTAGATGAAATGTCAGCCAAAAATTGCATCTGGGATTTGAGGCCAAAATGTCAACTCTGTACGGTAAACTTGATAAGCCAGCTTGGGGACAGATTATTCATTCAGCTGCCATAGCAACTTGTCCTCAGAACAACGTGTGCATCTCTCTTGTTTTCTCTTGTAGACTTCTCAGTCTAACTCTTAAAAAATTAGTGATTTTGAAGGAGCTGGACAGGGATCTCACATCAGTGGTCATTGCAGTTAAACTTCAGGTAAACAACTATTTTTATTTTTTTTCTGGTTTGCAAAAAAACTGCTTAATTGATATTTAGGTAACTAATGATTGTACATATCTCTTTAGGGATCAAAACGCATTTTGCGGTCAAATGAAATCATGTTATCTTCTGCTGGCCTTACAGAGACTGATCTTCAGCTGACCTTCTCTCTTCAGGTCAGCTGTGTTTGAGTGCATTTTGGATGAGATTAGTACTAAATTGACATTTGCAAATGTAATATTATGGTTTTGTTTTGATTAATCGTATCGGAAGTCCTTAAGTGATGCTTCCCTTCTGTTTAAATGAGTTGGATCTAGATTAATCTAGTTGGATTAGATTAATGTTCATTCTTCAGTACTTTCTCCCCTCCATATTGGTTTCAGTACCCACACTTTTTGAAGAGAGATGCCAACAAGCTTCAGATTATGCTCCAGAGACGCAAGAGGTACAAGAATCGCACTATACTGGGCTATAAGACCCTCGCACTAGGACTAATAAATATGGCTGAGGTGAGGAACCGCAAAACCCTACAAATCCAGTTCGAGCACATTTTTTGTGTGATACTAGACTGATTGTTTGAATGTTGTTAAAGGAAAATTAATACTCTTATTTAAGTACATATTTGAAAATGCTTCTAAAAAAAGTCATATAAGACATGGAAACTGCTGTAGGAGGTGGAAGAGAATGACTTTCTGTACTTCAGTCAGTTTTACGTCACTTCAATGGAGTTAACAGTACTGAAACTTCTCACAGATGCACCAAAATCCACACAGGTCATTTTGTATCTGTAATTTAATGCCCAAATAAATGCCAAGACATTTGCATTTGTACTATGATTCATTACATGACTAACTGTTGAAAGCAAATCCACGTCATTTCACATTATTATGATTATTTTAAACCAACACGAAGAAGAAAATGGTAAAAAAAAAGACCCTTTAGGCAGGTCACACAACATATTGAATAAATTTTGCTGCAAACATATCTTAATTTAAGCAACATAACTAATCTAACATTAACTAATCTAACATTTTGTAGTTTATTTGCAGTGTAATCATTCAGCTGATATGTTTTGTAGTCTGTTCTGATCCTCTAATCTTTCAGGCTACTTAATGGCTTTTGTTCCACCTGTTCGTAGGTGATGCAGCACCCCACAGAAGGTGCTCAGGTGTTGGGCTTGCACACGACGGTGAAGGACACACCGGTGCCTGTTGCTGAGATCAGGGTCTATTCTCTCTCCAGTCAGCCCATCGACCCAGAGGGACCAAAGTCCAAGCTATCCGGTGAGTCGCACATGTACAGGTCCTTCTAAAAAATTAGCATATTGTGATAAAGTTCATTATTTTCCATAATGTAATGATACAAAATAAACTTTCATATATTTTAGATGCATTGCACACCAACTGAAATATTTCAGGTATTTTATTGTTTTAATACTGATGATTTTGGCATACAGCTCATGAAAACCCCAAATTCCTATCTCAAAAAATTAGCATATCATGAAAAGGTTCTCTAAATGAGCTATTAACCTAATCATCTGAATCAACTAATGAACTCTAAACACCTGCAAAAGATTCCTGAGGCTTTTAAAAACTCCCAGCCTGGTTAATTACTCAAAACCGCAATCATGGGTAAGACTGCCGACCTGACTGCTGTCCAGAAGGCCATCATTGACACCCTCAAGCGAGAGGGTAAGACACAGAAAAAAATTTCTGAACGAATAGGCTGTTCCCAGAGTGCTGTATCAAGGCACCTCAGTGGGAAGTCTGTGGGAAGGAAAAAGTGTGGCAAAAAACGCTGAACAACGAGAAGAGGTGACCGGACCCTGAGGAAGATTGTGGAGAAGGACCGATTTCAGACCTTAGGGGACCTGCGGAAGCAGTGGACTGAGTCTGAAGTAGAAACATCCAGAGCCACCGTGCACAGGCGTGTGCAGGAAATGGGCTACAGGTGCATTCCCCAGGTCAAGCCACTTTTGAACCAGAAACAGCAGCAGAAGCGCCTGACCTGGGCTACAGAGAAGCAGCACTGGACTGTCGCTCAAATTTTGCATGTCATTCGGAAATCAAGGTGCCAGAGTCTGGAGGAAGACTGGGGAGAAGGAAATGCCAAAATGCCTGAAGTCCAGTGTCAAGTAACCACAGTCAGTGATGGTCTGGGATGCCATGTCAGCTGCTGGTGTTGGTCCACTGTGTTTTATCAAGGGCAGGGTCAATGCAGCTAGCTATCAGGAGATTTTGGAGCACTTCATGCTTCCATCCGCTGAAAAGCTTTATGGAGATGAATATTTCGTTTTTCAGCGAGACCTGGCACCTGCTCACAGTGCCAAAACCACTGGTAAATGGTTTACTGACCATGGTATTACTGTGCTCAATTGGCCTGCCAACTCTCCTGACCTGAACCCCATAGAGAATCTGTGGGATATTGTGAAGAGAAAGTTGAGAGACGCAAGACCCAACACTCTGGATGAGCTTAAGGTCGCTATCGAAGCATCCCGGGCCTCCATAACACCTCAGCAGTGCCACAGGCTGATTGCCTCCATGCCACGCCGCATTGAAGCAGTCATTTCTGCAAAAGGATTCCTGACCAAGTATTGAGTGCATAACTGAACATAATTATTTGAAGGTTGACTTTTTATGTATTAAAACACTTTTCTTTGATTGGTCGGATGAAATATGCTAATTTTTTGAGATAGGAATTTGGGGTTTTCATGAGCTGTATGCCAAAATCATCAGTATTAAACAATAAAAGACCTGAAATATTTCAGTTGGTGTGCAATGAATCTAAAATATATGAAAGTTTAATTTTTATCAATAGATTACGGAAAATAATGAACTTTTATCACAATATGCTAATTTTTTGAGAAGGACCTGTATATATTTCAAATTGAATGAGCTAATGAGAAATCTCAAAAAGAGGTCAAGGCTGCTTTTTTACACTATCTGTAAGCTCTGTAAGTTGTTTCTGCAAGTCCAGGCCGCTCTGGTTTAATCACTCGCATGGTTCCTGTTCTCTTCTTTTTAGATCGTTCACCAGACATTGATAATTACTCTGAGGAGGAAGAGGAAAGCTATTCATCAGAGCAGGACGGCAGTGATGATCCTCTACAGGGACATGTAAGGCCTGTGAGATTGAACTGATTGATTTTGATTTTCAGCCATCTTGCCTATTTCCTGTTTAGTGATTTACAACATTGCACGGAGACTGAAGTGAATCTGTTAAAGTCAGATCACTGAAGAAACGCACTGCATGGTCAGATAGAAAGTTTAAGAAAGTGGTGTGAAGACCTTCTAGCCAAAGAGAGGAAATATAGGCAGCAAAAATGGGTGATTTTGTATAAAATAATATAAAAGATAAGTTAAACCAAAAACAAAAATTCTGTCATTTACTCGTCCTTTCAAACCTGTATGACTGCGTAACAGAAGAAAATACATTTTGATGAATGTTCATTAAGATTTAATCCATTCCAGTTGGTGATTACCAAGAAAATCCATTCTCCAAAGTGCTCATCCTCTTAAAAAAATAAGATATGTATATATGCTGCCGGCAGAAAAACAGAAAAAAAGTTGCAAATGCTTAAAGGTGATGTATGTACGTTTTTGAAATACCATATGTTTGCAGATATTTAGGAAACATTAGAACACACTAATTTCTCCGAAAAGCAATGTTACAGCCAGTTATTCTACTTTGAAAAATGCATTCTGTGTCGGAATGTCTTTGTTTGTTTTTGTCTGTGCGGTAATGCACATCGCCAATTTACCCAATAGTATTTCGACACCACAGGTTGCCTGTTGGTGGAAAACACAGCATATCATAGCCATGGAAGCCAGCAAACAAACTGTGTCTTTTTTACCCGACCTAAAAAGCCTGGGCATCCATCTAAGAATCTATATGAACGGAAGCACATTAAAACAGGGATAAATCAACTCATCAATTTACACTCACCTTACATTGTCAATTGCGCTCGTTCCTGTTACGTGTCCTCAAACTAGCAACCCGCGTGAGCGTCGAGTTTGAGGAGGAGGGGGCAGGGCAAACAATATTTTGAATTTGGACTGCAGTACCCATTTCAACCACTAGTTGTCAATCTTACATGCAGCACCTTTAAGAGTCAATGATTGGCTCATTATTGCAGTGATTATTATGTTTCTAGCATGTTTTATGTTTGGCAACATTTCTTCTAACCCTAATTGATGGAGTGTGTAGCTTTTCATTTCTTAAACAACCATGTAGGAAGACACATTATGGCCATATTCCAGGATGACAATGCCAAGATTCATCAGGCTCAAATGATGAAATAATGGTTGGGAGCGGGGATAAATAATAATTTTCAGACATGAATTGGCCCCTCTGAGTCCAGACCTTAAATTAATTGAAAGTGTTTGGGATATAACATCATTTCCATGAAGAGGTGCATACATTTTTGGTCAAGATCTTGTATTGACAATGCAAAAGTCAAGCACTCTGTAAAGTCTACTCCAGCACATTCCAAAGACTTTCAATGAATTTAAGGTCCAGACTCAGTGTGCCGATTCATTTGTGAAAATTATTCTACAGGCATTTGCATATTTAAATCCAAACAGTGACTTTTTTTGGCTGGGCAGTGTATATTAGGGCAGTTGATTTAACACTGTTCATTTAATTAATTAGTTATGAAAAATAATGTGAATAAAATTATATAGCGCATTTAACGTAGTGCATTTTTTTGCCTCATATGGTAGCAGCAGAAATAACATATTTTCTTAGCAATAGATGATATTTACATTGTGCAAATAGCTGTAGATGCTATTTTCTAAGTGAAATAGCATACCACGTGAAAATAGTGATATATTCTATTTACACCATGTAAAAGTAGCAGTTCTTTGTCAAAATAAAAGTATAAATGGCATCTAATTACTATTTACACATATTGCAGATACATACTATTTGCACCTCAGTATTGTTTTACATTAACTGGATGCAATAATAACATAGTGTAAATTATCATATTTGTTGAAATTATTGGATGCAGCCTTAATGGGACAATAAAAGCCCTTCCTACTCCTACACCTACCCTTAACCCTACCCAACAAATACTTTTATTATTATTATAATAATAAATTGAATCCACTTTTAGAACATTTTCTTAATTTTTATTGAAAGTACATGCCTTTCCTTGATATGTGAAGGGTGAAGAGTGAGCTCAGCAAAAGGCGCATTCGAACCCGGGTCTTGTTCCATGAGCCTTACGCTCTACTGGACGTTGAAAAACTTGTCTTTTTTAATCTTGTTTGGGCTAACCAGGAATTGCTAGGCGGAGCTAGTGCGAATAGCGTTTGCCAACAAGGCATACTATTTGCACTGCATACGTCATTGAGGCTGCTTCATTTCAGTAAACTGACCACTACATTCCAAATTCTTTAAAGGGGTCATGAACTGGCTTTTTAAATTTATTTTTATTTACACTGCTATGATAGGATAACAGTTTTGCATATCATAATGCGCTTTGGCTCCCCATCATTACATGTGAGGAACTGTTTTGAAAACTTCCAATGTGGGGAAAAGGCAACCAGAATGATTCGCCTACAGGGCTCGCAAAATGTCTTTATCAAACAAACACAAAGATTTATCTCTCATCCACCCGCAATTAATTGGAATGTAATTTATTCTTACTTGGTGGATATAACCACAAACTGTGCATCACTAAAACACACACACACACACACACACACACACACACACACACACACACACATGTTGTGTTTCCATGTTTTACTGAGGACATTCCATAGGCGTAATGCATTTTATACTGTACAAACCGTATTTTCTATCCCCCTACACTGCCCCTGCCCCTAAACCTACCCATCACAGGAGACATGCTGCATTTTTACTTTTTCAAAAAACATCACTTAGTGTGATTTATAAGATGTTTTCCTCATGGGGACCAAAAAAATGTCCCCACAAGGACAAAAATTTGGATATTGCCATCTTTGTTGGGGACATTTTACGGTACGGTCCCCATACCGTAGGGATTACCAGTCCACACACACACACACACACACACACACACACACACACACACACACACACACACACACATATATATATACAAGCCAATTACATGCATCAGCAAAACTTCACCTCAGACGATTCAGCATGTTTAAAACTTCCACAATTGTATTTTTCCTTCAAATTACCAGTCAAGAGAGTGTACAACGCACATCAAGAAAGGAATGTTATTTCACTATTTAAGGTAGCCCGTCATTAGCGTCGAGCTTTGCGAGCTCTGGCCCATAAATGTCCGAGTCTGATCACGAATCGCAGCACAATGAACCAAAAACACCTCAAATGCAAAGGATACTCCAACCTGTGACAGCGTGGAAGTTATGTTTAGTTAGACACATACACATAATCAGTAGATATCAAACGTAACAATCAAACGTGCATCATTCTTGTCAGATCCAGAAGCCACAGCATCGTTTTTTAAATCTCATCCTGTCTGCAAATCCAATCTCTTGTTTACAAACAAATCCGCGGAAATGAAGCGAACAAATGCAATGTCTTACCCACATGAGCTGGATCTTTATTAAAAATAAAGTTCAACCATGCATTGCTATTATTGGAATCCGAAGGAAGCTTATGGCATATTGCTTGGAAGTTCGATTCGGTTTAGCTCCACATATTTTATTTATATAACATGTCAGGCATGAGATGGTGGGCAGGGATACAGAATTAGGTGTATAAATGAATTTAAGGTATAATTTTATTGAAAAAATAATTTCATATTTTAGCAGTAGTTTGCCCCAAAATGAAAATTAACACGCTTATGTCGTTCAAACCCGTATTATTTTCTTTCTTTTGTATATTTCAGACGTTTGTCAGACATAGTCACTATGAACTGTTATTGTATTCAAATAAGGTTTTTGAGGTGGTTTTAAAGCTTGATTTGTCACTTTTGGGCAGTACCTCTACGACGACGAGGATGAACTGAGGAAAAAGAAACCTCGTCGTAAACTCCCCTCCACAGCCTCCATCACCAGAGCTAACGTAAGTGACGTAAGTGATCTGTCCTGAATTAGAAAACAGTCCTCAAAAAAACAGACCAGCTTTCTGTGTCTCCATGTCAGGCTTTGTCAGGGTGAACAACTGCACAGTTCTCCCTGCGGCAACTTATGTTCTTTGGCGTAGCCGCAATTGCAATAGGAGCTGCTGCAATTTTTACAATCATATGGAAACTCTAGGGATGGGGCTTCTGAGCACATTAACGTGTTATCTGCTTCTTCCTCTCAGATGCCTTCAGAAGTCTGTTTTGTTTTCCTGTGTGCTTCGTCTTCTAGCTGACAAGCCTTCGCCAGTGCTCTGTGCTTGTTGTGACAGCTTTTTTTTCACTCTCTGCTTGCTGCTATTTTTGTTCCCTGCTGTTACGCAGCCAGATACGTGGTTAATTTGTGTCAGTTTGCTGTTGTTGCTTATGACTCCCCCGCTTTCTGTCTAACAAGGTGTTTGTGTTTTAAATCCAGCAACCCAACATCAAACAGAAGCTTATGGCATTGGTGAAATGGTTCAAAGTGTCTGATGAGGTAATTCACAAGCTCTTTTGGTGATGGTCTTTTCTCTTCTTTTTCCCGACCAGTTTTTCTGTAAAGTGCCCCTATTTTGCTATTTGAAAGGTTCCTAATTTTGTTTTGGAGGTCTCCTACAATAGGTTTTACATGCATGAAAGGTAAAAAAAACTAGCATTTTCTCATAATATACATCACAAATCACATTTTTCAATAATTCTCAAATGACTTGAATATTATCTCTAAATCCCTCCTTTCAGTTATCCTACTCTGCTCTGATTGGCCAGATTGCCCAGTCTGTTGTGATTGAAACTAAACACACATTACACATAACTGAACTTCAGCCCTGATTCCGGAGGCTTCCTAAAGCTCAGAGATCGTACACACTGTAAAGACAGTAACAATGACGTTGATTTTTCCATATCGTTTTGAGCGCAAGTCTGGTGATGAAACATTGGAAGAAGAAGTTATTCAACCCGAACCTCCATTGCAAGGACGATTTGAGCAGGACATTTCTCAGTTATCTGCTACACAGTTTGTCGTAAATTATGAGATGTTGCAAATGTAATTCCTCACCATCAGCGTATGTCACTATATCGTATATTTCTAATTTATTGCAGTCCACATGCGGGAACTGTATCAATCACCGCGCATACGTTAGCTGAGTACTAATGTGAATGATTGATGTAACAGTAAAGCCGGTTAGCCGGAAACTTAAAACAATATAAAACACAAAACTATTTTGAACACCCGGTAGAAAATATACAACCCCAAATCAGAAAAAGTTGGGACAGTATGGAAAACGCAAAAAACAAAAAAAAACAAGTGATTTCTAAATTTAATTTGACTTGTATTTCATTGCAGACAATATGAACAAAAAATAGTTCATGTTTTGTCTGGTCAACTTCAGGTCATTTGTAATAATGCATCCTTTCCTGTCATTCAGACCTGCAACACATTTAAAAAAAAAGTTGGGACAGTAAAGCATTTACCACTTTGTAATGTTGCAATTCCTTTTGACAACACTTAAAAGACGTTTAGGGACACCAAGTGATGAAGTGTTTCAGGTGTAATTTTGTCCCATTCTTCCTGCAAACAAGTCTTAAGGTGGCCATCAGTACGGGGTCTTCGTTGTCGCATTTTGCGCTTCAAAATGTGCCACACATTCTCTATTGGAGACAGGTCGGGACTGCAGGCAGGCCAGTCAAGTACCCGTACCCTCTTCCTCCGCAGCCAAGACTTTGTAATGTGTGCAGAATGTGGTTTTGTCTTGTTGAAATATGCATGGACATCCCTGGAAAAGATGTCTTCTTGAAGGCAGCATATTATGCTTCAAAATCTCTATGTACTTTTCAGCATTCACAGAAGGCACCATTTCAAGTGCAAGTTACCTTTGCCAAGGGCACTGACACAACCCCATACCATGACAGACTCTGGCTTTTGGACTTGTTGCTGGTAACAGTCTGGATGATCCTTTTCTTCTTTGGTCCGGAGCACACAGCGTCCATTCCGCCCAAAAACTACCTGAAATACTGATTCATCTGACCACAGTACACGTTTCCACTGATGTTCCATCCCAGATGCCTCCGAGCCCAGAGAAGTCAACGACGCTTACACTGTTAACATAGGGCTTTCTTTTGGCACAGTACAGTTTTAACTGGCATTTTTGGATGTAACTACGTATTGCGGTACTTGACAAAGGTTTGCCAAAGTAGTCCTGTGCCCATGTGGTGATATCGCTTATAGATGAATGACGATTCTTGATGCAGTGCCGCCAGAGGGATCGGAGATCACGGTTGTTCAGCTCAGGCTTGCGCCCTTGTCCTTTACGCACTGAAATTCCTCCAGATTCCTTGAATCTTTTAATTACGTTATGCACTGTTGAATGTGAAATATCCAAATCTCTTCCTATCTTTCTTTGAGTAACATTGTTTTTAAACATTTCAATAATTTTCTCATGTATTTGTTGGCAAACTGGCGATCCTCGGCCCATCTTTGCTCCTAAAGGATTAGACTTTCTTGGATGCTGCTTTTATACCAAATAAAAATTACAATCACCTGTTGACATCACCTGTTGCAAATCACATCATTATTTAACCATTTTACCTCATTACTAGCCCTAAATTGCTCCTGTCCCAACTTTTTTTTAAATGTGTTGCAGGTCTGAATGACAGGAAAGGATGCATATTTACAAATGACATGAAGTTGACCAGACAAAACATATTTATTTTGTGTTCATATGGTCTGCAATGAAATACAAGTCAAGTAAATTTAGAAATCACTACTTTCTTTTTTTAATTTGCGTTTTCCATACTGTCCCAACTTTTTCTGATTTGGGGTTGTATATATATCAGTACAGGAGTGCAGAATTATTAGGCAAATGAGTATTTTGACCACATCATCCTCGTTATGCATGTTGTCTTACTCCAAGCTGTATAGGCTGGAAAGCCTACTACCAATTAAGCATATTAGGTGATGTGCATCTCTGTAATGAGACGGGGTGTGGTCTAATGACATCAACACCCTATATCAGGTGTATAATTATTAGCAACTTAACAAAAACAAATTTATACCCATTTCAATTGTTTATTTTTACCAGTGAAACCAATATAACATCTCAACTTTCACAAATATACATTTCTGACATTCAAAACCAAACAAAAACAAATCAGTGACCAATATAGCCACCTTTCTTTGCAAGGACACTCAAAAGCCTGCCATCCATGGATTCTGTCAGTGTTTTGATCTGTTCACCATCAACATTGCGTGCAGCAGCAACCACAGCCTCCCAGACACTGTTCAGAGAGGTGTACTGTTTTCCCTCCTTGTAAATCACACATTTGATGATGGACCACAGGTTCTCAATGGGGTTCAGATCAGGTGAACAAGGAGGCCATATCATTAGATTTTCTTCTTTTATACCCTTTCTTGCCAGCCACGATGTGGAGTACTTGGACGTGTGTGATGGAGCATTGTCCTGCATGAAAATCATGTTTTTCTTGAAGGATGCAGACTTCTTCCTGTACCACTGCTTGAAGAAGGTGTCTTCCAGAAACTGGCAGTAGGACTGGGAGTTGAGCTTGACTCCATCCTCAACCCGAAAAGGCCCCACAAGCTCATCTTTGATGATACCAGCCCAAACCAGTACTCCACCTCCACCTTGCTGGCGTCTGAGTCGGACTGGAGCTCTCTGCCCTTTACCAATCCAGCCACGGGCCCATCCATCTGGCCCATCAAGACTCACTCTCATTTCATCAGTCCATAAAACCTTAGAAAAATCAGTCTTGAGATATTTCTTGGCCCAGTCTTGACGTTTCAGCTTGTGTGTCTTGTTCAGTAGTGGTCGACTTTCTGCCTTTCTTACCTTGGCCATGTCTCTGAGTATTGCAACCTTGTGCTTTTGGGCACTCCAGTGATGTTGCAGCTCTAAAATATGGCCAAACTGGTGGCAAGTGGCATCTTGGCAGCTGCACGCTTGACTTTTCTCAGTTCACGGGCAGTTATTTTGCGCCTTGGTTTTTCCACACGCTTCTTGCGACCCTGTTGACTATTTTGAATGAAACGCTTGATTGTTCGATGATCACGCTTCAGAAGCTTGGCTATTTTAAGACCGCTGCATCCCTCTGCAATATATCTCACTATTTTTGACTTTTCTGAGCCTGTCAAGTCCTTCTTTGACCCATTTTGCCAAAGGAAAGGAAGTTGCCTAATAATTATGCACACCTGATATAGGGTGTTGATGTCATTAGACCACACCCTTCTCATTACAGAGATGCACATCACCTAATATGCTTAATTGGTAGTAGGCTTTCCAGCCTATACAGCTTGGAGTAAGACAACATGCATAACGAGGATGATGTGGTCAAAATACTCATTTGCATAATAATTCTGCACTCCCTGTAATTATTCATACTTACAGGTTCATAGAAGCAAGTCGGACCAAATAAACTGGGTACTGACCCATCTTTAATGGATAAGCATTTTGTAAATCCCATTTAGACCTCACAGGGATTTGAGAAGCTATCGTCAAAAAATTATGTTTTATCACTGTAGTAATTTTAACCACTGACTCTTCACATCAGTAAATTTGCATTTGCAGAGCAGAAAACAGTGTCTTCTTGAAATGTACACAATACGAACCAGCTACAGTGTTTCAGGGTGGGTCAAAAGTAGCTGTTGTTCACAGGCATAGGCGGGCATTATGCAAATGTGTTACTGCGTTATGTATGCAGGTCACATACGTGAGACTGGAATTCCTGCCGACTCGTTTAGGCGGTTCAGAGTCGAGTCTTTCTTTTGGGAGACAATAACTTTTTATTGTGCACTTATCATGCACTTGCGACTTTACAACTTTGCAACGTTTACAATCATGGGCAGCTACACCGATCAGGCATAACACTGCCTCTGCCAGCTTGCCTTCTTCCCATAGTGCATACTGGTGCCATATGTTCCCCAGGAAAGCAAAGAACATGCACCCGGTCATCCTCGTGATATAAAAGAAAACTTGATTCATCAGACCATATTTCTTCCATTGCTCCGTGGTCCAATTCTATTGCTCACATGCCCACTGTTGGCGCTTTCTGTGGTGGACAGGGGTCAGCATTGGCACCCTGACTGGTCTGCGGCTGTACAGCTTTATACGCAACAAACTGCGATGCTCTGACACTTTTCTTTCAGAACCAGCATTAACTTCTGAGCAATTTGAGCTACAGGAGCTTGTCTGTTTGATCGTACCACACACCAGCCTTTGCTCCCCACGTGCATCAATGACCCTGTTGCCGGTTCACCATTATTCCTTCCTTGGACCACTTTTGACAGATACTAACCACTGCATACTGGGAAAACCCTGCAAGAGCTGCAGTTTTGGAGATTCTCTGACCCAGTCATCTAGCGTCACAATTTGACCCTTGTCAAACTTGCTCTAACCCTTACGCTTGCCCATTTTTCCTGCTTCTAAGGCCCTGTCCCAAATGGCACCCTAAACCCTCACAGTCTTCCTCACAGAGTCCTCACTTTCACGACGTAATGTGACTGCCGGGTAGAAGTCCTCTGCATAGCTCGCAAACTTGTGGGCTCAGCTGAAGTGTGCATTAAGGGCGCATAGCAGCCGCAAAGGGGGCGCTCACGAGCACCCTTCTTTAAGCTTAAATGACGAATGGGTCACCCAACGGTCTTGTGGACTTAACGGACACGTGCACGCATCGGCCAGTGTAAGTCCACAAGACCGAAAGTGCACATGAAGTGTGCTTTTTCGGAAAGGGCCTAACACGTCAACTTTGAGGACTAAATGTTGACTTGCTGCCTAATATATCCCACCCACTAACAGGTGCCATGATGAACAGATAATTAGTGTTATTGACGTCACCTGTCATAATGTTATGCCTGATTGGTGTATTTTACACATTATATTAAAGGTAATATTTGAAAAAGCATAATATGGGCACTGAGAATTGAATTTGTTCACTTAGAACAGAACAAATCGTAATTAGGGGTGCATCCATAAAAACATTCTTACAGATACAGATAAGTTGGTAATTATTTTCATAAAATTGCTAATAATCATTAATTTCCTGAAATGTATCTAAATAAAATATTTAAAAAAAATAAATCATTACAAAATTAAAGTTTTTAAATATTTAAGTGTTTTTAGATTTTTTAAAGATTAACAATAAAGTGATCATCAGATGATGAGAAAGTTATTCTAAAGGTTAAAATAGGGTCTATATCAGCTGATATCCTATATTTAAAAAACTAATATCGGAACGATAACTGATATGATATCTATTTATAATTTATCTCTAAAATTAATCGATTGGTAATATTATGTATGCAGGGGTTCGGTTTGGATCATGTGTCCCAAGAGCAGATCCGGGATGTTGAAGAGGACCTGGATGAGCTCTATGACAGTCTTGAAATGTACAACCCCAGTGACAGTGGCCCAGACATGGAGGAGACAGACAGTATTATCAGCACCCCCAAACCCATACTCCGGTACAGCATTCACTAGCTAATGTTTACTCCAATGTCACCCATTTTCAGATATCAATTTAGTTATTTTGCTTTGTATTACATAGATTTTATTATACAATTAAAGAGGCAGCCAATAAATGTAGTGTTGTTGTTGCAAAAGATTATTGTATATATTGTAGCATTGAAGCATGTATACGCAGCATATTTCACTCTCAAATGTTGAAATAAGCTTTTTTTAGCCACATACTGAGTGGGCAAACTGCCTACATCTCAGTTTTCTTATTCTGACCCAGCCTTTGTGTGTGTGTGTGTGTTTTAGGCCATTTTTTGAAGGCATGTCACAGTCCAGCTCTCAGACGGAATTTGGTAGCTTGAATAGTAGGTGCAGCCACAGCAAGCTGAGTCCTGTGAGTGTCATTCAGAGAGACAGACCTTATTTGAGCACTGCGATTTAGCTTTACTTTGCTTTGCCTTATTATGGTGCATGCCCACTACAACGGTCAAATCCACTTAGTGCCACGCTATAACGCCTCTGCTTTGAGGCATGTCTGTAGTGAGTGTGTTTTGTTTTTTTTTCAACACGCGGGCAATAATTATCAGAGATGCACACGATTGTATTTGTAAAGAGGAAAGCTCGTTTCCAAATGCCCCAAGTAAATATATCCTGTCAATTTTATTTGCTTTTGTAAACCCAGCCAGTATAATCACAATGTAAGCATCCAAACTGCAATATTTAACATGCATGTCACAACTGCAAAGCATCCAATGTGTAAACAATATGATTTCTGCACTAAATCCTGCATAAAATCCAGCACAACCTGCACATTTTGAAACGTTCAAGACAGATGTCACTACCTGAACCTCACACCAACTGGCTGCCACCCGTGTTTTTCCCTTGATTTTTATATAAAGTGTAGAACTGGTCAACCCTTTGATGCTTACAGCCACTCTCAACGTTTTCTCTATTCCTCAGTCAATCCCACAATGCACCGTACAAGCGTGAAGCTCAACTTCTATAGGAGCGAATTGAAAACGCTCACTCTGCTCCTCTACAGTGGGCATGCACCGTTACTGCTTTTATCTGCTTATGTGTGTATGTGTATATTATATATATATATTAGTGGTGGGCCGTTATCGGCATTAACGTGCTGCGTTAACGTGAGACTCTTATCGGGCGATAAAAAAAATATCGCCGTTAATCTATTCTCAAAGTTGGGTTGGGAGCTGGGTCTATACTACGCAAGCTATGATGACTTTCACAGTGATATTTTAGCGCGGATGTATAGCTACCTATCCGAATTGCACTGCAGGGAGCGAGAACGAGTCTTCGAACCTGCGGGTATGCTGTGAAATTACCACATCAAGCGTGAACGCTGTCTTCCGAACTCCGAGTCATGATGAGCGTGACTGACATACTGCAAGCAGAGAGCTGTACATATCATTTCTGCTCGTCGTCAGCATTCTTTAGAGCATTTGCAGTATTCGCGGCAGATAGACGCAAGTGTCATTACGTACTGAAGCTTCGGTAACGGTTCAAAAACAAAAATATAAAAGTTAGGTGAACAGCGCTATTCATTCTGCCACCTCCTCGCTCGACGTCGTTACCAAGTAATGGGGTAAACAGCTGCTGCTTTGATGACGCAAACGAACCCCGGTTTCGGACCCAAAAATATAATATGAACTCGGGTTCGGTCCTGGCAATCGAAGCAAGTGTGAAAGCACCAGTCATTATTTGGGTAGCACACATATTCTGAATGCCTTCAGCAGAATTCATTTTAGAAGCCATTTTAATCTGGATTTATCTAGATTAATTTCATAATCACAGTGAGATTAATCTAGATTAAAAAAATGAATCTATGCCCACCCCTAATAAATAAATAAATAAAAAAAACGCAGCATTTTTTTTTTGCTATGCTAAACTATGCTATGCTATGTATAAAAAAATATAACAGAATTATTTGATATACTATTTTGCGTTATGAAATATGTGTGTAAAATGACCATAAATGGGTTGTCCCATTCTATACACTGTATATCATTTGCATATTAATTTATATTTGGGGCAATGTAATGAAAAAAAAGAAGTGTAATAATGGGAGTAATAACATTTTCATTTCATCTAATATTTCATAGGAATATTGATATCAAATTTATTTAGCTAACTTATGTCTCCCAAAATTTCTGATAACGCATGCAGTAAGTCTGGTGTCTTCCACCGAGGACATGAAATCGATGCCCTGTTTCATAACAGCTGAAGGAGGGAACGGAGAAGCCACATCAGAGACCAACAAAAAGGAATCTCACTCTCAAATCTTGCTCACGGAGGTGTGGTGATTCCACCTCTTGCAAGATGGAGTCTTGACCGCAACGGTCATGACCGAGATGGTCATGTTCCCGCAGTGAGAACATGAATCATCCACCAGTGCTGCCTCAGTGTGCTGAATGGCCAAACACAAGATACAGCACTAGTGACCATTCCTTGGTGACAGGCCATCACATCCAGAAACACACAGATAGAATGTCATCTTGAAATAGCTGCAAGCTCTATGTCTTTTTAGAAGGACGCTCTCCTTGGTGCTGAAGCACACAAGGGGAACGGTCGTGGCTTTTTAGCGCTCACCACCTAGCACACCAAACCAGCTGTGAGAACAGCCTTTGTGTTTGCTCTTACAAACAAAAAGAGAGGTAGAGAGTGATTTCATCCACCACTCGGCTCCGAAGCAAAAAGCTGATTTGATGCAAGCACCTGTGCCTCATTTATACCCGCACTGCGTGGCATGAGCAGCTGGTGTCAATTGCATGCCAACGTCCTTTGGCTTGTTTAGTTGCACTCGAAGTACGCTCTCGCGAGCGTGGTCCCTATGCGTCGGTCTCCGACGTGGTGTCAGAAGTGACCGACTGAATGGGAACTAAGACACATTTTGATTTAAAACCCCATAATGTTTTCCTGGGATGTTTATTTATAACAAACCACTTAGAAATGAATCAGATTTAAATTATAATTAAAAAATATTATCATCTATCCATAAGAGTGCTAAATTTGATTATACAGTCAATGTCAGTCATATTTAAAGACCAAGGAGAAGCAGTTGCATGGCGAAACCTCCAAACATTTGGTATTGAAGAAAAGCCCTGAATGAGCTCTTTACAGGACATCCAGACTTAAAACTGTGACACATATGGGCTCAGAGAAATACAATGAAAAAATAAAATGTCCTGCACAGAGGACAAAAATCTCTCAGGAGGAAAACTATATTGACTTTTAAGCCAGAAATTTTGGCATTTTCTTTCAACCAATTGACTATGGTCACCATAACTATGAAAGTGTCCAAATACCTTGTGTCTTATTTTTGTACATTGTAATGTTTTGTTTTCCTTTTGTGAAATATTTAGCAATTTTTGCAATATACATCCCACTTGCTTAAATGTGTTGTCTAGTGAAATTACATTATTACAGTTTTAACTGTCTATATACACGGGCCACTGTATGTATTGTGTTTCTTTTCAATTATCTCCACGTCCATTCTTTCTCCTGAAGAGGGGTGAGCAGACTGTATCTGGTAAAATCCAGCGTTCCCCCAGTGCGCAGCTGGAGGATGCTTTCTCAGAAATGGACACGCTGGTGAGACTGATTGCACCTCTTTATCTGCCCCCTTCACACTCTCTACCCCTTGCATTTAGTTTGTAGTAAAACCTACTTTCTCCTCTGTGAGGCTGTGAACCAGTTTTTATGAGATGGTTATGGTTTAGGAACTTAATGAAGTGGAGGTGATAGCAGACGGGACCCCTTGCATCACTTTATCAGTTGCGGAGAGGCCCCGGACCCCACAGAGGAGCAATAGCACTAACATGCCATCTCCCAGGTTGGTATTTCACATTAAACCTACATTTACATTTAAACCTACATTTAACCATACATTTTTTTGGGTGGACTAACCCTTTCAGGGCTGTTCGCTATGAAGCATGAAATGATACAAATGTCTCATCCGAGTAACAGACCATACTAATTTGTAATTTTTATCTTTTGGTTTTATTCCATCAAGTCCCAAATAACAAAAGTATATAAAAATAAAAAAAATAATATATTGCAATGTAAACCTTTTATTTATAAAGTTTAATTATAATTTTTTAAATAAGTTGCAATAACATATTGCTTGTTTAATATATTATCAATTATTTACTTTAATTTACCTTAATTTGTAAACAATTACTTGCCTTTCTTGCAAAATGAACAACATGAAATTGTGGGTAATACCGCCCATTCCTAATATATGCTATGAACAAAGTACGTAGTTCCTTGTTCATTTAGACTCTTGGGCACATTGAAAAAAAAAGGAGTGTGTATAGCAAATAAATAAAAGCAGCTGTGAAATTCTCTTCAGGCTGGATGGCAGTCATACCCCCAAACAGAGGCGAGGGACCCCTATGAAAGAGAGACAGCTGTCCAAACCGCTCAGTGAACGCACCAACAGCTCAGACAGCGAGAGATCACCCGAGCTCAGCCTAACCCCTCAGGTATCTATCTAGTTTTCATGTTTTATGGGGACATAATCCATAGACTTTACATAGACATAATGATTTTTATATGGTACAAACTGTATATTCTATCCCCTTACACTAACTCTACCCCTAAACCTACCCATTACAGAAAACTGCATTCTTACATAAAAAACATACATACATTTGTATGATTTTACAATGTTTTCTTCATGGGGTCCGAAAAAATTCCCCACATGGACAAGGATTTCGGATGCCATCTTTGTGGGGAAATTTGTCCCCATAATGTAGGGTTTGACAGGAACGCACACACACACACACGTCTGGTTCACTATCTTTGTAGGGACTCTCCATAGACTTAATGGTTTTTATACAGTACAAACTGTACATTCTATCCCCCTACACTGCCCCTGCCCCCTAAACCTACCCATCACACACACACACACACACACACACTGCCCCTAAACCTACGCATCACAGGAAACATTCTGCATTTTTACTTTCTCAAAAAAACTCATCCTGTGTGATTTATAAGCCTTTTGAAAAGTGGGGACTGGCTGGTCCCCACATTGTGGTGATCTCAGGGGACATTTGGTCCCCACAACGTAATATAAACAAGGACACACACACACGTACACACTCACAGCTAGCACTTAGGCAAGAACAGCTGCCTCAATCTTCTTAAGTTGCTCTGACTGAAGCCCAGCAGAATCAATAAACCCCCAAGGGCTATGTGCTCAGGAAACTGTGTGTTTGTGTGCATGTGAGAGGGCAAAGCAGAGAATATGGTGATTCATTTGGGCCGTGCATGAGGATTAGTGAGCGGGGGGGAGTGGGTGTGATGCTAGAGGAGAGAGAGAGAGAGAGAGTGGGCGATAATTATCCTTATGTAACTCTGTACTAGGTCTGGCATGATTCAACACCTGGTTCATATGGCCGTTCACTTTTGTGCAGAGGTGTCAAAACATACTCAAAGGCCATTGTGATGAAGTTCCATTTTTAATTTTCCCCTGCATGATACATTCCACTTAAACATATATTTTTGCTGCTCACCATCTCAATGTTTGTGGGAAACCGTGTGGTTCATGAGACCGAAATAGCCATTTCTGAGTCATCCACAATACGAGAGCTCTTAAAGGTGAAGTGTTTATGTTTTTGGAGGTCATTTTTAGGGGGGGGGTTATGGATTGGTGCATGCATTTCACACATTTGTAATCACTTTTAAATCTAACCGACTACATGAAAGATATTTAAGAAGGCTAAATACATTTTTAAATTCAACAAAAAAAAACTCAATTCAATTTTAAGAATGTTATTTCCGCAGTAACGGTAGTGATCATGATCTCAACATGAACAAATACACTACTGTTCAGAAGAAATGTTTTTGAAAGAAGTCTCTTACGCTAACCATTTATTTGATCAAAAATACAGTAAAACAGTAATATTGTGAGATATTAGTACAATGTAAAGCAACTGTTTTCTATTTGAATCGATTTTAAAATGTAGTTTATTCCTGTGTTGGCAAAGCATCATTACTCCGGTCTTGATCTTTCAGAAATCATTCTAATGTGCTGTTTTGCTGATCAAGAAACAATAATTATTATTATCATTAATAATCATAATAATAATAATTATTAATATCATGAATGTTAAAAACCATTATAATATTTTTGTGGAAACCATTAAAAAATTCACAGGGTTTTCTGATAAATAAAGCGTTCAAAAGAACAACATTTATTTGAAATGGAAATCTATTGTAACAATATAAATGTATTTATTTGCTGTAATTTTTGATCAATTTAAAGCATCCTTGCTGAATAAAAGTGTTAATTTAAAGAGACCCAAACTTTTGAACGTGATGTACATTTGCAATGTATAAAACTAATAAAGTTAATAAAACATTACATAACTGATAAATATCAGTAAAATATGCCTTGCAAGTATGAACCAAATGAGTCAGTGAATCGCTCATTTGCGTTGTTCAAACTGTTTAAACTAACAAATTCAATAAAATTAATCTTTCCCATGCTTATTTCCTCACTTCGATATAAAGCTGACATTACAAATACCTGATATTACATTTTATTCTTTAAAAGTTACATTATTTTGAAAGCAGTCACGCTACTGCTGTCACGCTACTGTCATTATGGTGTTAGATACTCTTAAACCAGAAACTTCATAAAGTTAAATGCTTAAAATGCTAGTCTGAGAAAGTTTTCAGTCACACTTCTCTTTGCAGATGCCGAGGAAGATAGTATACGACCAGCTCAACCAGATTCTGCTGTCTGACAGCACCCTTCCTGACAGCCTTATCTTGGTGAACGGCAGCGATTGGCAAGGACACGTAAGTACCATTCCACTTCACTTCTTCCTGTGTGCCTGTCTATCTGACCTCCCTGCACAAAACTTGTTCAGTTGATAACTGCTTTAATCTGAAGTAGAATTTTTGAAAATGTTTTATCAGTGTTTCAGTGCATATTGATGTTTTTTGATGTTCTGAAGTAGAGAAATATGACTCTGTGTGTCTGCAGTATGTGGCCGAGCTGCTGCAGGCCCAGAAGCTGCCGGTGGTCTGCACCTGCTCAGGATCAGAAATCCAGGCCGTCCTTTCTGCCCTGCTCACACGCATACAGAAATTGTGAGTGTAACTGCGGTGGAATCAGTGAGAATAAACACAAATGTGAAACGACGTGGTCTGTAGTGATGGCTGGCTGGCTGGCTGTCAGATCTCATGATATTCATGGTTATCAATATGAATCACATTGTCGATCAAAGATTTTAGCATATAAACAGCATGTGCTTCTACCAGTTCCTGTGTCTGCAGTGTGGTGCGTCTTTTTATTGTTCTTTCTTTATGCTCACAGCTGCAACTGTAACTCCATCATGCCCAAACCGGTGAAGGTTGTGGCGGTTGGAGGTCAGAGCTACTTAGGAGCCGTTTTGAGATTCTTTGTCTCTCAGCTCGCCAACAAGATGTCCGACTGGCTCAGCCACATGAAGTTCCTTGTGGTGCCTTTAGGTGCATATAGATAACCTCTAAACACAATGCTATTGCACACAAAAATGGCAAAATCTTTCCAAAAAAATTAACTGGGAGTTAAAAAAAGTGCAGGCTGTATCATGTGAGTGTCTCCACAGGCTCTCACCCCGTGGCCAAACACCTGGGTTCCCTGGACAATCGCTACAGTTCTTCATTCCTGGACAGCTCATGGAGAGAGTTTTTCAGCCGCCCAGAGCCTCCCCAGACTGGCAAGTAATGCATTTGTCCTCTGCTTTTCATGTTTAATCTCATAGTGGAATGCACCATTTCTCTTTTCTGTGGCCATTGAGATGTTATATTGCAGATTATCCATTAGATTTCATTGTATATCTTCAGCTTCTTCCTCTGCTGACTTTGTGGATGTGGCTGGAAGAATTCTACAGTACATTAACGGATCAGCAGTTACTCACCAGCTCCCCATTGCTGAGGCCATGCTGACCTGCAAACATATGATGAGGTGATAAAATACAATACAATAAAAAATATATGAAAAGACTTGATGTGTTTATTTCTATTTCATTTTTTTACTCTTCTAGGCAAGATGAAGATTCCTACCAAAATTTTGTTCCTTTTGTGGGTGTAAGTACATTTTTAGAATTTTTACATTTGTATGCAGAAATTTCTTATGCTCACCAAGGCTGTGTTTATTTGATCAAAAATACAATAACAACTGTTATGTTATGAAATATAATAATATACTGTTTTCTATTTTAATATATTTTAAAATGCAGTTTATTTCATCAATGTAATGTTAAATTGTTAGTTCACCCAAAATGAAAATTCTATCATGTTGTTCCAAACCCGTAAGACCTTCGTTCATCTTCGGAACACAAATCAAGATATTTTTGATGAAATCTATGAGCTTTCTGACCTGCCATAGACTGCAACGTTATTACCACTTTAAGGCCCAGAAAGGAAGTAGAGACATTGTAGTCCATGTGACTACAGTGGTTCAACCTTAATGTTATGAAGTGACATACTTTTTGTGCGCAAAAAAACTATTTATTAAAAAATGTATTCTCTTCTGTGTCAATCTATGATGCTGCTCACATGAGCACGATGTGTGATACTGACACAGGAGCTGTCCAATAGTGAGCCGGTGTACTGACGTAGAACCGGAAAGCTCTCCTGCACTGTGTTTACAACGTGAACCGCGTCAAGAGACTGGCACAGAAGAGAAGAAATTGTTGAATTATTTCTTTTTGTTTTTTGCACACAAAAAGTATTCTCGTCACTTAATAATATTAAGGTTGAACCACTGTAGTCATGAATTATTTTATCAATATCTCTACTATCTGAAAAAGCTTGATATGAAATCCGACATATAACAATGTCGGATTTCATCAAAAATATCTTAATTTGTGTTCAAAAGATGAAAAAAACGTTTGGAACGTCATGAAGGTGAGTGATTAATGACAGAATTTTCATTTACTAACTTTCATCAACTAACCCAAACATTTTAATATTTTTGTGAAAACAAGTTCAAAAGAACAACATTTATTTGAAGTAGAAGTATCTTTTGTAAAAATAGAAATGTTTTTACTTTCACTTTTGATCAATTTATTGCATCCTTGCTGAATAAAAGTATTCATTTCTGTCAAAAAATTGTTTTAACACAAATGTTTTTTCTTTTTTTAATGATGTATGGATGTATATTTTTTCTTTTTTTTCTTTTTCTTACAACAGGTGGTTAAGGTGGGATTGGTAGAGCCCAGCCCAGGATCTTCAGGTTTTTCTTTTTTTGCATCTGTCCACAAAATTCACCAGTAATATTGTATCACCGTTAGGGTTGGGAATAAAGAACCAGACAGTGCAACCAATGTAGCTTGAGTCCTCAACAAGGGATTCTTATGAGCTGGTTTGTTTTAGTGAATCAAAAATATACAATGGAACCAGTGAAGAATTATTAAGGTTCACACCAAGGGCGATAACTATATTAGCGTTGGACAATATTGTTCTGTTTATTCTAAGCACTTGCTTGTCTGCTGCTTTAAATGCTCATTACAGCAGGATTGATTCTGATTGGTTGACAATATTGACAATGTATCAGCTGGATAAAATCATTCTGAAAGTGTTTCCAACAATATAATTTCTCTATATCATTATCATTATAGCTGTGGTGTGAATTCTGCTATTCTTTTAATACTGAGAACGATTTTTAGAACTATATCTTTACTGTTATCATACTTGGTGTGAACATGCCTATAGTCAGTTCTTTTTAGTAAACACAACTTACCACTAAAGTTAAAGATGCACATTTTAAGCTTTATCAGTAGTATTTATAGAATAAATGATTTGAATCACATTTTTGTTGTTAATAGTTAAATCTTTATTAGATTTAGCCAGTTTTTAATAGCAGAAAGTATTTATATTTATTTTTAAGAATCATCTTGTCACTGCAATGAAATTACATTTTACCATTATTGTAGGTTTTTATTCCCCAAATGTTTCTATGACTCATTGTAGGTGGAGATTGTGAGGAAGGTTTGGCTTTGAGCTTGGTAGTTCCCTCGACCTCTCCACCTGCTCATGTATCTCCCACTGGGATGATGAAAGATTCTGCAACGCCTCCTCCATCACCATCACTAAGCGGCGGACTGGCTTCTCTAGGGTTTGTCCAGAAATCTGCACCTCTCTGCTGTTTCTCACTTTGCATAGAAATGCTAGCCTTGTAAATCTGGTCAAACTGATTCTGTTATCTAGGAGCCCCAGCATGTCTCATGGCGTGGATGCAATTGGGCTGCAGGTGGATTACTGGGTGTCTTCAGGGGTTGAGAAGCGCAAAGACGGAGAGCGGAAAGACACTAAGTACACTTTGAAGTGTGCGTTCAGATCCTTGCAGGTTAGCCGACTGCCCGGTTTTGGCACCATTGAGCTCCAAACTGGCTCTAACACCATGTCCATGACTGTGGTGACCAAGGAGAAGAACAAGAAAGGTGAGATTGTCCACTTAATGTACAGAAAATGAACATTTGCTCGTTCGCTAAAGATCACTCTTTGTTTTCTCGACTCTATACAGTGTTTTTCCATCCCTGCAATTTCATGTGACATTTCTGCTCTGTTTCTCTCGCCCTCTGCCTTTTTTCTTTTTTTTTAGCTGAGCTTTTTTTGTTTCTCTCACTGTAGTGCTACTATTGTTGATAGCCTCCATATTCATCCATATTTACACATGACTATATTTACTCATTATGCCTGTCTTTAGTCCCGACCATCTTCCTAGGGAAGAAGCCGAAAGAGAAAGACACAGAGTCAAAGAGCCAGATCATTGAAGGCATCACCAGACTCATCTGCTCTGCCAAGAATCAACAAACCAGTCTAAGAGGTACTTGTCATGTGTTTTACAGGACGCAAATTAATTCAGCAAAGTTTACTAGGACATCCTTTGTTTTTATCGCCCATTGACTTTTGTAATAAGATGAGACCGCATTTACTTTACATGGTGCAAGTGACCAAATTCGATATTTTATTTCTCCAATGTGACAGATCATATATGACCCACAAACGTGTAAGCAAAAAAAAAAGGGATTCCGATATTCTCAGGTTAGTTTCAGGCCTTGTTCATATGTGGAAATAAATCTGATATGAATCAGATACATGAAGTTGCATCTGCCCTGTCAGTGGACATATTGGATATTACCCTGTCAATGCGAGTCGTACGTCATTGAAAAAGCGGCAGTCAATTCCAACCATGATCACATGACTCAATGTTTAGCTGACCATTAAAGATGATGCAGAAAGCAAAAACGTGTGTTATCATTTCATCTGCGTCTATTGCAAATCGCACCCTTTTCAGCCTAAGCTTTTCCAGGTCAGTATGTCTACCTTGAGTTGTTTTGCCAAGTGTATAGTGTAAATGCAGATATCAGATATGGGTCAGTTTTAAAAGCTGTAAGCTGGTTGTCAAAGAAATCGGATATAGTCAACAAATCGGAATTGGACATCAAGACCTGCAGTGTAAATGAGGCCTTAAAGATTTAGATACGTTAGATACCAATAACGTGAATAAAAGATTTCTAGTATCCAAGGATGTTACCAAATATTCCCAATTTGAGGCGTTAGTGGTAAGTTTACTGGAAAAAACAATTGTGTACATTAGTGTATATGATGTTCATGGCCCTGAAAGTTCTGAGAGCGTTTGCAAAATGCTTATAGTTAGCATTTTCCCAATTGAATATTCAACATATTATCATATTTTATATGATTGAGAAGTTAAAAATGTACATGAATTTCAGAAATGTGTTTTGTCTACTCTACATGATCAATGTCACACATTTGCTTTATTTTAATAATGACCTATAATAATGCATAATCTTAAATATTTCCTATTAAGTTTGTTTTAAATATCAAAATTGAGGGTTAATTCGATTTTAAATGTCTCAGACATTTGGACCCACTGTATGTTAACCCTCTTCACTCATGAGATGGACATGTTTCAGTGTCTGTAGATGGGATGGAGTGGAATGATGTGAAGTTCTTCCAGCTGGCGTCTCAGTGGCCCACTCATGTGAAGTACATTCCTGTGGGGCTGTTTGGGTACAACAAACCATCTTCCTAGTGACCTCTGACTTGGGGAAAAAATATGGTAAAGTTTCCTGATCCTGCTTGTTATAGCCTTCAGATGGAATAGAGGGCTAGTTGTTCTTCTTGAGTGGTCCTGCTTCCTGTACACGATAGATTCTTGAGCCAAAGTGGGAGATCTCGAAATTCTCATCGGTGATCGGTGGGTTTATTTGATCTCGTTTTGGCCTATAGAGGGCCAGAGCAGAAAAAGACTTGAGGATGCATCATCAGTGGGTTGAGAATATTATTTATGAACCATTTCTAACAGTGTTTTGTCTGCTGTGCGAAACATGACGCAATAATATCCCAATATTGTATTGAGTTTATATTTAAATAGTACTTGATGTTAGTGATTTAAAATCTTTAGATTTATTATTTGTACCTTTTATTGTACAACTTTAATGTATGATTAGTGTTAAGTCGCTGAATCTGAATAACTGAATCTGACATCCAAAGCTTCTCAGACACTATGTAAAGAAAAGAAAAAAGCCTTTAAGATACTTTATTAAAGGCTATTTTTGTCTATGTATGAAATATTCTACTGTCCACTTGTATAAAAATATATTTGCTTATGTGATTTTATCTATATGTATGCAGTAATCAAAGCATGTATCTATATGTGCTTACATCAGGGTTTGTCTAAGCTGCTATGGACACCTAATCCATTCCACTGTGGTTTCTGAGTTTAATATCTTTGTTGCTATCAATTTATTAATCTGCAATTACTAAAGGTAATCACTGGCTTTTGTAATGCCTTCCACAACAAATGTGATTATTTGAGATAAGTAATAATAAGGGTAAACATAATATGGTTTATTTTGTTCATTCTAAGTGACCTGAGACTACGTTTGAAAAATGTGAACCATTATTGCCTTTCTAAATCTGTCGTACACAACCCAGTTAGTTTGCATGATGCAGTATATTGATTAGTATGATGGTACACATGCGGTTATTTTGATAACACTCTACATGTGAAAAGTCAGTATTGGATATTTTGGTCTATAAAGCTTTGTGTGGTATTTTGACATTTACAAATAACTGCAGAAGTAATAAATCTATTGTAAATGCAATCTCTCTGTTTTAGTTTACTTTTATGACTTAAAATGGGGCACCACTAAAGTTCATAATTTAAAAAGTGTAATATAGATTACGTATGAAAATTGTAGTCAGTTGCTGATTACAAATTACATGACAAAAATTGTAGTTAGTAATGTAATCTAGATTACTCGTTCTAGGTAATGTATTCCGATTACTTAGTCCTATTCAAATCAATGTGATAAAAGGTCAATCTTGTAACATATTTATTTCAAGTAAAAATATTAGGGCAAAGAGACATTTTTAAATATAACAAAGAAGTAGAATCAATTAATTATGAATAATTTACCGGCCATCAGCGTGTGAGAATAACATGTAATTAATAGAAAAGTAACTGTAGTCTGATTACAAGTATTTTAAAATGTAATATAACCTAATTACAAGTACTTCATTTTTGATTACGTGTAATCAGTTACTACCCAGTACTATATAGTAACCGATTACATTATATATATGTTATGTATGTATATTATAAGTTGGTCTTTGAATTTCCACTATGAAAAGTGAGAGTAAAGAGAAAAAATATATACATTTCAAATAACTTTCCAATCCTTTAAATATCCTGAAAAGAAAGTTGTATGTTTCCACAAAAATATTAATCAACATTAAATAATCATATTTGAATAATATCTGAACAATTATGTGATACTGGAGTAATATTTGGTTCATATTGTATTCATTTTTCAGAATATTATTAATGTTTTTGATCAAATATATGCAACCTTCTTTCAAAAAAATAATAATATCCTACCTCCCCCAAACTTATGAAATATAGTGTATATAGTTGCCTGCCTTTATATTTAAGAAAGGGGGTCATCCAAAGGGATCATCATATTTGTAGGTCTGTGCCATAATGTGTGAAAAACCCTGATTTAGCAGATGCTTTCTTATTCAACACTACAGGGAAATGTAAACTATTCACGTGTGTGGTTAGGGGGATACACATCGATAGAGGGAGGGCATGAGATAACAGGAGAGAGAATGAGAACTGCCCCCCTTTGATGCCCAATAACCCAGTTATGCCTGTCCAGTCAGTCCAAACACACGGACCTGTGTGGAGGAAAGCGCACATGTATCTTTTCAGAGATGGGCTGTACAGGATGGAGACTGCTCTGGCTGGCCTGCTTGGTGTCCACTTTTCTTCAATATGGTGCGTGCTGATTTTATTACTAACATTAGGCTGTTAAATATGGTCAAAAAAACCTTGTGACTTGGGGAGATGAACATTTACACAACTGAAGAGAACTGTTGCCCGATAACTTGAAGACCGTTGATTTTAATCAGGGTTTAACATACTGTAACACACCATAACAAGTATCTCAATGTTTTTCATGTTACAAACCCTTTTGAAATCAGTCCAATAGATATTAAATATTTGAGGTATAATAAAAACAATGTGCAAAAAGATCACAATGATTTTTTATATATATAATTGGTGTTTTGTGAGTTATGTGTCAATTATGTTACATTAATTGAAGTATTTTTAATTTGGGTCAGGTTTTTTTTAGAAGAAGAATTGAACCCCATTGTTCTCTCAGTTGGTGTATTTGTCCTTGCCAAGGCTGTCAGCTGTAATTAAGGCTTTATAGTCACTCTGCGTTCCCACACACACGCACACACAAAGGCCTGGGGGTTGCAGAATGGTGGGGGTGGGACTCATCATTACAGTAATGAGACAACTATTGAGATGGAAGGAGAGAGGTTGAGAGCTACACAACACAACTGTAGAATAAATGCTAGTTATTTATCACTGCCAATTGTTTGCAATAAGAAAAAACGGCCATGAATCAAGCACAAACGTGCATTAAAAATGATCCAGCTTGACTGTTTTCCTCCAACCTGTCCAGGTGCAGTCCGGGTGACCGTGAGGGAATCTGGTCTGGAGGTTGTGCAGGGAGATTCTGTCACACTGCCCTGTTCGTTCTTCACCATGATGCCCTTGTTCAGACTCAGCATCATCTGGACTCTGACCCCAGTCTCCGACCCTGACTCCCCCACACAGGTGTCACCTATATACAGCAATCATCTAATAGACCTAAAGGCCCATTCACACCAAGAAAGTTAACAATAACTATAACTATAACCAAGTTCTAAAAATCACTCTTAAGAGACCAGTGGAGTCCAACTAGTGATAAAGACATATGTTTGAAATTGATTTTTCATAGGGTTAACACACACACACACATTTAATGAACAATTAAAATCTATCCAACTTCAAAGCATGGAAATGAACATAACCTAGAATAAAAATAGTGTTATTGTCCGATGGTCTGGATTCTAATATACAGTTCATCCGGAAAGTATTCACAGCGCTACATGTTACAGCCTCATTCCAAAATGGATTAAATTAATTATTTCCCTCAATTCTACAAACAATACCCCATAATGACAATGTGAAAGAAGTTTGATTGAAATCTTTGCAAATTTATTAAAAATAAAAAAACTGAGAAAAAAAAGTGTTCACAGCCTTTGCTCAATACTTTGTTGATGCACCTTTGGCACCGATTACAGCCTCAAGTTTTTTTTGAGTATGATGATAAAAGCTTGGCACACCTATTTTTGAGCAGTTTCTCCCATTCTTTTTTTTTTTCAAGGACCTCTCAAGCTCCATCAGGTTGGATAGGGAGTGTCAGTGCACAGCTATTTTCAGATCTCTCCAGAGATGTTCAATCGGGTTCAAGTCTGGGCTCTTGCTAGGCCACTTAAGGACATTCACAGAGTTGTCCTGTGTTATCTTGGCTGTGTGCTTAGGGTCGTTGTCCTCTTGGAAGATGAACCTTCGCCCCAGTCTGAGGTCCAGAGTGCTCTGGAGCAGGTTTTCACCAAGGATGTCTCTGTACATTGCTGCATTAATCTTTCCATCGATCTTGTCTCCCAGTTCTTGCCACTAAAAAAACATCCCCACAGAACGATGCTGCCACCACCATGCTTCACTGTAGAGATGGTATTGGCCAGGTGATGAGCGGTGCCTGGTTTCCTCCAGACAAGACGCTTGCCATTCAGGCCAAAGAATTCAACCTTTGTTTCATCAGACCAGAGAATTTTGCTTCTCATGGTCTGAGAGTCCTTCAGGTGACTTTTGGCAAACACCAGACAGGCTGTAATGTGCCTTTTACTGAGTAGTGGCTTCCGTATAGGCCTGAATGTTGGAATGCTGCAGATATGGTTGTTCTGCTGGAGCTCTGTCCGAGTGACCATCAGGTTTTTGGTCACCTCCCTGACTAAGGTACTTCTCTCCCGATTGCTAAGTTTGACTGGGCGGCCAGCTCTAGAAGGAGTACTGGTGGTTCCAAACTTCTTCCATTTATATCCATAAAGGCGACTGTACTCATTGGGAGCTTCAATGCTGCAGAATTCTGTTCCCTTCCCCAGATCTGTGCCTCGACACAATCCTGTCTCGGAGGTCTACAGACGATTCCCTTTGAGATTCCTTTGATTCCTTGGACATCCACTGTTAACTGTGGGACCTATAGACAGGTGTGTGCCTTTCCAAATCATGTCCAATCAACTGAATTTACCACAGGTGGACTCCAATCAAGTTGTAGAAACATCTCAAGGATGATCAGTGGAAACAGGATGCACCTGAGCTCAATTTTGAGTGTCATGGCAAAGGCTGTAAATACTTATATACGTGATATATGTAATTATTATTTTTAATACATTTTCAAAGATTTCAAACAAACTTTCACATTGTCATCATGGGGTATTGCTTGTAGAATTTTGAGGAAAATAATTAATTGAATCCATTTGGAATAAGGCTGAAACAAAAGTGAAGTACTGTAAATACTTTCCAGATGCACTGTAGTTATTGTTATAGGTTGTGTCTGAAATATTCATACTCATAATCGAGAATGATGTGTGTATGATCAATGTAATCTGGGTGTACTACATTTGCTATGTTGTCATTGTCATGTGACCTACCACCGTCAGTTGTGTAGCTCCATTGCCATTCATAATTCCTCTCCCATGGCCTCATGGGATAATAAAGTCCATTGGACTTCAGAATCTTGCCGAAAGTAGTGCATCAACCTGATACTTTTTTATGGATAGTGCTAAGTTGGAAATTTAGTTTTTCAACTAGGTGGAAAGTATGCGATTTCAGATACAACCATAGCTTGTTGTTGGTGTGAATGGCTTTCAGTCAGGACAGATGCCATATTGAAACGCAGATTAAAAGGAGGCTGTGAGGATTAAGGTGCATCAATCAGGTCCCTAGTTCAGTATTCAGGACACTGACCAGTGACAGTGAGTCAGTCATTTTATGTAATGTCTCAATGGCAAAATCCTTCCAGTCTACTGGACCATTCGCTCCCTAAAAATTCCATAAAAGTATGCCAATTGGGATGACCTTATGTTCCCTTAATCAGGAATTCTAAAGTGCTAGATGGGTAGCCTATGAATATCAAATGTAAAATTTAACTTTGCCTAAAATGTTGCAGGCATGTGTAACAAAACAATGTATTTTTCATTAAACAGAATAGTTAAACAGAAATAATGTCAGAAATATATTAGTCCTGCTCATTCTTGACAAATACCAGTTATTTCAGTTGTATCATTTAATTAGTTTTATATCAATTCACAAACCCCTTGAAGTTCCCAAACCTTTTGGGAAACCCTGGTTTGCACAATTGATTAACAAGCTAAGGAGATGATTTAGATTCCCACTCCCGCTCTCCATTCAGTCTTTACAATGGCAACTTAACACATTATAGGTCCTAGATCATATGTAATTTTTGTTTGGAAATATGTTTAATCAACCATTGGCACTCCTACATTCCACTGAACACATTGTACTTCTATCCCTCACAGCCTTGTTTTCCTTCCTTTCAAAAATGAAATATGGTGCTAGCTTTGACTAAGATCTACATCTCTCTCGTTGTGCAGGTGATCGGTTATGATCACGGGCAGGTGATAGAAAGCCCTTCATTCATGGGCAGGGTGGGCTTTGCTGGCATGCCCTGGAGCGCAGACATCATCTTGAATTACACACGTGTGTCTGACGCTGGAGTCTATCGCTGTGTGGTCAGCAACCCACCTGAGACGGGAGACCCTGGCATAGGAGAGCTCAGCCTCACTGTTCTGGGTATCATACATCACACGGCAACTTTTATATGTTAATGACACCAATTAGGCGTGTTTATCTAAAACCGCACAATTTCAAGATCATTTGTGATTCAGATTTTACATCTGGAAGTGACACACATGCACGTTTTTATGCTTACGTTCGTTCTCTGAATCACACGTAGGCCTACGCACATTTGAGGAATCATTGTAAGATCAAATGTAGGAGGGTTTCTATGTAACATTTTATAAATGAGGCCCCATGTTCCAACATTACTCTATGCATATTAGTTTTCACCTAATTCTGACATGTTTCCATCCGGATCACGCTGCTACACTTTACACAATAAATGGAACTCTTGTAATGCAGGTTTCATAACTCTCTGTGTGCAGCACCCCCATCTCTTCCTGTGTGTCTATGGGATGGAGACACAGATGTTGGGGGCAATGTGAGACTGTCCTGTGTGGTGGTGGAGGGCTTTCCCACTCCACAGGTGATCTGGGAGAAGCTAGAACCAGACAAGACAACACTGCCAGTGAACATGGATGGTAAAAAAATAAAGCTTTATACAGGTTTTCATCAAAAACATCAGACACGCAGAACCAATTCTACACCCTTATGTGTCGCAGGTCCCATGTCGGGTTCTGTGCATATTGCCAATGTGTCTGCGCAAACCTCAGGCCTTTACCGCTGCTCAGTGACCAACCCGCTGGGAACTCAGCACTGCTACATTAACCTGTCTGTGTACACACGTAAGTCTTTCTGCACACTTTTATGATTCCTTTATGGCACTTTTGCGTTCTTATTCAACGTGATTGCACAGACGCGACCAGACGTCTTCAAAACTACTTCTGTGTTCTATGGAAGAGCAAAAGTCAAACCAGTTTGGAACGGCATGCAAACTGATAACATATTTTCTTTTCTTTTTTGTGACCCTATAGCTCCAGATAATTCCCCAGGAATCCTGCAGGGGGTGCTGTTGAGTCTGTCTATGGCGCTGCTCTTGCTGGCTCTGATGGTGCTGGTGCTGTGGCTCCACCGTTCGGCACAGGAGAGCAAATGGAGGATCAGCCATGAAGAAGATGAGTGCTATAATGAGATCAAATATACACCCTATCTCATTAAACGCTCCTTTGTCTGAGACAAAGACAGGAAGTCAGAGCTGGATCATCTCTGCACTAATCACAATGTAAAAGCAAATATCATTTACCTGACAAAAATAAAGTAAAGTTGTTTTTAAAGACAGTGCTTTTAAAGTACTTAAATGGTTAGTTCACCCAAAAACGAAAATTATAGGATTTACTCACCCTCAAGCCATCTTCGATGTACATGACATTCTTCTTTCAGAGTTATATTAACAAATATCCTGGCTCTTCCAAGCATTGTAATGGCAGCCCAAAATTTGAAGGCCAAAAAAGTGCATCCATCCATTATAAAAGTAGTCCACACGGCTCCAGGCTTCACATTTTGGGCAGCCATCATAATGCTTGGAATAGCCAGGATATTTTTTTAACATAACTGAAAGAAGAATGTCATATACCTAGGATGGCTTTTGCGATATTGACAAAAAAATGATATCTCGATATTTTCGGGGATTTTGTCGATAACGATAATTAGACAATATTTTGCAGACTGTGTTATTGTGCACGTACCTTGGCAGGTTTAGGACTGCTGTGGTCAGATGACTCCTAACATTTTTGATATTCATATTCTGTGTGGTGGTCAGTTCACAGCAGTGACAGAAATAATCTTAATCAAGTTTAAATAGATTTTTACCTTTTATAAAACAACTTTTTAAACCTAATTATATGCATGCATCATTTAATTACATTACATTTAATAAAATGTAATTACAATAATAATAAGACACAAAAGGACTGTCACGAATCCAATAAAGACAAAAGACATTTAATAAGACATATAATACCATCTGAAGTGGCATTTAGATAATTTACACAGGCTGCTTAATGCAGCTCAGAGGTGACAAATGAATAACCTGCAGTTATGCATAACTAATTTTTGATGTTTAAAACGTTGAATGTTGATATTTGAAATTATTTACAACATGAAAAGGTACTTTAAATCTGAAAATAAAACTGCCAGTAGGTGGCAGCAAGTCACTGTTAATGAGTGAGTCATTGAGATTCAACCGATTCATTGAAACAGATGATTCATTCAGGAATTCGTAATCTATTGTAGTCATTGAATCATTGATTCAACTGATTCATTCAAAAAGCGGATTCATTCGGTAAGGAAAGACCGCAAGGAAACACATGTTGCTCACAGGCAATTACAGTGCTTTTTAGACAATTGTCTAAAATGTAAGCCACTTAATATTAACTTCTTGTTTAGTAAACTTGTATCAAATCAATATCACATTTGTTATCATGCGGATACCTGGAGAAAAACTGCACTCTGTGTGATTATTTATTAACTATATTCATTTATATAAATATAGCCTAAGACTAAATCATGCAGTGAAAGCGTGTGCCCTAAATGAGCACCCATCCAAGTCTAATCTACATGTAGTGTGTGTATGCACTTTCTGTGTGTGTGTGAGGGATATACTTGATAATGTCAGATCGCATATCGTTAAAGCAACAATTACGGTATTATCGCACACCCCTACTTGAGGGTGAGTAAATCATATGTTAATTTTCATTTGTGGGTAAACTATCCCTTTAAGTGCTTAATTGCATTACAATTGTCCTCAAAAGACCCCAAAATAAATTGTTTTCCCCCCTGTGGAAATCAACAGCATGCCACAGATGTTGTGAAATAGATCTTAATTTGTATTTAACCCAATAAATTACTATACAGGCTGTTTTTTAACTTGCACATAGTCTCAAGACAATCAAGTTAAATCAATGGAAAAGTTTTGAGTTTGGTCCTCTGGTAGACATGTATATCATCTGTAGAGGGACATTCTTTTCATCCTGTAACATACGTGGTTGAAAGATTACTGTAACTATTGCATTTTGCTTTTGGAATTAAACCTCCAATTTAACTACAATTAAATTTAGATACATGCGCTTCTACATTGTTCTGAGGTAATCCTCTTCCATGATTCCTTTAAATGTACACACACACACACATGTACACACACACACACACACACACACACATCTAAAGGATCATCTGACACTGAAGACTGCAGTAATGTCTGCAAAAAATCAGCTTTGCCAGCACAAGAATAAATTACATTTTAAAATGTATTAAAGGCATAGTTCATAGTCTGTGCCAGTCTCCTACACTGTTTACATTGTACACTTATTTTAACCCCTTACAGTAGAGCTCCCGCACATGTGTCATAGTGCTCACGTGAACCGCATCGGCTGCTGTAGATCTCGAGAGCACTGCACTATTTACAACACAAACTGCATAGGAGAAACAAAAACAAAAAGTATTAAAGGGTCGTGAATTAAGAGATCAACTTTTCATTCTGCCTTTAATATATAAAAGTTCAACGTGATATAAGAATATCCTGTAAGTTTTGGAGCTGAAAACTTCCTTGCTAGTCAAAGAAAAGCTTTTATTGACACCACTGATCTATATAAATGAGTGATTGACACCAGGCCCAGCAAACGCTCGATCTCAGGATGTGCCGAGCTGTGACAGAGTGTGGTGAAACGGCGTCTCAACAGAAGAAGTACCCTGATTCTATAGTATGGCATTGTTACAGATCGTTCGATATTGATTGATTATGTGGACGTGTCTAACTGAACATAGACTTGGGTAATAACGCGATGCAATAAAATTTAAATTTCTGTAAGTCTTAGTACATGATGTAACTACAGTGGGGCAAACACTTATTTAGTCAGCCACCAATTGTGCAAGTTCTCCCACTTAAAAAGATGAGAGAGGCCTGTAATTTTCATTATAAGTACACTTCAACTATGAGAGACAGAATGAGAAAAAAAATCCAGAATATCACATTGTCTGATTTTTAAAGAATTTATTTGCAAATTATGGTGGAAAATAAGTATTTGGTCAATAACAAAAGATCATCTCAATACTTTGTTATACCTTTGTTGGCAATGACAGAGGTCAAACGTTTTCTGTAAGTCTCCACAAGGTTTTTACACTCTGTTGCTGGTAGTTTGGCCCATTCCTACATGCAGATCTCCTTTAGAGCCGTGATGTTTTGGGGCTGTCGTTGGGCAACACGGATTTTCAACTCCCTCCAAAGATTTTCTATGGGGGTTGAGATCTGGAGACTGGCTAGGCCACTCCAGGACCTTAAAATCACTTCTTACGAAGCCACTCCTTCGTTGCCCGGGCGGTGTGTTTGGGATCATTGTCATGCTGATAGAACCAACGTTTCAGCTTCAATGCCCTTGCTGATGGAAGAAGGTTTTTACTCAAAATCTCACAATACAGGCCCCATTCATTCTTTCCTTTACACGGATCAGTCGTCCTGCAGAAAAACCAACGAAAAACCAACGTGCCCCAAAGCACACCTATTACACACCTATTACACACAGTGAGGAAAATAAGAATTTGAACACCCTGCTATTTTGCAAGTACTCCCACTTGGAAATCATGGAGGGGTCTGAAATTGTCATCGTAGGTGCATGTCCACTGTGAGAGACATAATCTAAAAAAAAATCCAGAAATCACAATATATGATTTTTTAACTATTTATTTGTATGATACAGCTGCAAATAAGTATTTGAACACCTGTCTATCAGCTAGAATTCTGACCCTCAAAGACCTGTTAGTCTGCCTTTAAAATGTCCACCTCCACTGTGTCCAAAGACACTAGAGACAAAATTGTACACCTCCACAAGGCTGGAAAGGGCTACGGGGAAATTGCCAAGCAGCTTGGAGAAAAAAGGTCCACTGTTGGAGCAATCATTAGAAAATGGAAGAAGCTAAACATGACTGTCAATCTCCCCTGGACGAGGCTCCATGCAAGATCTCACCTCGTGGGGTCTCAATGATCCTAAGAAAGGTGAGAAATCAGCCCAGAACTACACGGGAGGAGCTGGTCAATGACCTGAAAAGAGCTGGGACCACCATTTCCAAGGGTCTATTGGTAATACACTAAGACGTCATGGTTTGAAATCATGCATGGCACGGAAGGTTCCCCTGCTTAAACCAGCACATGTCCAGGCCCGTCTTAAGTTTGCCAATGACCATTTGGATGATCCAGAGGAGACATGGGAGAAAGTCATGTGGTCAGATGAGACAAAAATATAACTTTTTGGTCATAATTCCACTAAACGTGTTAAGTATAGGATGACTGGGGCCATGTATTGCGAGATTTTGGGGTACAACCTCCTTCCCTCAGTTAGAGCATTGAAGATGGGTCGAGGCTGGGTCTTCCAACATGACAATGACCCGAAGCACACAGCCAGGATAACCAAGGAGTGGCTCTGTAAGAAGCATATCAAGGTTCTGGCGTGGCCTAGCCAGTCTCCATGCCTAAAAGCAATTGAGAATCTTTGGAGGGAGCTCAAACTCCGTGTTTCTCAGCAACAGGCCAGAAACCTGACTGATCTGGAGAAGATCTGTGTGGAGGAGTGGGCCAAAATCCCTCCTGCAGTGTGTGCAAACCTGGTGAATACTACAGGAAAAGTTTGACCTCTGTAATTGCAAACAAAGGCTGCTGTACCATATATTAACATTGATTTTCTCAGGTGTTCAAATACTTACTTGCAGCTGTATCATACAAATAAATAGTTAAAAAATCATACATTGTCATCGTAAGAAAAAAGAAATCCAGAAATCACAATTTCAGACCCCTCCATGATTTCTAAATGGGAGAACTTGCAAAATAGCAGGGTGTTCAAATACTTATTTTCCTCACTGTGTATGTGTATATATATATTAAAATATTTTTCTTCTAATATATATATATATATTAGAAGAAAAATATTTTAATTGGTCATTAATTGACAATAATCATTGCACAAATAGTATTAAGTACCAAAAGATCTTCTCAAAATATTCAATAAATATTATTGAACTAAAATATAGAACATTTGAAAAATAGTTACGGTGTATGGTCACATTTGACCATCAATGAGTGTGACCAATTAGTAAGGAATGCCTGAGGGCTAAATACAAGAATAACATTAATGTTAACAATGTTGTATCTCTATCACTCTCCATAATAAAACAATCCTGTAAATATGGTTGACTTAATAATCAATGCACACTATGCTGTACTCTTTACTAAAAAAATGCTGCAAACATCTGTATAGTGAAACTGTTGTGTTTATCCGCTTAAGCCATTCAAATGCATTGACACAGCGCTAGAAGTATTGAGCGGTCCGTGAACCACGTGCAGCACGCCGCCGGGAGATGAGATCTCAGTTTGTCAACGCCTCTGGCTTTAACATTATGTTACATTAGCGCCCAAAAGCTATTTATTGTTTGAATTTCGCATTAAAACTTGAAAAAATTAAAAGCTTAGCTTTGTTTAATATCAAAAGCAGGTCTGGCAATTCGGCGTGAGATTAAGTTGGGCAGAGTGAGACCGTGAGACAGGCCAAATGCGAGAGTTGGCAACCCTGCAGCCGACTCTGGCTCGCTCCATGTTGCTTCTAGCATGCAACACACGACACGTGAAGCTGACGAATGATGTAGGTTCTGCTGCTGCTACAAAAAGAAAAACCTGGATCGGCCCATGGATCTGTTCATTTTTCCGATGCCCGATCCAGCTAATTTTTCAGTATCGTGGTCGATATCCGATCCTAATATCGGATCGGTGCACCCCTAGTCTTGTAATGTCTTCCATTTTCTAATAATTGCTCCCACAGTGGATTTCTTCACACCAAGCTGCTTACCTATTGCAGATTCAGTCTTCCCAGCCTGGTGCAGGTCTACAATTTTGTTTCTGGTGTCCTTTGACATCTCTTTGGTCTTGGCCATAGTGGAGTTTGGAGTCTGACTGTTTGAGGTTGTGGACAGGTGTCTTTTATACTGATAACGAGTTCAAACAGGTGCCATTAATACAGGTAACGAGTGAAGGACAAAGGAGCCTCTTAAAGGAGAAGTTAAAGGTCTGTGAGAGCCAGAAATCTTACTTTTTTGTAGGTGACCAAATACTTATTTTCCACCATAATTTGCAAATAAATTCTTTAAAAATCAGACAGTGATTTTCTGGATTTTATTTCTTATTCTGTCTCTCAGTTGAAGTGTACCTATGATGAAAATTACAGGCCTCTCTCATCTTTTTAAGTGGGAGAACTTGCACGTTGGTGGCTGACTAAATACTTTTTTTTGCCCCACTGTATACACATCACAACATGTAAATAGGAAAATGTTGGCGTTATTTTGTCACTTATTGAGCAGTAGGCTAGATGGAGCCGTTTACCTCCAGTCTTTGATGAGCAATCACATATAGCCACATAATGTGTGAAATACATTCTAAAGTCTTTATTTTATGATGGGAATGGCTGGGTTCATGCTCGTGCTTCGAGCTTACAAGCTGATGGTCACATTATCTATAAGACACATGTACATTTTCTTGTCGAAATGTATGCTGCTCCCACAAATATTACATGACATAATAGCTAGACTACTTCATAAATCGCCCAGTCTTTTGATGAAGGCAGTTGCTATAAAAAGGCAAATAAATAAACTTAGCTATTTTTTCAGTAATTTGAATAATATTGTGACACTGACATGTACACTCCAAATTTGCTTTGTAATATGTAAATGCTGAACTAGGAATTCATTTGTGCATGGCTGTACTAACAAGAAATAATTATTAAATAAACAGATAAAGCTACATGCATGCAAGACAACAGAAAACTGAGGAATGTCTAAACTTAATCTAAAACCATGTCATTATGCCAAACAGCTCCTCATATAATTGGATGTTAGGTTTTTGACAACTGTTTGTTAAATGTAGTTTAATTATTAACGTTGTTTAATAATTGTTTCAATTCTAGCCCAAACATTCACACGTTTTCCGATTATTTTAAATCGTTAAATGTATGTAATACATACTTTTAATCCATTAAATTCAGGAACACTTCATCGAAAGACTGGGTGATTTATGAAGTTGGCATGTCATGCCTATTTGGGGGTCGGAGGAGCAGCATGTATTTTGAGGAGAAAATGACACCTCTGGCCATTGATTCCGTTGGGTCGTATCAGACAGTACATACTGTACAGACAATCTATCCCAATACGTTTGTTTTTATATATATTAGAAGTGATTCTACACAGGCTATACTGGGTTAACGCCATGTATTTGAATGGACTGCTTTCCCCCACGCCACGCCTCCAACTATGATACGACACTGACCAAGTCTAAAACTTGATAACATGCTGTCACAGGCTGGAGAATCCTTTATTCATTGTGCTGCGATTCGGGATCGGACTAGAACATGTATGGGGCAGGGCTCGCAAAGCCCAATGTCCCGTGGCTGTGTTTTCCAAACGGGCTACTAAAACGTAAGCCCGTCGGCAGGCTGGTGAATCTTAAATAGTGAAATAACATTCCTTTCTTGATCTTGCTGATTTGTCTGACTCCGCAGTGAGGCTTGTGCGTGTGTGTGATGCACGGTTCACGGTTATATCCACCGATAGGGCCGGCAAAGTAATAAAAAAATAACATTCCAATTAATTGCTGGTGGATTAGAGATAAATCATTGTGTTTGTTTGATAGACATTTTGCGAGCCCCATGGGCGAATCATTCCGGTTGCCATTTTCCCACCCGCTTTCAAAATTCCTCACATGTACTCATGGGGGAGACAAAGCTCATTATAATATGCAAAGCTAATCCAATCATAGCAGTGGACCTTTACCACATACGTCACAAAGTTGAAGCCAGTTCATGACCCCTTTAAATATTATTAAGTATCATAAAGCATGGTTGAACCACTGGAGTCACATAGACTATTTTAATAATGTCCTAACTACATTTCTGGCCCTTAAAAAGTGTTAATTAAATGTATGTATATGGAGGGGTCTGAGTTCAAGGTCTTATGGTTTGGAATGACACGAGAGTGGGTAATAAATGACAGATTTTATTTTTGGGTGAACTATGCCTTTAAAATAGAAATCCTTATTTTAACCCCTAACCAAGTTATGCTCCAAATTTGAAGTTGATATCACCCATGAGTTCCAATGATATTTTGATTAGGCGCAGTTCCAAAAATAGCCACCATTGACTTTTTTTAATGCATTCTAGAATAATGTCATTTCATTGTACCCAGTATATTAAATAAAAGGTATAGCGTTCATAGAACATTTCACTGATTGTTTACAGCTTAACAGAAGTTACACCCATAATTCGCCCAAAGCGTCATGACTCATGGGGATATAGTTTGTGAATTGATTTTACCACCTTAAATAAATCTTGACAATTCATACTGGGGTGAAAGACCAAAGACATGAACAAAATGACTTTTGCAAACAATAACACAAAAAAAGCTTTAATTTAAATAGGGAAGAAAAAAAACAAAAACAAACTGTACATAACTTTGAATATTGAAGAACAGTTTTTTAAATAAAACAACCCCCAATATAACTAAAATAAAAAAAATACAGGATGGTGTACTATTTTACAATAGTTGTGCAAAAGCAGTATTAACTGATTCGATTCCCCAGACTTCATGATTCTATGTCGAGAGAGAGTCAGACCCCTCCGCAAGCACAGATACACTGAAGCGTGACTCTCCTAAGACTCAAAGTAGTGTCCTCCATTGAAAAATAACCAGAAATCCAATAATAATAAAATAGATTTATATATATTTTTAAATATATTTATATACAAAACATGCTGTACATATATGGCAGAGATTGGTTAGATCCCTTTTAAATCACTGACACCCAAGACTATCCAGTAACTTGTGCTTTCTCCCAGTAAGAGAAGTACTCCCTGTTGCTTTGGAAAAGATGAGAGTAATGGTCCTGATGGAAAGAGAGAAAGAGGTCGAAACACTTGATAGCTTTTGAAGCCCATCACAAGAAGCCGTAAACGAGCCAAGTTGGCAGACTACATGAGAGACTTGAGATGGCCTAAAGAGCGTGTTTGGTGGTGATCGGGAACAGACTAGGCTGCATGGTCCGCAGAGAGACTTAGTGTTCAAACAACTTGTGATATGGTCTGTGATGTGTGGAGAGACTATATACTTTCAGTGTTATTAAACCTATTAACAATCGGTGGTTTAAGTGAGTATGAATAAGTGAGCATGATCAAATCGGTGTGAACTGCCTCTACTGGCACGAAACGAAGCTAGAGACTCAAATCACGTCAAAGCGTGATGTTGATTGAACAGAATGGCCTGTTTAGAATGAGTCAGCATTGTAAAATGAACGGGCCGCTCAGTAGAAAAACACTTTGTTTGTTTTTTGCATGAAACCGCATTACTCTGAGGAACCAGTGTAAAATCTCCAGTAAAAATCCTTCTCTTCCACCTGAAACCCAGTCAAATCGTAAGGCACCATTTTCTCATGGAGGCCCCCACACGCCGACTCTCAAGCCGCATCCGTCAACGCAAAGCTTTTTTTCCGAGCACAGCTCAGCCACGCCAATCATTTTAAGCTAGGAAATTGTATGGCGAAGAAGCACTGAACAGCTTTTTTGAATCTGAAAACCACTTTAAACAGCTCACAGGATATTTCAAGCTCCTTTACATCAACACGCCACAGCTCTTCCAGGCTGATGTCAGTGGTGTATTGTTTGAGCATTTGATATGTTTGTTGTTGTAGAGGCAGTGAGTGCCCTGCTTTCAACAGCAGGCAGTCTTGAGCTTTGTTCGCCCAACAGCAGATATATAAATGACATCTACATTTCCAGTTGTTTTACACACAGGGAATTCGCTAGTCACAATCAGGTGGGTTCAAGAATGAGGGAAAAGCTTACAGTTCACTCATGTCCAGCTAGTATCAGCACAAACGACAACAACAAAAAACAGCCACTCCATCCATCTTCATTTGAGATCAGCAATCAAATAAATCTGTCTTTAGAATCGGTACATCTTTATTTGTCCCCCCTCCCCTTCATCAAGTTCTTCCAACTAAAACGCTGGAGTTTAGAAGTCGAAGCAGTAGTTTGGTTAGTTCTATTAGTAGTAGAGGGGGTGGTGCAGTAGCAGTAGTATTGCGGAGAGGGAGGCCCTTGCAGTAGCAGGAAAAAGCCCGATGGGAGGCCATGAAGCCCTCACATGCTCTGGCTCACTACATCACCAGAGCCTATTCGGTACGCAGCAGTTTAATTAAGAAGGTAGTCTAATTTCCTGTGGGATGTGTAAAGAAATAAGGTTGGAAAAACGACAGAGACAACCAGACTGATGACTTCAACTTCACCCCCAAAACTCATGGAGGGATGGCCCTCCATCCTCACCTGAGCTGGCTGTAAACTATGTAGGGAGCACCAGGTGCTGAGGGAAGTGCACATGTGAGCGAGTCCATGTGTGTATTCAAGTCTTATCCCTGAAGCTCGCTGAACAACGGTCATGGTTGTGTCATTAAAGAGCGTGAGCACATGACATGCAGCTGTCTGATGGGCCGCCGACGTGATCGAATGTCTTTTCTGGAATGTGTGAGCTATGAAATGATAGCTCCGCGAGAGTCCTTTGGTCTTGAAAGGACAGTGGCTGACGTGTTAAAGAGCTCTGTGCTTTGATCGGAGGGAGATTAAAAGAAAAATCCTGCACAAAACAGCTGACGCACAGCGTTTGAGGATGTTTGGCAATGGACTGGATGTGTGAGGGTAAAAACAAGCTTGAGTAGAGGTTTAAGGCTGCTACAGAGGAGAGGAGAGTTCCCTTTTTGTTACTGCTGGTGGTACAGGTCACAGATTTGCTTTGATTAAATGACCTGAACCTCCTTTTGTAAGAAGGAAAAAAAGAAAATCCCTTAAGATTGCACTGACTGCCCACTTTTTTTGTATTGGCCTGGAGGCCAAAAGTGTAGCCAAAGAAGCTTAGGAGAGCTCAGTCCAGAGTTCATTACTTACGCGGCACTCTTCTAGTGTGCTTCCGTATCTGGAGATTTGCAAGTATACTTGCGAGAAACATCCTAATATATGCAGATCTGACTGAAGTTGCTTTAATTCCTCTCAGCTCTCTCTCTTGATGGTGAGGATGACCATGAGCTAGTCTGATCCAAGCTGTACCTGTCGTGCAGTGAAGGCTCAGCGGAGGTGCTCAAGTAAAGGCAGTTCTGTAGACTCCTCCCGTGCACTGGGCGGGTCTGATGATGTAAGAGGCGTGGTCTCAGAGGGTACGACTGCACCCACTGGATCCAGTGTTGGGCTGACATCTGTGGGCAGCACAGGAAGGGGAGGTTGTGAAGGCTGGGAAAAAGAAAAAAATTGTAATGGGTTAATTTTTTATATACACCAAAAATTTCCGGTTGTAAAAAATGTGACGCCCACCAAGGCTGCATTTATTTGATCAGAAAATCAGTTCAACAGTAATGAGGGATGGACATGGACTGATCTTTTTTTTTTCATTTGTCAGATTTAATTTGAGATTAAAGTCAAACAATCCAAACTTAATTTGTGTCTTTCTTATTGCTTAACCATTCCATTCATGGTTTCGGGCTGATAATGGCGCTCTCTGGAATGTAATACAAATGTGTCAGATACATTTTTCCCAAGTTTATCTGATGAACAAAAAGCATTTATTTTGAAATAGAAGTCTTTTGTAACATTATAAATATATTTAGTCACTTTTGGTCAGTTTAATGTGTCCTTACTAAATAAGAGTAAAAATGTATTTTAAAATGTTAGTAATAAATATGATTGGGGCTGTCGAGTCACACCACATGACATTTTGCAACTGTCATTACACACACACACACACACACACACACACACACACACACATACAAAAACAAGTCAATCTGATATTTCGGGTGCTTTCACACTAGCATATTGGTACGTACATAGGTTTGATTAATGTCAGAGTTTGTTTTATTTGGATAATGTGAGCGCTGTTTATCTCGAGTGCACACCAGCGAACCATACCAGAGCCCATATAAAAAGGGTGGCATGGGGTACGGGTCATGTGAACACCAGCATGAATGTGTCTAACTACTAGAACAGATCTAATTGGTACTCGCATGTTACACACACACCACGACTGACTTTGACAAATCCACTTAAAGGTGCATTTCCCACCACCTACTGCACAACATCAGCATCACAGCTGATGTAAAATAAAGAATTTTGCTTATAATAGCCAATAACGATTAATTTAAAAGAAATCCTTAATCTGCCCCAATTCCAATCCTGGAGATCACCTTGGAACAGTCTTTACCTGTGTGCGTATGCTCTGTGATGATGAACCATCCCCTTCCATTACAGCAGGTCCGTTGAATCCTTTCCTCCCTGGCAGACTCCATTTGCTATATAGGGCCTCATAGTGCAGCCCGCTGCCCTGACCCAGGCTTAGGCCCCTCTGAGACACCCTGTGACTTAGATTGTCCTGCAGGCTACTGGGGCAGAAGCGGTCTGCAGGCGGAAGGGCTACTGAACCACTGAAAGACAGCTGGGAGCTGGACAGATGTTGGCCCAAAAGCCCATGGATGGAAGAGGTGCGTTGCAATGAACTAACCAGCCCTGCATCCATCCTGCCCTCTGATTGGCTTAGCAGGGCAAGAGGGAGGGGCTGGGGATGCAGCGGCCAGGATGGTCCAACTGGGTTGTCGGTCCCTTGAGAAAGGAAGGGAAGAGTGAGACTCAGCCTGCATACATTTCTTTATTGATTGGAGGTGGATGGTGGTACATTAACAGAAGAGTCATACCCATCAAGGGCTGTACAGTTGTGGGGTGAGGCTGAGGGATGCTGGATGCTGTGCTCTGTGGAGGATGAGCTGCAGGGTTGTTACTGATAGAGGTAGAGCCACCACCACAGTCTGAATCTTCAATGTTCCCCCCACTGTTACATCCAGCACCACAACCTTTCTGAAGCCTAAAGAGAACAGAAAACATATACATAAGTAACACTACACACCTAAAATGTGATGTAACATGGCAGAGTGGCATGATTTTTTTAGACGCCCGACCTATCCCAGCTGCTGATGAACCAGGTGTAAATGTTGTGGGGGCTGATGGGGCCTCCCCAGACTGAGCGCAGCTGGACATGGGCCCCAGCGTAGGATGTGGTGAGTGGGGAGACATAGATGGGGTATCCGATGGGCTGATCACAGGACGAGTTAATCATGTTCCTCAAGGCTTGCTTGGCATTCTGGATGCTTCCGCGTTCAGGATTCCGGTTCCGCAGGAAGACCAGCTCCTGCTGCTGTCCGGCCCACAGCCCACGCACACACTCCCGGTTCACCTGAAGGAAGCAGCAAGGATAGACTAGTTATAGCACTCATGATTAAAAAAAAAACGTTTTTTACAGTCAACAGAAATGTACATGCTAATAAACAGGCTTCTGCTGAAAAGCACCTTGATGACTCTGAAGCTGAGGAAGCGTTTGTTCAGCATGATGATCTTGTACTCGTCGCTGCCATCATCCATAACATGGCGGAGAGCGAGCAGAGAAGGCATGTTGGCCAGGATAGCACTGCGCCAAACAGGGTCACCCTCATGAGAGATGAGCATCTTCTCTTCATTAGCCGTGATGGCATCGTACAGCACGACTGGGTCCTCATACTCATCAGGAGAGGTGAAGTGATCCTGTGGATGAAAGTCAGATCAGAATCCATTTTATATCATTTGATTTCAATATATAAAAAATAACTGCATCATCATCAGACTACTTTTACTTTATACAGCATGTGATGTGAACTGTACATCACCTAAAGTCTATTTTAGTACAGGCTACGAAAATGTCACTTTGTTACCCCAGAAACCTTATTAAAGTGTGATATAAGTGGATATGGACAAATGCCTCAGCTGTACCTGGTGAAGTTTGAGAGACATCCGTACACCGGGAGCTACCACCCTGTTCAACAGGTCCATGTCTGCAAAAACCCACTCGTCTCTAGGAGAGGTGATGCGAAAGTCCCCCTTGAACAGGGCATGAAGGCCGTAGAGAAAAGGCTCCAAACTGGAGATAGATAGAGATAGAGAATCAGTGAATTTACAAAATTCCACTCATAAAATCCCAAGAATATTATAGAATACATAAATGGTTTATGACCAGTGCCTGAAAAAAAAAAAAAAAAAAAAAAACAGTCCAAAGTGGTTTTCACACAGTGATTTATAGCAAGAAAGAGACTGGAAGTCAACAAGACTTGTGAGTTAGAGTGACATGGGATATAAACCTATATGTGATATAAATGTGATACAGTGATATAAAGTAGGCATGCCAAGCCATGCAAAAGGCTGAGAAATGTTTAACTTTATGCAAATGAGTAGTCATTATGCACCAACTAGCAATACTAGTGAAAAGGTGCTGGGCTCAAGTACTACGGCACCACTTTTACCGGTGGCTTTAGGAATAAGGCACATTGGGTGCATGCATTTAAGTGTACAAATATAAGTGGATCATTTTTAAACAATGTTGTTTATGCTACAGCTGGTGGCACCTCAAATTAACATGAACCACAATAGTCACAACTATGCAATCAGCCCCCACGACAAAACATACAACACTAATTTGATCCAAATCAGACAGTGACCTTCACTTAGAAAATATGTGACCTTGGAACACAAAACACTAGAAATTCACATTTTTCATCTGAATAAATAAGCTTTCCATTGATGTATAGTTTGGATAGGACAATATTTGGCCGAGATGCAACTATATGAAATTCTGGAATCTGAGGGTGCAAAAAAATCTAAATATTGAGAAACGTCCTTAGCAACACATAATACTAATAATAATTATATATATTTTTGATAGATTTATGGTAGGAAATTTACAAAATATCTTAAATGGGACATGATCTTTACTTAATATCCTAATAATGTTTGGCATAAAATCGATAATTTTGATCCATACAATGTATTGTTGGCTATTGCCACAAATATACCTGTGCGACTTATGGCTGGTTTTGTGGTCCAGAGTCAGATATAAGACTCTTCCTGTTTCCTTTTCATTTAAATCCTTTGCCTTTTGAAATATAAAAATGTGCTCACAATTTAGCATCCTCATTGTCTTGTGAAAATGTTGACTAAGTTTGGTGAGAATCACATGAATCCCCTTGGAGGAGTATTTAACAATTTTGAGTCTGCAGCTTTCAATAAAATCCACATTAAATGTGAAATGGCTGATTTATGTGATGACTGTTAGACTGTTGTTTACAACAGACTGACAGCAAAAGTTGTTTAGGTTGATGAGAACAACGTGTACTGATTTTCATACAAAAACATATAAGTATGTACAAAATATACACTAAGTGTTGTGTACATCACACAAAATTTGGTGCCGTAGAGCTCCCCTGCTACACCCATGCGTACATAATTCCCGATAACTGATGCAACACGCAGGAAACCAATTCCTTTTTTAATCAGAATCACATATTTTACAGGTAATATATGCTATCTGTGTTCAGACTTCAAATAGCTATGGCTAGTTGTGTTGCCCACAAATAAAACGAAGGCATTCAGCAGTAGAAACAATTTTGTAAAAATGCTGAGTTTGTGTATTGTGCATAAGCTGACAACATATGTTATTTAAATGATTTAAGCAAAAATGCTGTTATCTGTTTAAACACTCACCTGGCTGACATGCTGTGCGAGGCGGTGCCCAAAGCTCGACGGCCCAGAATACACAACCCAAAACAGAGTGTGACCAGAGGGGAATCCTTCTCACTCTCAACTGGCTGTAACACAAAACAAAAATAAAACACCACACAGTAAGTTAGCACCACACATCTTTCATTCCCATGTAACCAGACCAGTCAGCAACTGTAAACAGCAAAGCAGTCTTTAAAATACCGTTTCTCTGCGGCTGTTGCAGTATTTGATCCACTCCAGGTATACCAGACAAAAGGAAAAGGGGGTGATGCCGGAAGCGCGGTGGTCGTAGTCTTCATCTATGTTTAGGTTGAAAGTAGGGTCACTATCCACATAGGAAGGACTGAGGCAGGGCCGCAGCGCTTCCTGCACCGCCTCATTGGCCAACCACTCCTCTAGTTTGGGTGAGCGGCTCACATAGTAGATGATACTCTGTGGTGGAGAGACTTGGATCACTGCTCTGCATCTCAGTAGCTACGTTTACATGGAAACATTTTGTTTCTAACAAAATCATTCAGCATGATCAAACCGAACATTTACATGAATGGTAAATTAAGTGATCGGACTGCTGTACGTGTTCATATGTCACAGGTAAACTGCACGAATATACAGAGTTTCTCGCTGTTGGCACAAACATTATCCTGTCATTGCTGCTCCCCCCCACCCCCTTTCCATTTCGGGTCCTAATTTGAAGGTGACGAGAACATGAAGCTTTGTGCAGTGCTGCTTCTATTCATCAAGCCGTAAAAATGTTCAATCAAATTGAGTGTTTACATGTCTTATCTATTAAACCACCCCTTACAATCAGAATTACATTTCAATCAGTCTTGGCCCATTAATTCTGATTGACGTGATTGCATGTGTCTTTTTATTCTGACTGTGTTCCTAGTGTGATTACAGTTATGGATTATTAGGGTCTATGTAAACACAGATACTGGTGGTTTTATTTTGGTCATTCGTCTGATAAGAACTGACCTTGACGTAATATGTGATGAGGATCTTGCGCAGGTCGAATACTTGAAGCATGGAGGCTGCATTGTTGTCACTAATGCTATAGCCCTCCAGCACATATTTGGTGGCAGCCACTTCCCAGGCCAGCCATCGCTGACCAAAGGCTGCATTGAAGGAGAGCATGTGGGGGAGATGACCTGGCTCACAGCAGCAACAGCCTTCATCTTCCTCCACCCCTTCAGTGATCGCCTCAACCTCCCTCTGCTGGCAGTACGTTCCTAAAAACAGTCATTTGAGAAAAGAGAAAATGAAGAGGGAAAAAACGCTTTGTTCAAGGTACATCAGTTGTGATTCAGTATCAGAAATCTTATAAAATCAAACCGAAAGTATTCAAAATGATTCAATTCATTAGAAAAAGGTTCTTAAGATTTTTTAAATATTCTTCACGCTAAGAAAAGGAAAAATGGTTCTTCAATGGCATCACTCTGAAAACCACCTTTTGGAAACTTTATTTTTAAGTGTGTACTTGATTTTTGCCAACTAGTGTAGATTCTTAAGTAGATGTGTAAAATGGGCACAAGCACAGATTTTTTAGCTTCATATTATGATTCTACCCAGTCAGACAATATAAAACATTCGATATTTTGAGCCAATTTTAGAACACACGTTTTCATTTGAGTCTATTGCATCTAAAAAAAAAAATTATATACTTCCCAACTATATAGTAGGCGGAAAAAAATATTATGTGACAAAAGTAGTATGTCTGAATTCACAGTACTCGAAAGAGTAGGCAAAAAGTACCCAGACTTCTTCCGGCAAGATTATGAAGTGTGCATACAATGGACACTTTACTATCCCATGAGGCCATGGGAGAGGATTTATGAATGGCAGTGAAGCGACGTAACTGACGCTGGTAGATCACATGATAATGACAATATGATGAATATTGTACATTCAGATTACATTGATACTATATAGAACATACTCATTTATGCAGTTGTGAAGTAATTACTTCTACAAAATAAGTACCTACTCAAAAGAGTATGCGATTTCAGATACAGACTTAGTCTGGTAGAGTGATCCTTAGTGGTTTAGTGTGCAGTGCCCAGTTTTTCTCTGTAACCATTTACAAAGTCAGCAAGTTTGTTTTTAAATTGGATTCAGATCTGATTTTAAAAGTCAAAGTGCATTCCAGTGTTAAAAACACATAAAAAATTAGCGCTGCATTTCTTTTCTGTAACACGGCTCACCCCTGAACTCCAGGCCTCTGAGCTGGAAAGTGACAAGGCCGTTGCCGATCTCAATGATGTGTACGAGAGCATTGAGGTAATCGGAGGCCAGGATGAAGCAGTCTCCTGTGCTGTAGTTTCCCCAGCGGCCCAGCAGAAGATCGCCACATAGCGAGTGCTGCAGAGAGCGTGTCAGATGCTCATAGAAAATAGAATTCAAGTTGTTGTCATCAGCACCTATCCAAGTGAGAGATATAGGGAGAATTAGAGCACAGATTAAGAGGAAAAAAACACAGATGAAAGGTCTGTATTAATCAGATTCAATCACATACCAGGGTTGCGGTCTAGCTGTGTGGCCAGACGTGTGTTAGAGTGATCCACCCGTTTGGTGCTAAAGGACAAAATCATATTTAAGTGCTCAAGTCACGTCACTTTTTTTAATTAAGTCTGAATTAGCAAAACAAACAACACAGCTGACATTTGATTGAGATTTCTAAAGGCTTACTTATAGTCTCTCTCCCAGAACTTCACAGGTCGGGTGTAGGAAGTAACAAAAACAGCACTACCCAGCACAGGGTTGAGGGGAGTGGAAAAGAGAGCTGAAAACACAGCTTGCACAAACAGCATGGCTGAGTCTAAGAGCAAAAACGAAGTTAAGGGACAATAAAAACAGTATGAAAACTACCTAACAGCAGAGGAGAAACATGTGAACTGTGGCCCAAAGCAAAACCAATGGCACAGCTGTGCTTTAGGAAAAGGCAGCAATCCCACTTTCACACATTAACACCAGGGTAAAGTTACGAGATCAGCATTCAGGTCTGTGTGAGTAATGCTAGTAAAGGATACGGGGAACAGCGAACGGCTGAGCGAAGGCATGGAAAGCAGAACCCCATGTGATCTGCCAAGGTGCAATGTAGGTCAGCACAAAACGCAGCTTATACAGCAGATCCCACATCTGCTCACACACAGGAGAGATGACAGCAACATCAGTCTTAAGATTCTGTTTTACAACCTCACTCCAGCAAGAGCACACATAACACAGTACATACAAACATTTTAAAAATCACTCAAATAGAATGCTTTCCTTACACATTCATGCGTCTACATCGCAATGTTAAAAACAACAAAAAAACATCTGCAGACATGTAATGCTTCAAATACCTTTATATATACACACTGCTATTAAAAATTTACAAAAATATATTTTTTTTTAAAGAAATGAATACATTTATTCAGCCATTAATCGAAATTTACATTGTTACAATAGAGTTCTTTTTCAAATAAATTCTGCTCTTATGAATTTTCTATTTTTTGTATGACGGTTTTCACAAAAATATTAAAGGGGACATGAATTGACATTTTCCATTAAAAATAAATTAATGAGAAATAAATTGTGACCCGTTCTGGCAAAATAAGTCCCAATGAGGAAATTTTGAATGAGCTACACCTGCTTGAAGTTGATAGAGTCAGCTAAATAAATTGAGAAAAATCGAGTTAAGTTTTATGAAGGTTCCAAAACAGAATCACCTAGCACCCATACTTTAAATCCCTGGTAATAACACCAAATTTGACACACACCAAATATCTATAGGGAAAATATATATTCAACTTATTTTTCCATGATACCACAGTTGTTTGATAAATATCAATGACACAGACAGCCTATATTAAGACCTACTGTACTGCATGGATGTTTTTTTTTGTTTTTTTACACATCAGATACTTTTCCACAACAGTAAACCAAACTTTCACACAAGACATAACAGATAAGGTTTGTGTGAATACGTGCCAAGTACTGTAATTCTGTGTATGTTTGTATATAGGAATCGCATGCGGTCTGAGAGGCATCTTTGTGCTTTCACATCGGATCTGTCACTGTGCGAGTAAGATCGTTTTGAGGCTCTCCTCTCAGAAAACGTACAAATAAAGACACTTTTAGAAGCTTTAACTGCTATTTTAAGCATTAGGGTAGCTAGACGAGGGCTTAATTAACCCATTTTTGTGAAAACCTCAAAATGTACATTTGTCCACTTGTTTTGCCTGTAGCTCGAAATTATCTGCACATTCCAACTTCTTTTGCTAGCAAGGGTCATAATTTTTTACTGTGATAAAAAAAGACCCATTGCATAACATAACTGGACTTTAGGAACAGAATGTAAATGTTATAAGTGTTGAATACGGCCCCTTTAAAACTCTTTAAAAGATGTGACTGTGTGCTCAGACCTTGCTGAAGAGGATGGACATGCAGTAGTAGTCGAGGAGGAAGGTCTGTGAAAAGCGCGGGTAGTCGAATTGGAAGAAGAGGGCAGTGAAGCACAGAGTGACATACTGCTGAGACGGGACACAGAAGGATGAACGAAGAAGCTTCATCCCAGCCACCGAGATGAACAGAGCACGGCCACTAAAGAAACAGATAAATGATACCATCACTGTGCAAATCTGAAAATCTAAAAGTCTGAGACCACAATGAAAACCTTGGATATAAAACCTTCCAAAACAACAAGGGTAACATCAGGTAGTGTTAAGCTTTACTCTACACTAGGATTCTGGATGTTTTTGTTCTTACTAGGCTCCAGGTTTGTCAGGGTTTTGGCTGACAGTGTGAGCTTCAGTGGTGAGGGAGTTGAGCACTACAGCCGGGTAGATGAAATACTTCTCCACACACTGCAGCCAAGCATACAGCTTCTCAAACCACATGAGCTGAGCAGCATCTAAGACAGAGAGAGAGATCAGTCATTCACACTTGTTCAGATTTTCAGACATTAATGTGTGCGTGTTGGTTTGACTACTCACCTCGGACCTCAAACTGGCTGTATTCTCGGGATCGCAGCACAGGGTGGGCTAAGCAGAACCAGGGCAGCTGTTTCGGAGCTGAGGCAAGAGGTAGTGTGTGAAAAACCCCACTACCCCTGCCAAGATGTACAGGACGAAACTGAGAGCAGGCTGAAAAGTAGTTCACAAATACATATACATTATAATGAATGCAAAAATTTAGAAAATTGTTTAATGGAAAATAATTTCTTGATTCGCTACACTAAACGAGACTTCCCACCTACGACTAGAAGTTCTTGGATTAGGACTAGCTCTTCAGCAGTATTTCAGAATGAAACTATTAACAATCAAAATCACATTCTGGACAGCCTACTGACCTGCAGAGCAATAAAGACAGTGCTGGCACTAATGGCGAAGGTGATAATGGCCATAAGAGGGCACATGACCAGGTCTGAGTGAAGAGTTTCTTTCTGCAGAGTCAGAGAGAGAGGAGCCATTTAAAAACCATTAGAACACTTATTTAGCAAAGATAAAAGCAGATGGAGAGAGCTTTTACCACAGAGTCACGCAATTTCTCTGGAAGAGGGTCTTTAATCTCTAATGGGGGCTCTTCTGGTGTTCGGCTCTCCAGCTCTGGAAAGAACTTGGAGCGAACTAGAGACCTGCCCAGTGAACAGTGCAAAAAACATGTCAGATGTCAATCACAGAGCTGTTGGGGGAGTGATATTATTCGAAAGTCAACAGCATGTGTGGTGATGCTGACCAGAGGATGGTTGGGTCACTACTCTGCCTGCTCAGATGATAGGATAAGGCCAGGAGGAGGCCACAGAACACAGAGAAGAGCACCGGGACATGCGCCTCTCCCCACGGAGCCTACACACAATACATAAAATGAGTAAAGGAAGCACCGATAAACACAGTTCTGTTGTAAAAGAGACAAACAACATCCCACTTACATTGATGGCACCCAGGCAAAATCCATAAACCAGAGCCGCCACCAACATACTGCGCAACAGACTGTAGACTGAAGACAGGGGGCTTGTGGTGGCTGAAACACAAATTACACGATCTCATACTCACGGTGCAAGAACATACATATTAGTATGCCTGCTCCTTGAGAATCAAACCCATGAGCTTAGCATTGCTAGTGTCATGCTGTACCAGTTGAGCAGGAACATCATAGCTATAGAAAATCTTTACAATCAGGTTCTATTTATTACTAACAATTATGAAAACTATTTCTAAGGTATTTATTATTTTTTCAGTTAAATGTTAATTTCAACATTTATTAATACATTAAAATCATCTCTTAATCTGTGTATTGTAATATTCAATGGACCTGAGCTAACATTAACTAACAATTGACATTTATACTTTTATTTATAAAAACAGATTAATCCTTACTGTAACAAATATATTGCTCAGTGATTATGTTAAAAAATTGCATTAACTAACATGAAATGACTGAACCTTATTGTAAAGTGTTACCTTCATAGTATTAATAAATGTACAATACATGTCTCACCAGTTCCACCGAAAATGTGCATGTCCACCTGTTCCAACAAACACATGAGGAATGTGTTGACCTGAGGTAGAAGCCCAAACAGGAAGATGATGGGAAAACAGAGGGTGAACACTGCAGAGGAAAACATATGAATATCTACATTAATATATTCAGCACAACTCAATTAACAGAACTGGCTTTGATTGATAGTGAGCAGACCTGTGAGCATGTCTCTAGCACAGAGTAGAAAATGGGCAGAGAAGAAGGTGACCCCATAGAGGGTGAAAGGCCGCATACTGTCCGAGTGACCAACTAAGTCAAACACCCAGATAAGCATACAACACAGGCAGAAATACACCGGCCGGCTGTACACAATGATCCAGTTATGGCCCTGCAATAAAGAGCACATCAAATGAGCTAGGCTGCTCTGTGAAAGTCTAAGAAAAGAGAAGCCAGACATGTACTCACATGCATTGGAGATGCTGCATCGGGCTGTACACTCTGAAAAGAACAAGAAAAATACTGATTAACACTGGACTGAACACATTAATATCTTTTGATGATGAAGAGATGCAATAAAAAAAACAAAAGACAAATGGGCCTCTATAAAATTCTAAATCTCACACTGACCTTTAGCAAGGAGTACTGACAGCTGGCAATGACTAGGCAGAACTGGAAAACCCAGATGTCCCTAAAAAGCCCTGGAGAAGGAGGAGGAAGCCAAGGAATGCCACCAAGCTGGCCAACACCACTGCAAACACATTCTCGCCAACACGTCGATTCCTGTCCAGTAAGGCTAGCAATGCAAGCCTGTCGTAACGAACTCTTAACCATTTCCCCGGCAGCACCCAGAATCTGTAATACTGTTTAGGCTTTGCCTTTTCCTCAATCATCAGCGTGTTCTCCTGGGATTCGTGAGGGGACTCATGATCTAGGTCGAACTACAAACAGAAAACCGTCAATACAATAAGCAGGATTATGAAATGGAACATGCATGTAGATGATGTTGAACAGTTAAGTCTCACCTCTGGCATATCTGGGGGCAGCCTGCGAACCTGCATGCCATGGAGGACCACCGGTCTGGGCTGCAGCATGTTTAGCACCGGCGCCACCTCCTGGACATCAGTGGAGGTAAAGCTGGAGGACTGTGACTGTCGCTCTCGCTCCCTGAGCCAAAGAAAATGGGTCAAACACTAGGAGACTTCTAAATATTATCCCAATGGTACAAGTTCTAAGACTTACTGGACTGGGTCCTCATATCCTCCACCAGCAGGCCCAAAAGTATAAGACCTCTTTACTCCTGAAATGAGATAATTTCAATTGAAGAAACGACAACTCCCAGAATTAAATTAGTGTTAGCACAAATCAGTGAAGATCAAATGGTTCTTTACCACTCTCATCATAAAAGTAGTGCACAGCGCCCTCTGAGGTGTCGTCAAAGGTGGATGCCTCGTGAACACCGCTGCGGGGCAACAGCAGCAGAGATGAGGCGGCAAAGTGCAGGGCAGAGGGGAGGGTTCGTGTGCGGGAGTGAGAGGAAGTACGGACTCTCTGGAGGTCCTGTAGACTAGGAGGAGAGCCCATGGCGGAAGGGGGTGGGGTGGGGTTACTACCAGCATTATGTCGCCTGCGAATGGCCTGCGTCCTCTTCACACTGCTCACAGAGTCACGCTTACTTCCCTCCTCTGGGGCTACATGGGCAAAAGGCAAAACATTTTTTTAAATAAATTAAATGACTACAGCAGAAATAAAATAAAAGAATTATTAGAAAAAAATATTATTAAAAATGGAAATTGCAAAAATATTGGGTGAATATAATGTGGTATGACGGAGGTCTCACACCACAATAAAAAACTATGTATGGCTCTAAATATTTTTTGCACAAGAAAAGAAGTGCTGAAAATGAATCTGCTTAATCCTCACCTCCTCCCACTGCCCCCTCTTCCAGCAGTTCTCCTGCCCTCCAGCCCGTCTGATTCCCAGCCCAGGAGCCCCCAAGTGAGTCCAGCCTATGATGTGCCCTGGAGAAACCCTCTGAGTGCACCGTCCGAGCCTCTAGGTCTGATTTAGAGATGGTGAGTGGACGTGGGGCAGGAGTGGAAGAAGGGGGTAAAGGTAACATAGTCCCTGCAAGGGTCCCTGTGTTGTTGGAACCCCCACCGGCCCCGTCCATGCTGAGGACTCTAGCATGAGTCTTGGCACTGGCTGTGCTGGCTGAGCGCTGAGCACTGCGAGAATGGGAGGGCCCAACTGTGTCAGGCTCCTCCCCCTCTCCAGGGCTAGGTAACTGAGGGGGGCCAGGCTGGGAAGCGATGGCGGCATTTGCCAGATCTGGGGAGTAACAGGAGGTAGAGGAGCTTGAATCATCATCTTCATCATCATCTTCGTCATCAGAGCTGAAGCGACGTTGAGATCCGAGGCTAGAGCCTGCACTCATATCGCTGCCATCGTCTTCGTCGCTGGAGTCCTCGAACAAGCTCTCACTGTAGGCTTTGGCACCAAGCCGACTGCGTACAGGGATGTAGTCTCTGTGTTGGCCACGGTTGTGGTGCCGGCGATAGGAGCCACAGTCAAAACTGCTACTACCAGCAGCACCTCGTTTACGGGGAGCTTTCCTGCGACCGGGACGGTGACCCACACTGCCCCCGGCACGTAGCAGCTTCAGATCTTTAGGCCGCACCACCTGCTGCTGAGCTTGCAAAGATGGTGGCTCTGCTAGGAGGTAGGATGGGGCGGAGACCGGCAGAGCTGGCTCTGAGCAGACCAAGCCCAGTGCCAATCCTGACGGTACAGAGCTGGCCTGGCGTGGAGGAGGAAGGGGGGGTATAGGGATGCCACAGTCAAGATCGCAGGTCTCAGAAGGCCCGCTGCTAGACGGTGATGAGTCCTGCAAGGAGAGCTGTGCAATGTCTGTAGGAAAATGGGGAAGGTCCTCCCCCTCCACCAGAGTTCTGTCCAGGCCCTGCCCAGAGGAGAGCTCTTTGGAGGGTGAGCGTAGCAGCACGCTGTCTGACAGGTCATCTGTGTCGCTGCCGCCCTGCAGCACGTCTCCAGGCTGCTGATAGGGGCCTTTACCCTGAGGCAAAGCTGTGGAAGGAACGTTACACACGGGTTTATGCGTCTGGCCCAGCGAGGGGCTCTCAAGCTGTGTTGAGTCCGTTTTCTCGCTACGGTAGCTACTGACCGTACTGAGAGTCTCTCTGTCTGTGGCTGCTCCACCTCCACTAAAGCAGCTGTCAGTGGAGCCCGCAGCCAGGGCCACTCCGGTGCGGCTGCCTGGTTGCTCAGCACCAGGGGCAAAAGTGACAGGGTCGAGGCCCAAACCCAACAAGTTCTCGCTTAGTTCCTCGCTCAAGCTACTCTTGATAAGAGGGCTGAGAGGAGCATCTCCCAGGCTCTCAGAATCAGCTGAAGGTCCAAGTGGGGAGTAGCCTCCTAGACCCTCCCCATCGGGGCTCTGCTGAGATAGCTGCTCCACACACCCCTTCTCCACCTGGTCCTTCTCATCTCCATCTTCTTGGCTGGAGGGGGACGGCGGGATGGAAGGACAGTTTGCTGGGTGCAGCCTATTAAACCCTCCAGACATTACATCACCCACACCAATTAGCCCTCTGTAATCCCCAGCCAGACAGGATGGCACCACACCTGCAATGACAATAAGCGTCCAGTTACTACTGAGCAGATTAACAGTGTTTATTGGTACAAAATTTGTACTAGTCTTAATCTATTATAAAATTAATTGGTTTTAAGATATCAATTCATTCAGTTAACTAATTTATAAGAATTTATTTTGCAATAAATGTAACTAATTATTTTATACATATAACCAATGACTGTAATTTTTTTTTGCTTCAAAGTTTATAATGTTATGGTTCATCTCCGGGCTGGTTGGTTTAACTTTTTCCTTAAACATTTGTGATGAAACGGAAGAAGTGACAGATCTTTTCTTCTGTATTGAGACTTATATTTATTTAAAAACATATATAGATTGTTATTAAGATCTGGGCATTTCAAAGCCACCAGATTTTCGTAGTTTTCACCAGAAACAGGAAAAAGACAAAAAGTAAACTTGCATAGATGAAACATTCACAGTAAGATCTAAACATGCATTTATAAAATAGATAAGAATTTAGTAAGATTTTTTTTTAAACCAAAACTGCTGAAAATGCGGGTTGCCATTGTTGCGGTCTGGATTGGAAGTGTAGGGCAGTGTTTCCCAACCACTTTGCCGGGTTGTCAGGTGTGCTGTGGAAAATGATTAAATTCTATAGTCTATAATTCTATATAAATGCTACAAATAAGAATATCATAGCTGTCGGGCCAAAACCTTGTATTTTAATATTTCTCCATTTTTGTTTTATAAAATGAATGCTATTGGTCATCCTTTATGTTGGTTTTTACAAATATTTAACATTTAAGAATTTTTAAGTATATTTAAAATTTAAGAAGAACATATCTATGTGCTGAGGTTTTGATCACATGTAATATATAGTTTTAATATGCCATTTGAAGCTATGCATGTTTGTGCAATTTTGTTATATTTTTATATAGTGGTGCGCTGTGGGATTTTTAACATATCAAAACTGTGCCGTGGCAAAAAAAAAAGTTTGGGAAACACTGGTCTAGGGAACTGTCCAATGCAACACTAATGTAGTGAAGCAGTAAAGGGACAGTTCTTACTAGTGTTGTCCTGAGAGTTGTGTCGAAGGACGTCTCTATGTGCTGAGGTTACGATCACATTATTACAGCCCTGCTCCTGCATGAGCTCCTTAAAATCTGAAATTTTAAAAATGATGAAAATCAGAGAACAACTGAAATTCAAGCATACCAGTTCATGTTAACTATTTCGTGTTTTATATTTCTTAAAAAGCAACAATAACAACAACACAATGTACCCTTTGAGCCTCCAGGGTCTTCAAGCTGTGGTAAAAATTCCTAAGCAAAAGAAAAGAAAACAAGTCAGATGAAATTCCAACAAGTTAAGGAGAATAATGCTTAAGGACATGTGACATTTGGTATTAACAATATTCTCACCGACACCTGATTCAATCCAAACAGCGAATGCTGGGAACTGCAGCGTACAGGAGGGGTGGAGTTCACCTTTCGGAACACCGTCATTTCCACACCGACGCCACTGTCCCTGTAGGCACAGGCATGCCAACATGAGCTAAAACTGACTACAGCAGAGTGACTGCTCGACACCAACAGATGTTTACCAACAACAAATCCCCAAAGAACATCGGACTCCATAGTATGATTCTTGTAATGCTCCACATACTGATTCAGTCTGCTTGCTGAATTGAGCGATAGATAAGTGAAAACAAAAAAATAATGTAGTAATTATTTTTATGTAGTAATATAGATACACAGTTCACAGTACCTGTGTTGGCTTCCGTCGTGAGCGCCAGAGCCTTCCTCTCCTTCTTCCACTCTATGGGGGTCAGTGGCGAAGGAGGCCTGCCTCTTCTCCACAATCTCGCCCAGGTCAAACATGGCATGCAGTCGGAAGTTTACTGCTTTTATGGCCGTGAAGAAGGCCGCTATCACAGCACAGTACACACCAGCCACCACTAAACTGGCAGGAAGGGCCTGAAAGAATTAATGTGGGAAAATCACATCAATGTGGTTGCAACATTTTAGTTTCAGACACTGCATCTTATGTAGACCGCAATAGACTTGTGCAATAAATTCCATAATGCGCTTGCTTAAGTCTCTAACATTAAGCAAGTTAAGTTACAGCAAAATAGAAAATGTTTTAATTTATTCATGTTGTTTATGCTACATCAGCAAACAAGACTATTTTCATGGAAAGAAATGGCATGACAAAAATACATTTGTAAATATAAAAAATATATAATATATACATAAATAAAAATTTATATAAAATATTTTCATTTTGACAAATTTCAGAATGGGTAAAATCCTTGTCTGATGACATTAAAAGCTGTAAAGTTCAATAAAATATGTTTAACTAAGTTGCACTGACAACTTAGGAGTGTTACAGGAGGAGCAAGATGGAGAGCAGCAAGTTCACCAGATAGTGAAAGCACATTAATCACTGGTGAATTGCGATGTCATAACATTTCATGTTTATCCACATGCTTTTCTGTATTATCACCAACTGGTTGCCACACTGAGAAAATGGAAGCAAATCAAAGTCTTCCTGAACTGAAGACTGATGCAATGATTCTTCCTTGTTTATCTGATCAATAACATTGATTGTGCTTGTAAGGTACTTGTACTATCATTCTGTAAAACTTTAAAACTATTGACTTGAAGGAATTTTACTGTGAATGGACACTTGAAGGAACAAAATACTGTGTTTTTGAGTCTCTTATGCTCACCAGGGCAGAATTAATTTGATTAAAAAGACTTATTATTATTTGTTATGCTGCTTAGAGGGGGTGGTGGTCTAATGCTATTTCATACATTCTGACTTATTTACATTGTTAAAGAGTGGGATTCTCATGCTAAATATGGCCAAAATTTCAAAAATCGAGTTGGACATATAACTGAGTATTTCTATGCCAAATACACTACTTCAGGATTCAAACAAGTTTCTGAAGTTTTTTTTTTTAGAATATGGCCCTGTCTGACGTAAAAAATAAAAAAACCTCAGAATTCCCTGTACGGGCATTTGTGCACATCAACTAGAGCAAGAGCACGAGCGCACCCATCAATAAGCTTTGCGGAAGCTGTTTGCAGCGCTGTCATTTTGTTTTTAGACCACAAAATCAACAATATCACTAAAGAATTGTGTTTTTTGGTTGTAAGGGAAAGATAACCTTGTTCAGCTTTCCAAAAAAACCCAGCGTTAAGGAAACGGTGGATGCAGTCTGTTTTTCCGGAGCAGCAACAGAGTTCTGCAAGTGTGTTTGTTTGTTCCCGGTCATGAGTCTAAACTGCAGGCGTTGAGTGAAACTGCATCAAATGTCTGTGTTTTGTTGGCAATCGGCACATAAGTGCATATAATGTCAACAACACGAATGTATAGTGAATAGAAAGTTATCCAATACAGGGATAAAGCCATGATGTACTTTGTGTGTGTGTGTATCTTGAGCTCCACCCACTACACACCTCCATGAGTTTCGGAAAGAATCAGTAAAGCGTATCGGTCTTTTATGAATATGATCAAACTAAAGATTCTTCAGAGATATGAAGGATGCATTACTACTCTATAGGTACTCAAGATTAATATGAGATTGGCAGAAACTGTGTGTTTTATGTAACCCTTTAATATTGTAGTGTAAACCAGGATTTTCCAGATTCCTTGAGGATTCCTCCATGAAAAAACTAAAATAAACAAAATTTCTTTGAAGTTTATACAATGTCTATAGTGTCAGTAGTGAACATGCTATGCTTTTTTATTCTAACCACTTGGAAAAGACGTTCCACAGAAAATATCCTTAAAATAGCTTCATAAAATCTGCATCTCGAAAAAGATTGTTGAGACTGAAACTTTCTCGAGTAAAGCTTGAGATCAGTAGGTAAGGAAAGTTTCTTAACATTAGTGACTCCCAAATAATTTAAGCTCTTGGATTCCATCAGTATTATTAGACATTGTTCCAGGAATTCTTTACCTGGAGGATTACTGAATGAACTCACCATGTACAGAAGAAAGGGGAAGGCCAAGAGGAATATCCAGAGGTAGAGATGAAAGCAGTTCGAGAAGGTACTCTGATGAGGGTCCACGTACCATCCTCCGGTCAGAGAAGCCCACACTCCCTGCCGCAATATCTGAAGAGCTTGAGAGCCCATCTTATCGCTTCGGGACGTGACAACCCAGAGTTCTTGAAGCTCCCTGGTCAAAGTTTCTAGTGTGGTACTTCCATTGGGAACCTCAGGATGGACTTTCTCGGACTGGTAGTGAAAAGGCTGCCCAAAAAAATTAGCAGAGAGCGAGGCGATCCAAAACAACTACAGGCCTGTGTTTTTTCAGCATCAACTGTTCTTTTGCATGCTCCACCAGCAGACCCCAGTATGTAGTGCAGTTCATCAAGAGTTTTTGGCACAACTGTGATCCAAGGGCTACATGAAAACATTCATCCTGAGGAATCATCAAAACTGCTTGGTTTGGTTTCTTCACGACTTCCCAGCACTTTAAACAAACACTAGTCCAAAAATAAACAAGCTGTTCTGATGACATACTTAAGATCAACAGGCTATTTTGAATATGGTCATTTTAACCTATCTGTGGCATGATAATAAGGCATGAGACAGATGTCTGATTTAGATAAAGTAGCCAAATGTGGGATTTCTAGAAATTACAATTTAACTAATATATTAAACTAAGTTTAGAGATGTCAGGAGATATGTATAAGATCATTGAACAACTGCATGAGCTATTTCAGGCAATGCAGATAAAGACAGGCAGTTAGTTAACGTCTCCATTGGCTTTCTACTTCTGTAACTATTGTAAATATGGTATACAGCTTCAGAGTCCTGAGAATTCAATTTCTAGTTTTTCTTAAAACAAATGTGTAAACCTTTCCCGCTGCCCAACAAGAGATATGTGTATATAAACACAGTTTAGAGTTTTACGTCTTGTCTGACTGCTGATTTATTTTAACCTATAGTCATCTCGTCCAGGCCTGAACAGTCATAGTACCATTTCAACTTTTCCTGTATGGCAGTAGCTAAATCTATACAATTGGAGAAGAAAAAACATTGAGCATCCTCGGCAAACAACAGTCGTTTAAATAAACGAAAGCTGACAAATGTCTCGGTGGATTTGGCTTTAAACCAGCACAACTTCAGCTAATGTTAGCATGGGTATGTTAGCTTGCCTAGAGCAGCTTTGAAATTATATTGAGTCTAAATTTAAAAAACTAGAGATTAATGTCCAGGAAACGTTCCACTATCACTTTAATGAAAAACGTTACTAAGAGTGCGAATATTTTTAGAACTGTAAACAAACTGTGCGTCTAAACAGCAATATCGCTAGCGCTGACAGCTGAACGACTGAATTTTAGCCTGATTCGACCTGCTAAGCATCAAAACAGCCAGAAGTGACGCAAATAGATTAAATATTATATTTTCTCAGTTTTTCGACTTATTTTGACGTATATCTGTCCTCTTACAGCTGAATATCACCTGACACTTACTAGCCACACCGCTAACATGCTACAAGCAGTAGTGAGACACCTCTGACTTTGCCTTAAGTGTTTTGTAGCAAAATTTTGAGCACTCTTCAACTCCGTCAACACTCCATGGTTTATCTCGACAGGGTCTGTGTTAAGTCCTCCAGAAACGAGAGCAGGAAAACCACAGGACAGCGAAAATGAACGCGAGTTAGCATCGGCTAGCGGCAGCACTGAGTGCTTCCTCCTTATGACGAAAATAAAACTACAAAAACACACACAGAACGCAAAATATCTCTACGTGGTCACCACTGCAACCATTTCCACGGTAAGTCCAGGGCCGCTGTGTAAAAACTCCAGCGAGAAAAGCCCGGAATGTGAGCTTGCTAAGTTCCAGTGTCGAATCGCTTCATTCACACAGGTAGCAAACACCCACCTACAGGAAGAGAACTGATGCTGCAACGCGATTGGCTGCTGCGGTTAACACCCACTTGCATGGACAGAACTCATCCTTCAATGCGATTGGCTGCAGCAAGTGTCTGTCATTCAGTGGACGATCATTGATTTGATTTATCAATCTATCACATACATACCTTTTTTTGTGGTGTTTGTCAGGTAGGTTGCAAATCTTTCATTCAGGCCTCAATTCATTCAGCGTATGATTTATTTCAATTTACAATAAAGTTGATATTTTCTTACAGTAATTTATTTAAATTATTTTTACAGACCTTTTTCTAGAACACTTTTTCTAAGTGTCTTAGTTCATCTTAAATAGTGAGACAGGGTTTTCTGGCAAAGTGAGACTTTTGAAGTATGTTCTGATTGATTATAAATATTTAATCATAATATTATCTTCATAGTATTGATGAATCATCATACAGTTTAGATATTGCATGATTCCATCATGTTGTAGTAGTCTACAACCTCTTTGGGTCTCCCACTGTAACAAAATATTGACCCTATATACACTCACCTAAAGGATTATTAGGAACACCATACTAATACTGTGTTTGACCCCCTTTCGCCTACAGAACTGCCTTCATTCTACGTGGCATTGATTCAACAAGGTGCTGAAAGCATTCTTTAGAAATGTTGGCCCATATTGATAGGATAGCATCTTGCAGTTGATAAAGATTTGTGGCATGCACATCCACATCTACCACATCCCAAATATGCTCTTTTGGGTTAAGATCTGGTGACTGTGGGGGCCATTTTAGTACAGTGAATTCATTGTCATGTTCAAGAAACCAATATGAAAGGATTCAAGCTTTGTGACATGGTGCATTATCCTGCTGGAAGTAGCCATCAGAGGATGGGTACATGGTGGTCATAAAGGGATGGACATGGTCAGAAACAATGCTCAGGTAGGCCGTGGCATTTAAACGATGCTCAATTGGCACTAAGGGGCCTAAAGTGTGCCAAGAAAACATCCCCCACACCATTACACCACCACCACCAGCCTGCACAGTGGTAACAAGGCATGATGGATCCATGTTCTCATTCTGTTTACGCCAAATTCAGACTCTACCATCTTGTCTCAACAGAAATCGAGACTCATCAGACCAGGCAACATTTTTCCAGTCTTCAACTGTTCAATTTTGGTGAGCTTGTGCAAATTGTAGCCTCTTTTTTTCTATTTGTAGTGGAGATGAGTGGTACCCGGTGGGGTCTTCTGCTGTTGTAGCCCATCCGCCTCAAGGTTGTGCGTGTTGTGGCTTCACAAATGCTTTGCTGCATACCTCGGTTGTAACGAGTGATTATTTCAGTCAAAGTTGCTCTTCTATCAGCTTGAATCAGTCGGCCCATTCTCCTCTGAGTTGTTCTGCTAACCTCCTCTAGCATCAACACGGCATTTTCGCCCACAGGACTGCCGCATACTGGATGTTTTTCCCTTTTCACACCATTCTTTGTAAACCCTAGAAATGGTTGTGTGTGAAAATCCCAGTAACTGAGCAGATTGTGAAATACTCAGACCGGCCCGTCTGGCACCAACAACCATGCCACGCTCAAATTTGCTTAAATCACCTTTCTTTCCCATTCTGACATTCAGTTTGGAGTTCAGGAGATTGTTTTGACCAGGACCACACCCCTAAATGCATTGAAGCAACTGCTATGTGATTGGTTGATTAGATAATTGCATTAATTAGAAATTGAACAGGTGTTCCTAATAATCCTTTAGGTGAGTGTATAATATAATACGAACAATATCTGTGTATAATTAACAGGGACTGAGAGTGTCGATATAATCAAAGTTACTTTTTCAAATAAGTAAGGCAAGTTACTTTGTTTTCCCGTATTGACGGATGCCTCTCCTGTCCTCATGTTGAGAGAATCGTGAGTAAGTGCAAAGGAATTTTGTGCACTGTGTAAACATGGTGGTTATTGTAGTTTCTGCAGTAAATGTGAGCACTCATCTCACTTGCACACACACACAAAATAAATTCAGTATTCCTCAAAATTAATAAAAAACGTGAAATGCAAACTCTATAATATTACGCAAACCTACAATAATTAAATGTTAAATTACACAAATATACTGTAAATGTAATGCATTTAATCTCACTTTTTTATTAAATGTCTTTGCTTTTGACTTTAAAGCATAATAATAAGCAAAACATAAGCACCACATTTATTTTTGTTTTTGCTAAAATAAGATTGCAGAGAAATTTCTCCTGCATTTTATTCATCTTCAATCCAGCAGAAGGCTTATGATTTCACTTTTGTTGCAAAAGTGCCTTTACATTTGCCAAAAATCCAACTTTTGTTTATTTGATTTTTGTTGTTGTTGTTATTAAAAATCAAACAAGCAAGCCCAACCCAGGTGAGAAAAATGTATGCAAAAGTATAACGAAACACGTTACTTTCCATTATGAGTTACTAAGTAGTGCAATTAGTTACTTTTTAAGGAGTAACAAAATATAACGCAACATTTATTATTTCCTAAATTATACACAATATTTCCTTAACACTGCTCTTTTTTACAAGGTTTCGTGTGGGGCCGTGTTGGTGATGTATTGTCATTAGCTGGTCCAAGCTGATCTTGATGATGGCTCAGATAGACTACCAGCTGGTGGAGTTGAGACTGACTTGGTAGACCTTAGTAGGACTGATAAAGGCTGATAGATCGCATTGGACTAGTAGCAAACCAGATTTCAATATCTTGTGTGACCTGCCTTAAAGGGATAGTTCACTCAAAAATGAAAATGACCCCATGATTTACTCACCCTCAAGCCATCTTAGCTGTATATTCAATTAAATTCAATTCACATTTATTTGTATAGCGCTTTTCACAATACATATCGTTTCAAAGCAGCTTCACAGAAAAAGCATATGGCTACATTACAATTTAAAGTGATTAGTCCACGTTATGTATTTCAGAAATGTTCAAAGGACACAGATCAGCTAATACATGTAGCGATGATAAGGTTTAAAGAAGCAAGCTGTGTCATCTGAAGTCCTCTCAGGAGTTGGAGTCATCTCTTCACAGGTGATTGTCATCAGTCTGTCTGAGAGGCTGGATCTGACGGACTCTATGGTTACCTCGGGACGGGTGTCCCAAGATAAAACAGAACAGGAAAATAATTAGCGTAGCTGCTGTTCAAAGCATTAAGCATTAAGTCATGTGCACTGATATAATTGTAGAACAAGATTATGAGAAGCATTATGGGAATGCTTGGCTAAAGAGATGCGTCTTTAATATAGATTTAAACTGTGAGAGTGAGTCTGAGCCCAGAACATTTTTAGGTAGGCTATTCCATAGTTAAGGTGCCAAATATGAGAACGTTCTTCCTCCTTTAGTGGACTTAGATATCCTAGGTTGTACCAGAAGCCCAGAGTTTAGTGATTGTAAAGATCGTGATGGGTTATAAGGCGATAGAAGATCATTTAAATATACATGAGCTAAACCGTTTAGGGCCTTATAGGTCAGTAGCAATACTTTATAATTGATACGGAACTTAATAGGTAACCAGTGTAGCGATGATAAAATTGGTGTTATATGATCATATTTTGTGACCTAGTAAGAACTCTAGCAGCTGCATTTTGGACTAATTGTAGCTTGTTTATCGAGGATACAGAACATCCTGCTAGTAATGTATTACAGTAATCTAGTCTAGAGGTCATGAACGCATGAACTAACTTTTCTGCATCAGAAACAGATAGTATAACACCCAGGTCTTTAACTGTAGTGGATGAAGAAATGGTACAGCCTTCTAAGTGCAAATTATATTCTAAGAGTTTCTGTGTACAGGTATATTACATTAATCTTTCAGACGAATACAATCAGAGTTATATAAACAAATATCCTGACTCTTGCAAGCTTTATAATGAATGGCAGCCCAAAAATTGAAGCCTAAAAAAGTGCATCTATCCATTATAAAAGTAATCCACATGACTCATGGCTTTATAACATGTTATAAAGTAAAATATCTGGCTTCCGGCAGACTGCCTGCCATATTTAGTAAATTATGGGATAATTTTCATTTTTGGGTGAACTATCCCTTTAAGCTGATATAAAATCCAGCAGGGACAAAGACTTAATCTAAAGTTTTTTTTATTATTATTACTACTTTTTAAATTGCAACTAACATTTGCAATGAACTTGGATGATCTGTTCCTCTTGACCAAAAAAAAGAAGAAAAAAGAAAAACCCAGTTCCAGTGGAAAGCGGTGCCCAAAAGTCTATCATTATCACAAAACATTAGCATAACAAAAAAGCCTGAGAGTATCAAGCTTTCATCTATCACAAATCTACCAAAAACCACCCCACTTTTGCATATTTCATCCTTTGGACTGTCAAAGTTGATAAGTGCCTTTTCTACTCAACATTTTGATGGCTTTTCATCATACAAAAGGTGCAGCAAGCTAATGATGACCTGATGGTTTTGAAATGTGCTGAAGAGTCACTACCAGGATTGTGCTGCAAGTGTTCAAGGCTTCTGCCGCCTGACCAAGAATCAGTCTCAAAGTCTCGGGTTCCGATGCCAAAAGATAGACTTTATTATCAGAGATACAAAGCACTATCTTTTTACCATTTCAAGTCTGTTGTTTAAGAAGTGGACAAACTTTATTAAGTAAAACGAGGGGCCTCACCACATGTTCCTTGGCAGGTTTTCAGCTTCCCTCCACCACACTGTCTTTCTCCAACTCACCTGGTTACTTTCCTAAGAGATACGGGTGGAGTACGCTGGGTTTCGGACAAATACAGAGCTCGGAGCCCTCTCGTAATACCACGCCAAATGTATCTGACTTATTTGTAAGTGTGAACTCGGGAATGGCAGTTCACCATATGAACACTTACAGGCCTATACACACACAGAGACAAATACGTGATTGCAGAATAATAGTAGAATAATATAATAGTAGAATAACTTTGGATATATTCACATTGATTATGCATGATTTTTCCAATGGGATTCCATTGGGACATTCATATTTCAAAAATGTTGTTTGTTTGTTAATATGTCAGAGTAAATATCATTTTATTGACTGATTAATAAAGTTTCTTGGATCAAATTTAAGCCTCTTTCATTAAAATGCTAAAAATTGAAGAATGTCAGCAAATGTAAAGGTGAAACCTAGCTAGATTGATGAATGGGGGGATTTAGACAGCAGATGGCAGTCTCACACTTCTGCAGGTTTTTAAAATTGCAAAGCTTTTCG